>CM067347.1:20281221-20291221 GCA_034190875.2 Urechis unicinctus
TGGGAAATTTTCCCACATTGCTTTTGTTTTTAATTTATATCTTGAGTGCCTTAGAGAAAGGCTGCGTGCCAGTCTCTTTTAGCAGCAGCTGATATCCCGGCTTTGTCAAAGCAGACAAGCAGCTACAAACACATAGATTGGGTGTTTACGAAGCCGATTTCTTGATTAATGATTTATTACAACTTTTTCATATGAGAGTTTGAAATCCCATTAATAAGTGCTGTCGCGTGAGACAGACAACCAACCTGCTAATCGCAGTGAATTATACCATATTACGGGATATATTTCGCAATCAAATTTTTGGCTTCACGCATATGGAGCCGACCAAATGTCACCAACTGCATTTTGTGAGCTCCTTTTTTGAGATGACAAGCTTAAAAGGTATTTATTGATTATGTCAACTTATGTTCATGTCCAAGTTTACCTTAGACTGGTACTTGCCATTTTACAAATTGTATTGGAACGCAACCACCCGGCATTATGCTGTTATTGAAGCAATTTAAAAGATAGATCATTGTGAAGAGTTCTTCTTCAATCCACTCGTTTTCAAATTCGAAGCGCAAGCTCGACTATATCTTAATCTAACCATTTGGGTTTTCTTTCCAAGATAAAATTGTCCTGTTAAATCTAACGATTCTCAATGACATTCCTAACTCAGGGAGATAAAATTGTGTTATTCGGTGCAAAGCAGCTATACCAGGGCACCAGTCCACATGTTGTCAAATCGTGGTGACAATAAGATGCCTGATAGTCAAAATTGCTGGATAACAGACAACATGTTGTTGTCGAATGTACACCACTCACTTGCAATCGAGTACCGTTGAATATATTTAAAGACATTGATTTTATGTGTCTCAACAGAATGTATAAAGTCGATGCAGGATGCACACCGACCACATGGGAATTAACCTAACAAAGCAGCAGCGTAACGAAATACGCTCTCAGCATCTAGCCTCACCAAAAACAACCCCGTTGCTTAGTGTGCTACTTGATGCAAAACTAGCTCTGAGTACCCCAGGAGAAATGCACTCGTTGTTCATTATTCGTAAACACGCGTCTAGCAATAAGCTCATATGTATTCACTATCATGTAGGGTAATGAATATAAATAGCCTCGGGGAATGCACCTTTTCAAGATACCGCTAATTAGAATCAGTAAAATGCACAGCAACTTTTTCGCTATATATCACTTGCACATAAAGTAGAGAATTGCATACGAATTGCGTTAGCAAGTTTTTCACTCATACACTTAATCAAGGCCTCTCAATGCAATAATAACAGCATACGCAGCTGTGTATTGTCCATATCTTCTATCGTTGCTCATTGCAACTGTGGGAAGTAACATAAAATATTGCACGAATGCGTGAGTTTAGAGATGCTACACTGTGTTTGCTGCCAGTGTGACGTAGGTGAAGTAAGCCTAGTACTTTTGCAAACGAAAGGTTATGCAACAAATAATGTTATCGTTATGGCCAGTCTCTTTGACACTACCGTTACTTTTTCGGAACAATGACTTTCTGTGCATCTTCCACAAACCTCCTTAACTTCTAAGTCGGTTTTTGAAGGCTTCTATGACAACAATGTTGCACTTGGCATGTTGGTCCATTTATATTAAAACCATATGAACGCTTTGTTCTGGTCAACACATTTTTCATAGCTCATAACACGATGCAATAAGCAAAGCATTGATATGTTTCACTGCACTAACGACGCAAAATCAATCTTCCCTATAAGCACAATATATATTGATTAAGCCATAGATTAAGCGTTGCTTACATTAGGTTGACTAAAAAGAAGCGAATTATCAAATATACATTTCTTATCTACAACAGTACCACATGTACTATAACAATACCATGAGGAACAATCGTACAGTTGTGCCTAGAGGAAAATATGAGAAGAATGTCATATGGAACATCATTTGACAGTCACCTACCGTTATCATACGAGCTATACATCATTGATTTATGGAGCTTTACATAATCATTTCATGTGCCTACAGATGCAACCTGTATCGTTCTTATAATCGACAATTCTTAGGCCGTTTCCAACCCGCTCGCTCAGCAGTAGCAGAAGTAATTATATTTGACTGAATTATAGTCAAAAACTAAGCCGACATAGGTAAATGCATTGTATAGTGTTTTATTCCGCTGCTTCTTTCCAATGCGTTACATATATTGTAAATGTTGCATGTAGCCTACGTAAATTATGTTGTAAATTGCCGTTATCCTATACAATTAGGCATTGCAGTCTTTCTGTTACTGATGTTATATCAAACAGCAACGCATTCTTGTCCAACAGGCAACTATCAACAGCACAATATACTAAAATATAATTGTTCCCGTGATTCTCCTCGATTGAGTATAACTGGATTCTCTTTGATCACAACTGCTATTATCTTGGCAAGCAGGCGTTTGAATTTTATATAAAACAATACAGGTTTGTTTGCTCCGATCGTACTTCTTGCCCGGCTCTCATCCGGTGCTACACAAATGAACAATAGAATGTTAAGTTTTGAAAAATAAAAGGACGGCACCTTAACTAGGAATTGTAAAGCAGTACAACATTTGTTTTAAACAAAAATATTCAAAAAATCAAAATGACGTTTATGAACATTAATGGATATTCATGTAGATCTCAGCGATTCTTACTTAATTGTCTGGAAATAAAGTCATGACTGTTTGTGCTCTATCCGGAACAACAATGTATTTTTGCCCCAGATAAACTTGGCTGTACGATCCTCTATGCATAATGGTTGTGGTGTATGCCAGGTAAATGCGCTATCACACTTCTCCGGGCATTATGCAACATATGATGCAAAGTTTGAAATTGTTATCTTATTAATCAATGCATGGTAAGGTAACTTTAAAAGCATCGAGGATAATGTAATTATTTTTTCGTAGGTCGGTACATCCCAATGTTTTTTTACTGTAAGGCAACGGCCAGGCTAAAATTGAATAAGCGTTGAATAAGATAACATTTGTTCCTACGGACAAGAACCAAATGCCTACATCCGACGCAAACACAACTCTCAAGGAATGACGGTTGTATTGTTCCAAATCAGACAATAGTACTCCCAAATTGCTGTATGCAAGCAAAGAAAGTATTAGGGTCACAATATTGCGTCAAGTTATGCCCTGGTCGTTATTTACAAGGATGTTCGAGAAAAAGAAGTCAGGCACACATGCCGGCAATAACTTTATGCATATATAGTCCATGAAGCTTTATTCATTACATGAACATACATCACACAGGTAAAATGACAATACCGATTGAACACAAATATATTAAATGAGGTCATACCAAACGGCTCATTGTGGTTTAAATAAACAAGATGGAATAAAATACGTACATGCATTTGTGTAATCATATAATAGTCTAAGTTGATCTGATTTGGCACATATATCAGCCTTTCCGTGCCATACGCTTTGATCTTTCTAAGACGCGATAAGACGTATAGGAACTTATCATATCAGAGTGTACCTAAGTCAGAATAAGGATAAGGCAGTTACATTATATCGATTTGATACGGAGGTTAAGTAAGGATGAAGGAGTGAGAAAGTGAGTAAATTACTGATTATGCTTGTAAATGATCAAATGTGTGAGGGCTGAGTAGGTTGCTGAATAATTCCATGAGCATGTAAATAAATAAGTGCACGAGTGATCTCTTTTTGTGTGCAGTTATTACGGAATGAATGTGTAACACGATGTGTGAGTGAATGTATGTGATTGAAAGAGTGCATTGGTGATTTAGGGGTGCATTAATGCGCTAAATGGGATCGATAGGTGAATATCAAATAGTGAATCAAGGCATTAATTAATAATATCTATTGCGTAACTGCGGTTGAAATGCTTCTCCACAATACACGACAGCTACTGAATGCTCTCGAGCATATCTCAGAGGATATCCAGGAAACAAATGGACTGGCGTGTAACTTGCAGATTAAGCAAACACGGGGAGAGTTGTACATAATTATTGGAACTAATATCATGTTGGAACTAACAAATCATAACTTGTTGTTATCTACTGAAACATTAATGCACGTCGTAAGCAGACAAAATATTATTTCTCTGTAATGCAACTATATCGATTCCCGCGAGAAAACGGATACGATGGTTCAACAACTTGTTTCGCATTTTGGTGTAATCGAGTTTCTAGAATAGATACAATTAGCCGTCGTTATACTGACATTACCCGTAAAATCATGGCGTAAAATTTTCATCAAAGCTCAGTTAACGTCTTTTTCTCCATTAAGACTTTATGCTTTGAAAAGTTAACAAATACAAAAAGTCTGTTTTAGGGAACATACGTGTATGTAGAAATATATGTGTTATAGTGCCCCATCCTCACCCCGTATCCACCGTTAATTGCTCAAAGCATTTTGCATACATCGGATTGCTTTGACTATTTGAAATCCTTAATAAACTTCAACCAGCACATGAACCGCATTTACCGTAATTGAATCCTAAGAAGCTTTGATCAAAATATTATTTTATGTCCCTAGTGCGATCAAACACAGTAATTATAAAGAAACCAATTATTTTTCTGTAATTAATTGTCGGTGCATAGATCTCATTGGGTACTTGCGTCGTTAGCTTTACGTGTGGCAATGAACGCTCAACTGTTTGCTTGGTCGTTACGGTGCACTGCGGCCAAGATAACTAGAGAACCATCAATAATGAAATGATTAAACCACTCGGTTTTGCCTCAGAATGGGTGACCTTCCAGAACGATGCAGACACTGTAGCTGACCATCATTGACCGTCAATTGATAAAAAGCCGATAATATCTCATTCGATTACCTTTAATATAAGTTGATGATTATTATTGTAAGTTCACATTAAGTAATGGTACATAATTTATGGAAAATCCTCCTCCCAACTACATCAATGGGTCACTGGGGTATGACTTCGAATACGCGCTAGTTGCCCGTTATTTGATTGAAGTTGTGTCATAAAACCGTTAGCCTACGCCCCGACTTGTCAAACAACAATGCTGTTGACTATTAAATAACGATATTGCATTCTATTTCGGTTTAAAACATATATTGCCATTGAACTGCACATATATATTTGCGGTTTAAAGAATGCTATAGATGGTAGGTAAAACCCTTAAAGGTCGTCGATGATTGCTTGGTGTGATTTGCTTTATATATATCCAAATAACTTTTAGTTACTTTGAGACATTCTCATTCGGTATGAATGAACCATTGTGTAGTTACATATATGGGTTATCTATCACGCTTTGTTCCAACATAAAACTAACATAAACAAGACAACCCCATCGGTCCCTTCGGGTGGGATCTTTTAAGCCGAGCAAATAAAGCCAGACCATACAGAGTGAACAAGGATAAAACAAACCGCGCAGAATTCTAATCGTATAGGTATTATAAGAATTAAAAGACATCGTTTGAGGCGCTTGCCTATCAATCGAATTTATTCTTCTATTGTTTGATTAATTATATAAAAATTATCTGTCTAAAACTAGCTGCGTTGTCCACCATTGTCCCCGTTTACTCGAGCACATAACAGATACTCACATACATCATCATGAATGCGAGGGATATCGAAAGTTATTATCTTAACCCGCCATTTTTACCCACCAAGCGATGTTTGATCAAGCATTGCGATCATTTTAATTCTTTATGGCCAAAAATATTCATGTTCGAAAATGCTGTTAACATCCGGCGTTTCGTTTCGTTTCATTCATTTTCAGTCATGATGTCTTGCATTCCTGGCAGAAATTAGCACGTGTCAGGTAGAACCTGTTTCCCAATTGTTTTTCATCAATCACTATTGTTGTTAATTACATTCTATTATAATATAAAAGGGGTCTCAGCCTCTAGATTGCACAAGGAAGTGATGCCATGTATAGCTACATGTATCTGATGCAATGTGCTCAATGAGAAATGCAAGGCACACAATTGCTTAAGAGGCATCAGACACATAATAGCAAATTACATACTAGAACATGGGAACAATAGAGCGTGAAGAAAACCGGGTATGTAGGGCAACACAAATGGGCACTCACATCAGTGCCCAAGTGCGAAAATGGAACGTGACTGGCTCTATATAAGTTGATGATGACTGTGAGTTCTATGTGGTCGTCAACAACAAAACATACAAACAGATGCGTCTTGTTGGCGTCTTCCGTTATCCTGTCAGCCCCCGTTTCATAAGGCTTGGCTCGTTCTTCTCACTCGGTCCAAAATTCGGATTACTTATGTCTTACCCTTCAAATTGCGGGTAACTACGTTCTCGGCAGTGGTACGTTGAGAGCTCATGAGGTCGAAGGTTTCAGTCTGATATGGAAGGCTCACTACCCGCAGTAAGCTAGAAAATCTGCCACAAATGGGCACTCACATCAGTGCCCAAGTGCGAAAATGGAACGTGACTGGCTCTATATAAGTTGATGATGACTGTGAGTTCTATGTGGTCGTCAACAACAAAACATACAAACAGATGCGTCTTGTTGGCGTCTTCCGTTAACCTGTCAGCCCCCGTTTCATAAGGCTTGGCTCGTTCTTCTCACTCGGTCCAAAATTCGGATTACTTATGTCTTACCCTTCAAATTGCGGGTAACTACGTTCTCGGCAGTGGTACGTTGAGAGCTCATGAGGTCGAAGGTTTCAGTCTGATATGGAAGGCTCACTACCCGCAGTAAGCTAGAAAATCTGCCACAAATGGGCACTCACATCAGTGCCCAAGTGCGAAAATGGAACGTGACTGGCTCTATATAAGTTGATGATGACTGTGAGTTCTATGTGGTCGTCAACAACAAAACATACAAACAGATGCGTCTTGTTGGCGTCTTCCGTTAACCTGTCAGCCCCCGTTTCATAAGGCTTGGCTCGTTCTTCTCACTCGGTCCAAAATTCGGATTACTTATGTCTTACCCTTCAAATTGCGGGTAACTACGTTCTCGGCAGTGGTACGTTGAGAGCTCATGAGGTCGAAGGTTTCAGTCTGATATGGAAGGCTCACTACATGCAGTAAGCTAGAAAATCTGGAGACAATCTCGTGCGACTCTTGTATAGGCACTTTGCATCGAGTATGCTACAATTATGATAACACGGGTGCCTAGGCCAGTCTGGGAAACTTGCGTCGTAGCACAAATCATGAATGGTCGATTGAAATGATATAAGGATCGTTATTGTGGTGCTGTTCAGAGCTAGATCATCAATTCAGTGTATCGTCGTCATAACATTCACCTGGTGATTTAAATGCTAAGTTCTGTATGGATCGACAGCAATAAAACGAGAAAATTTTAAAACAGACTATATGCTTCATTGCCAAAGAGTACAAGGCTGCAACATATTTGTCAATATTTTATAATATGTTTAATATGGGTAACATTAAATGTCGCAAGCACCTGCTGAAATATGTTGCAACATGCATTAAGTTGGCATGAAAACACATGTTTAAAAGTCCCATTTAGAGATATTATCATCACTTAGTCACCTTCTACGACCGCAACTATAGGTCGGACTATGAGAGAGGAAAATTAGATTTGTAACTAGCAATATTGATAAGTATGAACACCTTCATGTTCGATTAATGCCGGAATGCGAATAAGCTTGTAGACAGTAGGCCAAGAATTTCGCAATAACACATAACGTAGTGTCAGTCTTTGAATTAACAGCATGACACATCCATGTGGGATTCCATGATGTTAACTGCTTCGGTCAAGCCTCGGCCAGTTAATCCTTAAACACTTGAAGGTGCTATTAGTTAATCTTGGTAAATGCACACGATTAACTGGAGCCAAGCCAAAATATGTTAACGCTTTGATCATACTATCCATACTATATGTAAAAATGTAAATAATAAACGCCAAAGCCGGATTCCGGTTGCCCGTCTTAATGTTAATAGTTCAGCTTGAAAAATATGCCGAGAGTACATATTGTGGCAATAAAAGGGGAACAGTCAGTGTCTAAAATAGCATTGAATACCAGCGACTAGCAATGTTTCCAAGTTCAAACAGCCGTGGTGAACGTTGTAGTTTGCATCAAGAGTAAGCAAACTCCTCGAACAGATTGCATTCTTATTAATGATAGACAATGGCTTCAGCGTTCTGATCGTTGTGCATGGCATACAAAGCATGTTTTGCAGCGCTAACGAACATTTGAACGCATTCACATCTCTGTATGCCCTAATATGACTGAAGGGTTGTCATTTGTAAAGTCAAGGTTATATTCAGCATATATTTATATTAAGATACTTTAATGCTATTTCCTGGTGTATTGATATAAGTCATCCAGACGTGATCAAGCTGAACCAACAAGCTGCGTTGTAAATGCTGTATTGTTGGTGATTGAGCTATTTCGGTTTTATATTAGCATGCAGTCGGTTGTATCATAAATTGGTTAGGGATTTAAAATGGAGTTGTCAACCATTATCTGCCCAAGAAAGCGTTCTAAGAAATTGAGGTATCAATAACCAAATATTGTGTAAATGTTCTTTAACATCCAAACATATATGATAGTCATCTGGATAGGGAATTTGAGCAATTCAAATGTAAATACAGCATAATTTACCCATGAATGTGTTTTTCCGACCATACCAGCAATTCATTGACTTCTCGTAAACAGAAAGTAACTGCTCAAACATAAGACAGATTACGCGGGCTTGTCAGTTTAAATCAGACAGCGTTTAACCGACTACTCATTGACTACATCAATGGGTCACTGGGGTATGACTTCGAATACGCGCTAGTTGCCCGTTATTTGATTGAAGTTGTGTCATAAAACCGTTAACCTACGCCCCAACTTGTCAAACAACAATGCTGTTGACCATTAAATAACGATATTGCATTCTATTTCGGTTTAAAACATGTATTGCCATTAAACTGCACAGAGATATATGCGGTTTAAAGAATGCTATAGTTGGTAGGTAAAACCCACCAAGGTCGTCGATGATTGCCTGGTGTGATTTGCTTTATATATATCCAAATAACTTTTAGTTACTTTGAGAAATTCTCATTCGGTATGAATGAACCATTGTGTAGTTACATATATGTGTCATCTATCACGCCTTGTTCCAACATAAAACTAACATAAACAAGACAACCCCATCGTTCCCTTCGGGTGGGATCTTTTAAGCCGAGCAAATAAAGCCAGACCATACAGAGTGAACAAGGATATAAAAAAACGCGCAGAATTCTAATCGTATAGGTATTATAAGAATTCGAAGACATCGTTTGAGGCGCTTGCCTATCAATCGAATTTATTCACCAATTGTTTAATTAATTATATAAAAATTATCTGTCTGAAACTAGCAGCGCTGTCCACCATTGTCCCCGTTTACTCGAGCACATAACAAATAATCACATACATCATCATGAATGTGAGGGATATCGAAAGTTATTATCTTAACCCGCTATTTTTACCCACCAAGCGATGTTTGTCCAAGCATTGCGATCATTGTAATTCTTTACAGCCAAAAATATTCATGCTCAAAAATGCTGTTAACATTCGGCGTTTCGTTTCGTTTCATTCATTTTCAGTCATGATGTCTTGCATTCCTGGCAGAAATTATCATGTGTCAGGTAGAACCTGTTTCTCAATTGTTTTTCATCAATCACTATTGTTGTTAATTACATTCTATTATAATATAAATGGGGTCTCAGCCTCTAGATTGCCCAAGGAAGTAATGCCATGTATAGCTACAGGTATCTGGTGCAATGTGCTCAATGAGAAATGCAAGGCACATAATTGCTTACGAAGCATGAGACACATAATAGCAAATTACATACTAGAACATGGGAACAATAGAGCGTGAAGAAAACCGGGTATGTAGGGCAACACAACTGGGCACTCACATCAGTGCCGAAGTGCAACAATGGAACGTGACTGGCTCTATATAAGTTGATGATGACCGTGATTTCTATGTGGTCGTCAACAACAAAACATACAAACAGATGCGTCTTGTTGACGTCTTCCGTTAACCTGTCAGCCCCCGTTTCATAAGGCTTGGCTCGCTTTTCTCGCTCGGTCCAAGAT
>CM067347.1:20296221-20353054 GCA_034190875.2 Urechis unicinctus
ACAAATAATCACATGCATCATCATGAATGTGAGCGATATCGAAAGTTATTATCTTAACCCGCCATTTTTACCCACCAAGCGATGTTTGTTCAAGCATTGCGATCATTTTAATTCTTTATGGCCAAAAATATTCATGTTCGAAAATGCTGTTAACATCCAGCGTTTCGTTTCGTTTCATTCATTTTCAGTCATGATGTCTTGCATTCCTGGCAGAAATTATCACGTGTCGGGTAGAACCTGTTTCCCAATTGTTTTTCATCAATCACTATTGTTGTTAATTACATTCTATTATAATATAAATGGGGTCTCAGCCTCTAGATTGCCTAAGGAAGTGATGCCATGTATAGCTACAGGTATCTGGTGCAATGTGCTCAATGAGAAATGCAAGGCACATAATTGCTTAAGAGGCATGAGACACATAATAGCAAATTACATACTAGAACATGGGAACAATATAGCGTGAAGAAAACCGGGTATGTAGGGCAACACAACTCACATCAGTGCCCAAGTGCGAAAATGGAACGTGACTGGCTCTATATCCCGTTTCATAAGGCTTGGCTCGCTCTTCTCGCTCGGTCCAAGATTCGGATTTCATGATTGACGGTTTATAGGCATCTAAGTGAGTGTTTATCATATTATTCTTCACAGTGTAAGTTTTGTCTTTGGGGACGAACACCAGGCTGGCGTAATCTGCAAATAGCGTTGGTGCAATGAGATGACAAGAGCGTAACCACCTATCATGATAACATCAGCTACAGGTTCTTGTTCGGGACCACGACCGTCGCGTCCTGTTAACATTCATGCAACCAGCCACCAATCATATAGGGCTAATTTTCATAGCGACAACACATGTGCAGATATTATTCCCTGCCCTGGCGACAGATGAACAGCATTAGAAGAAGCCGACATCCTGCACAATGCTTCTGAGGGGACTTTTTATTTTGCCTGCTAAGGGCTTCATCCATACATCTACTTATGTCTTACCCTTCAAATTGCGGATAACTACGTTCTCGGCAGTGGTACGTTGAGAGCTTATGAGGTCGAAGGTTTCAGTCTGATATGGAAGGCTCACTACCCGAAGTAAGCTAGAAAACCTTGGGACAATCTCGTGCGACTCTTGTACAGGCACTTTGCATCGAGTATGCCACAATTATGATAACACGGCTGCCTAGGCCAGTCTGGGAAACTTGTGTCGTAGCACAAATCATGAATGGTCGATTGAAATGGTATAAGGATCGTTATTGTGGTGCTGTTCAGAGCTAGATCATCAATTCAGTGTATCGTCGTCGTAACTTCCACCTGGTGATTTAAATGCTAAGTTGTGTATGGATCGACAACAATAAAACGAGAAATTTTAAAACAGACTATATGCTTCATTGCCAAAGAGTACAAGGCTGCAACATATTTGTCAATATTTTACAAAACCGGTTTAATATGGGTAACATTAAATGTCGCAAGCACCTGCTGAAATATGTTGCAACATGCATTAAGTTGAATGAAAACACATGTTTAAAAGTCCCATTTAGAGATATTATCATCACTTTGTCACCTTCTACGACCGCAACTATAGGTCGGACTATGAGAGAGGAAAATTAGGTTTGTAACTAGCAATATTGATAAGTATGAGCACCTTAATGTTCGATTAATGCCGGTATGCGAATAAGCTTGTAGACAGTAGGCCAAGAATTTCGCAATAACACATAACGCAGTGTCAGTTTTTGATTAACAGCACAATACATCCACGCGGGATTCCATGATGTTAACTGCTTCGGTCAAGCCTAGGCCAGATAATTCTTAAAACACTTGAAGGCGCTATTATTTAATCTTGGTAAATGCACACGATTAACAGGAGCCAAGCCAAAATATGTTAACGCATTGATTATACTATCCATACTATATATAAAAATATAAATAATTAACGCTAAAGCGGATTCCGGTTGCCCGTCTTAATGTTAATAGTGCAGCTTGAAAAATATGCCGAGAGTACATATTGTGGCAATAAAAGGGAAACAGTCAGTGTCTAACATAGCATTAAATACCAGCGACAAGCAATGTTTCCAAGTTCAAACAGCCCTGATGAACGTTGTAGTTTGCATCAAGGGTAAGCAAACTCCTCGAACAGATTGCATTCTTATTAATGATAGACAATGGCTTCAGCGTTCTAATCTTTGTGCATGGCAAACAAGGCAAATTTTGCAGAGCTAACGAACGTTTGAACGCATTCACATATCTGT
This sequence comes from Urechis unicinctus, assembly GCA_034190875.2. Classification (NCBI taxonomy): domain Eukaryota; kingdom Metazoa; phylum Annelida; class Polychaeta; order Xenopneusta; family Urechidae; genus Urechis; species Urechis unicinctus. Next base: position 20,298,456 of record CM067347.1, read on the forward strand.
ATGCCCTAATATGACTGAAGGGTTGTCATTTGTAAAGTCAAGGTTATATTCAGCATATATTTATATTAAGATACTTTAATGCTATTTCCTGGTGTATTGATATTAAATTAGTCACCCAGACGTGATCAAGCTGAACCAACAAGCTGCGTTGTAAATGCTGTATTGTTGGTGATTGAGCCATTTGGGTTTTATATTTGCATGCAGTCGGTTGTATCATAAATTGGTTAGGGATTTAAAATGGAATGGTCAACCATTATCTGCCCAAGAAGGCGTTCTAAGAAATTGAGGTATCAATAACCAAATATTGTGTAAATGTTCATTAACATTCAAACATATATGATAGTCATCTGGATTGGGAATTTGAGCAATTCAAATGTAAATAAAGCATGAATTACCCATGAATGTGTTTTTCCGACCATACCAGCAATTCATTGCCTTCTCGTAAACAGAAAGTAACTGCTCAAACATAAGACAGATTACGCGGGCTTGTCAGTTTAAATCAGACAGCGTTTAGCCGACTACTCATTGACTAATCAAAGCTACCTTTGAATCTTGACATCCAGTCACACATATTCATAACCAATTTGGTTGGTTTCTGTGCCCTGAGAGGCTTCTGTATAAGTACAAGGCGCTGCACAGACAGTAGCACAGACTTTTCCACTCTTAAGTCCCTTGCGATCTTTGATAGTTGACCGCCGGATGAATGCTGGCGCTATACAGGAATTTCTACCGAATCCATAAATAGTCTAGTCGGTTTCGACTGCGTGCAATACTCTTGTCAAATTACACATCGAAGGATATGACGACTTTCCATTTTTGCTATTGCTTAATAAGCGATGTGAAAAGCGTCTTGTATGATATAGGTAGATATATTACCCAAACAACGCTGTATTAAGAGAGTCACATCTGTAGTAGCTAGGGGACATGATTCACAATTTGCAAAACAATTCCATGTCGTTTATCATCACAATCTTACGATGACCTTTGGTTCGCGTCAAGGTAAGATATAAGCTATGCATACAAATACGCAATCATCCGTTCAGTACGCGCATATAAATGCGCGTTTTTTGTCCTTTTAATTAATGTTTTGTGCTTAGACAAAGTGCGTTTAATAATATCCTATTTTCCCACGCGCCGCAATAGATACCGCTGCCATTACTAAGGAGTTAATAAGAAAATTTTTAGACAAGTCTACAGTGCCACATAGAGGTGGTTTCTGCTGCAAATTTCTGATAAGTTGAATGGTAGCAAGAATAATGTTGAAGCGGGTAGCAGTACAGAAATATCGCTCAATAGTTGCACAGCATGCTTTCAATAACACTACGTACATACAACATTTTATATAGTCCTTAGATACTGACAGTATTCATCAGCAACGCACCAATTTAATTATCGGAAAAATTATGTAGTAAGTTTTGACAGAATATTTTTTTCGTTCTCCGCCATCAAATGCGCAATTGCTTTTCGCATAAGTCAGCAATAGTTGACTGTTTAAGTAGTGTCAGTCAGCAGCGTTATAAGCATATTGTTCTTGGTAAACTGTCTTTATTATACTATTACATACTGTGCGCATATCTGAGACACACACACACACAAGGAAGTACATATATTTACATATATATGTATGTATTTATATATATATATATATATATATATATATATATATATATATATATATATATATATATATGAGAATATATATATATATCTATTTATATATATACATATATTATTATATATATATATTTATATATACATATATATATAAGTAAGTTATGTATATAAATATATTTTGTATATACATACATTGATATATATATATATATATATGCATTTATACATATATATATATAAATATATATATATATATAAGAAAAAATATATGCATATATATACAAATATATATACATATATAGACATATATATATACATTTATTAATATATGTATATATGCATATACATATAAATATATGTATTTACAAATATATATTTGTGGTTGATACCCATGGCGTCTATTCCTTTGCACTCGATGGCAATATATTTTGTTTGACCATCAACTACCTTTGCAGCAAGGAATTGCATAAGTGTCATCATCTGTGTCATCCAAAATGTTGAATGTTAGATTGGGCTATTGAAAAGCAGTTATAAGAATCGTCACGATGCCATCAATCAAATACGTCCACGTTAAGTTATATGCAATTGCTACTCGGATTCCAGGAATAAATGCGATACTAAAACATAAGCACTATCATATGTTATATATCCCATTTGCTCTGGTATGTCATCGTATATGCCACATTTGGATTAGCTTGGGAGAGTGGAGTGATTGATATGCACACGGCGGACGGCAGAACCATGCCAATTCAAAAAAGGGGCCAGTTTGTACATATGATTCGACATTTCGATTGCAGCGAATACTTCTTAAGGAAGTGTAATTATCCCGAAAACCCTTAAATATTCAAATAACCAGTTAGAGGCGACTTCTATTGTGCTATACTGACTACTTATACGAGAGAATTGAAATTTGGTCATATCAGTAAAACGTTAATGCTTATGTAAGCCACATTTATGGTCCATTGTCGTGATTTACCAGTGAGAAAACATTAATGGTTGAAAGGATTTCAATGTTGTCGGACGAAAGAGACGCATATGTCACACAAATATAATTATGTTGTCGAGAAAATAGTTCCATACCAAGACTTTTGTGAGCGTCTACCTACGTTTAATACGGACAAGAGTCGAGGAAAGTGTTTGTTGTCGGTTGAAGGTGCATGAAATGAGCGCTATTTTACGATTTTATGGTGTTGAGGATTGTCCAACTATCCGTGCAGACCTTGTAAAGGCTGTTGGCTTAGACATAGGTTGATAAGTTAATTCTTAAGCCAAACCCCAAAACCATCGGTCTGCTTTATGTTCAACTGCGCCTACAATTATAAGCTGAATGAAAGAAGAATTATACAGATTATTAGTAACAAGCTTTATCTATTCTCAACATGCATTAATACAATCCCTTAGGCGCCGACTGATTGTATAATTTTTAACATTTTAACTTGGTAATTATGTACAAGATTTAATACAGAAGGTTTTGTTTGTTTTGTTAGCAAAAATAATGATCGGAACATGTAAGCAATCATATAAAAAATACTTAAATCTGCATGAGCGATGAGGCGGGGAAACAATTATTTATTCTGAAAGCCAGCTCTTTGTGTTTGTGCTATTGGGTTCGCGGTTAGGGAGTGCTTGGTTCATAGTTCATTGAACAAAGTATGTGACAAACCTTGAATGTCGTGTGTACGCTGCGTATTAATTTACATCCCAAGCAACCGTGCAACGTATGTAAGAAGTAAACATAACCCAAGACTCGGCTTCTTAAATATCTGGCCGCCCGCAATGTGGTCAACATCGCAGTTTACGTATGCTATATAAGCCATGCTGTGGATATCATCTTGTGTTATATTAGTAGTCATGTGCTGCATGCAACTTAGGTTTGAATTGCAGCATTGTACTCACTACTGTTATATGTGAGACCACAAGGACAGAACAATAATTCATTTTTCGCGGCAGACTCGAGGAAAGGTCTGATCAAAGAGTAGTTTTTGATCATGTGTGTCAAATACAGTTGCATATTCCTACGCAACATATTACCCTACGTCACGAATTCTCGCACCAAAGGCATACGGGCCGGTGACATTTCAGCACAGAGAATACGATTCTGCAAAAACGTTTTGTTTACAAGCATGAACTGCCGTTAATAAGATCAGGTTTTGTATACTTAGCAAATAGGTCACGTAGAAGGCTTCACAACTTTTATAACAGTGCGTATTGCTTGCAATGCCATTTTAGTATGAGTGACACCTCAGGAAGCGAGATATAGGTCTTGCCCTGCATTAAACAGCTTACTTGATATCTGAGTACAATTAGATAAAGAGCCAGACGATGCTATCGTTTTTGTTACCTTCACTGTACGTAGCTTTTCATATTTATTTAGCATTTTCTCTTATTCGAACATTTCTAAGCAGTACCTCCACCGTGAACATTGATCTATTCAAAGCAGCTTTGTGCATGGTGCCATCCCCAAGAGCAAATATTTCGCCGCATAAGAGATTTTCTTCCAATAACGGACCATTGTTACCTCGTCGCAGTTAGCATGTATGCATGTTTGTAAGCATTTTTTAACACTGCATCCACTATATTTATACGGCCTTTACTGGAGTGTTAGTAAGAAGAATAAGCCGGTAGTGTACCAACAACAGTTACATGAAGTTTATAAAATGTGGCAGAAAATATTTTATCGAAATTTGAAACGTGTATAAAAGGGGTTGATCAGTAGGGTTTATCTAACTTCAGTATCTTTCCACTAAATGCTTCAGGACCATTCAATTAAGCGCGGGATATTTAACGTGTGGCTTGTGTGCGGATAAGTCCGGATCAGATATCAACAACCACGTTACTGCATGGTTGGCTGTTTAAAAGAGTAAAACATTTGTTTTGTGACAAGGCTTAGAATATAACAGTGACAGGCAATGCATCTGGTTATATTGTTTATGAACAACAATTCAGCATTATGCAGTTTATGTTGACGGACATGCCCGCTCATGATTTATCAAATGAATTTGGTTATCCGCAGTATCAGTTATTTTCTGAAAAGATTTTGCTTTGTGTTAAATAGAATAACTGCATTACAAGTTTCATTGTTATGCTCCCCGTTATATGCTTACCGGAAAGGAAAACATAACCTCAGCCGGACATCTTCACGACCATTGCTCATTAAAAAATTTGTACGATGGTAAAATTTTCTGTTTTTCTAATGCTTCAGTTAGCAATATGTACATTTGACGCCCGTTATCGAATTCCAACTATTTGAAATTGTGATCCAGGATATGTTGAGATGGATTTGTCGAATTTCCGGCAGTCTCTTACATATCTACGCTCTATAATACCTCATGTGCATGGTTATTCGTGGTCTTCTGGATGAATATACATCTACGGTGATAAATTTACATGCAAAATGCACAGGAGCACGGTCAACGTTTAACCGTTATCTACTATCTGCAACAACGCATGCACCAATCAAAGGAAATTAGCCAACAACATGATACTGTACTAATTTCATTTCCTCACAAGCTATGAATGGCCCCTCACCGATTGAATAGCCGCCACCATTATAAACCTGATAGTATAATATATCCGACGCGTCATTGCTTTCTTGACTGTTTAAAATTGATATTAATCAGACAGATCATTACATTAAAGGTACAGTTATGCATACATCGAGAAGCCTGAAGCCCATGTCATTATCGTCGGGAGTCGTCTATCAAAGACATAACTCTGCCATTATTAATGCCAGCTTAACATTTGGGAGCAATTTATTTGTCGATTTATAACAAACATATAAAATATCACGCATATATGAACACAGACCTAGGTGTGCATTCGAGTATACATCAACAACAATCATGCAATGCTTCTTTCGGCTACTGAATACATAACATACGTTGTAAGTAATAGTCCCTAATGGCGACTAATAAGATAGCAGAAACCCGCTACAAGTCACGTAATACTAGTTGTCCGTCCCGAATAATGGCGGAAACAGATCAACATATACCTTTCCACGTCTCTTAGACGACAATGAAGTGCGATTTTAGCACTTGAATAGATGTGGTACTATATACAAGCTTCAAACAAATTGTTAGTTCGTGGGTATATATCAATATCAAGCGTTGGGTGATATACTTAATCATCTTCCCAAACGCTACATGAGATATACTCATAAGAGGTACTTTTTTTGGATTAACGAATACTTTAATGTGCCCGCTGTTCCATGTGGTTTCAGAATCGGTGTATATGGTGTGGCACCTAGCTGTAGTTTGTGGATTCATTGTTGTAAACATCTCATGCATGTACAATACATACATTTAAGACTGATTTCGAGACAGTATATAATTTAAATATGAATAATATGAGTCAATAACAAATCAATCGTCTGATAATGCAGTGTATGCATTACATATATATACTATTATAATCATTACATATTTCGCAATGGCTTCGTAAACGACGATGACTACGTCACTAGAAATAGGCGAAGCAGGCATAGTGCCAATTAACGCTCAGCGTAGGTGATTTCCATCCAGTTCTTATGACTAGCGAAATGCTAAAACACGCGTGAAGCCACTAGCTGTTCTCTCCACTACATCATGACTCACAGCAAAATCCGAATCAAGCCTTTTATGGCGTGTATTGTCAGATACACGCCGTGATTGACTTGATCGAATCTCAACCTTGTCAGGTCTATGTTGTAGTCACGCATTGACTATTGCATTGAGCAGATTAACGGCCGATTTACTTCGCTATGTTTATGTTGATATTGTACGATTCTTTCATCATAGATTATCCTTATCTATTGACTAAAGCTATTCTATTTGGAAGCAGTTGGTGGTTCACTAGTAAGTGTGTGCTACAAGCATGACCCGTGATTATGTAGGATTTCGGAAGCACACGAGATGTGTTAATGTGTCACATAAAGCTCCTTAATAGCGTGGTACCCACACGCGTGTCGCTGCAGCTGACTACCAGCGCCAAGATTACTTACAGCCGAATGTGTAGAAGATGCTTGATATACTGTCAAGCTAATGCGGGTTTGTAGTCGAACTTGAAAATGTAATGCGCGCTATTGCTTGCATGAGAGCTTTAAGTTAGATTCGGTGTTATTGTCTTCATTGACTATGTTAGTGATAGAGACATCCCAGCTAGTCGTCTGCATTTAATACTATTGTCTACTTGCCCATCAACCGCATATGTCGGTTTTTATATATTTGAACTTCACTATGCACATTCGTCAATATGCAGTTATCCGTCAGACCCACAAACAGTCGCAAATATTCCTGAATTACGAAACATGTTTGATGCACATCTCATTTTACGAATGATGACACCTGCTTTCATTAGAAGAAAAGGTAAATCAAAGAATCCATTGACCACCTACCGAAGATATGAATTAGGGATCGGCCAATCTTTTTACTGAGCAATGTGTTTCATGAAAGAGAGATGGTGCCAATGTGCGCCGGTGGCAAGATTCTGATATGTACAATATGTGCACGCCCTAAAAACCACCAATTGATTTCTTGTTTAGCTTCATGCATTATGAATTATGTATGTACATTGTTTTAACGTTCGTGTACTGGCATAGTTATGCAATGTGAAAATATTATAATTCCCTACTAGCATTTAAATCACTGATATTATCTCGGGGTGGTGAACCAATGTAATGCATGCCAAAAGGCTTACACGTTGTGCGGGATTTTGGCAATATTGGCAGATGACGTTGATTATATCGCCAAATCCCACTTCTTTCGCTCAACAATTGTTAGAAAGGCGCTTGCGGTACGGATGATAACTTCTTCCAATGATTGATGAAGTTCGTTAGTACGAGGCCCTGCAAATTTGCCATCATGGTTTTATGTCGAGCAAAATGAAAATAATGCGAGCCAACTACTAGAGAGAGGCAAGGTTTGGAAATGCGCCTTTGCAAGCATCAGGAGTTAGAATGCGATCCGTCTCGTTGCATCCGCAAGCTTCCTACCTGATTTAGAGGTTTGACTGACAATCTCTGATATGTCATAAATCGGGAGGAATACACTTGACTCGGACCATTGCTGTTCGATAACTGAAGATGAAAAAAGAAAACGTTCAATAAAAGATCTTTCATTTTTGTCGAGTTTAATTATGCCGGCAGTGTGATTGCTACAACCCATATATGTATAATATGATGAATCCATGAATCAATGAACATTATTGGTAAATGCTAACAAAGATAGTAACCTACTTTCCTGAGTATGCCAAGTGTTTGCAGACCATCATCACACACATTAGATGCAGTGAGCCACTTCACTCCAGTTTAAGAAATGATGACTGGTAAGAGATCCCAACCCCACACCATCATGTGATATTACATACAATATCGATGAGTTCTTTGTGCAAATACGTACCCATCCGATATATCAACAGTGGCGTGGTTGCTTGTGTTTTGCAGGTTATTGCTAGTAAATGACTACCCTTTACACATTTTCTGTCTGTTCCACGGCAGCTGTTTGGTTGTGCTCTTCGCATTAATCAGTCCTCAAGGCAACCATAAGATTCAACTAATGATATCGTTTCATATCATGCATGAATTTGAAAAGATAAGTCAGCCTCGTAGTTAACAATATAGCGATCTAGCTGATAATTAGCGGTACCATCAGACTGTTACAATACTTAACCTACGTTATCACAGATTGGTAGCATTTCGTATACACTGATTGTTGGCGGTTGGTGATTCAATTTATAGAATATAAACAATTTAGTACGTGACGTTGTTGATACGTTTCATAAGACTAAGATATACGAGCAATAAACATGACACCATATGTTTGTGTCAGGCTAGTAAGACGCGATCGTGAACCGATGTAACAGCGTGTTTTTGTGTGTGTGTGAGCGCGTGATTGTGCGTGTGTTTTGCCCTGTGGATTGATTTTTTTTTTTTGGGGGGGGGGTGGAGCTTGAACAGATGTAACAGTGTGTGTTAGTGTGTGTGTTAGTATGTGTGTGTGTTTGCTTGTGTGAGCGTGCGAGTGTGTGTGCGTGTGTTTTGACCTATGGGTTGATTTTGGATGGGGTGAGTGGTGGGCTAGGTGTCAAGCAAAGTGTAACGTTGACTTTTGACCCCGCTAACCAGCAACAATATCACAATTTTTAATATAAAGCATGTTTTGTAGGTCCTGTGGATAGATGTATCGATTGCAACGAGGAGCGGAAGTAGGTGTTGTGTAAGCGCAGGAAATGGTGAGGAAGGGAGGAGCCGCCGGTTAGCATTGAGTATTGCTTTGAGCTGATCCCAAACCTCGATACCCAACTTGCCGCACATCAGCAATATCATATTTTCGCTCGTTTGACCTGAAGGACCAATTCCAATGACTATTGACGATGGGCCATTTCGGAAAAGCCGCTCAGCAAATATCATTGCACAATAACAATATTCCTTAACATAGCGAAGATTTAATGGGTGGTGTTAATGTTTGGAATAGCGGAATAGTTGTGATTTACCTTGAAACATATTTTGAGTATAATGGGTACATTGATGAGGACGGGCAGTAGATTATCGCCTAAGTATTTGCTATGTCCAATATGCCTTAGCCTAGATCTAGAAAACAATAGGACACATGATCTCACCAGATTGCTTTCACTTCACACTGTTCCTCGCCAAGTACAAAAGTAATATTGACGCATTACAAAAAGGGATATATAACAGGAATAGCAACCATAATTGGGCGAAAAACAAAGTACCAATCGCAAAAGGCTTAATCCTTTTTGGATGGCACAGTCGATCTATTGAGAGAGCTATCAATATATCGTTTATTCCCACCACGGTAGGGGAGAATGATAAATGATGCTCTTCAGCAATAACCTGAAACCCTTCACGTTCAAAATAAAATTAAAGCTCTTAAAAAGCGATCAAAATAGATATAATGTCTATTTTATTAAATGGTCATTTCTTTTTTTTCCGAAATATTGCTCAATTAAGAAAATATTTGTTACTATTGGTTTTCTGTCCAGCATACTAGATGTTTGATTATGTTTGATAGCCTGTCATATAAAAACTAAATCGTTCATAACACTAGATCTCGAAGAAAGCAAGAGCTGTTTCGAGCTTATGGGAAATTTAACCAGTTTAAACGCATGGTAGGGGAATGACAGGTATCTGTTATATCGATATGCGACTTACAAACCATGTCAGATGGCCGCCAGCATACTTTGTAATGCATTGTTTTTTTAATGAACCCAATGAATAGGAAACGAAAGGAAACATATGGAAAGCAAATAATTAATTTCGTTCCAAAGCACTAAACGTTCTTTCGTCATTAATGTTCTGGTTCCTGAGAAACGACATATTGATCAACAATTGCTAAGTAGCACCTTAGCAAATCTATCAGCATTATACACGTAAATACGTCGCTGCCATAAGTATTGAGTTTACTGAGCCCATGCTGTGATAAGACAATGAAACATACATAGGGATACCAGTTTATTGGAGTAAGATGCAAAGCATCCAATAGCAAGTTTCAATTTGTATTGGACGCGGTCTCTTGATCAATAACCACAATGTATTATTAGTCATCCAGCAATCACTATGGTCCAGGGTATTTACATATTATATTTGCTTCAGCAGAGTCTCTTTGTATATGTCACGTCTGAAGCCATGATATCCATCGTACTTGATAGTAGCAATTACTGAAATCGTAGCGCAACTGTATATTTATTTAGTAAGCCTTTCTGTTTACCAAAGCATGATTGCAATAAAGCGGGGATTATCGATAGCATGCTGCCTTTTATTGTTAACAATTGCAGTACCTACTATGGTCAGCTCCAAACACGAGGCGCAATCCTCACACATAAAGCAACTTTACTGTTAGGCCTCGGTCTGTGACGCGAGAGGTCTTTCTGGAAGTCATCTAACACCTACCCTACTAATTAGGCGACAAGGTTTAGTTATTGGCTACATTATGTGCAATACGGGTGAAAATTGCCCATTATAAACTGTAGTTCTCCTCACATTGAATATCATGCTGATGACCTAATACAGATGCATACATGGTATTCTTCAGTGATCCATTAAAGTGGAATTCATTTCACATAGAATACCGTCATGGTGATTTATCAAGTAATTAGTACCAATTACATACGATATTTAACTTAGGACGGAGTAAACGGTTGTTTAGAAAATCCAGCTGACGTCATATCGGTACATCAATGCTCTGCAACGGCGACATACCATCCAAGCATTGGATGATTTGGCCTGTGCATTTGGAGATAAGACTTGAACCGCGAAAGTTTATATGTGGCTCAATTAATCGTAAGAGATTTGCGTATTTTCGTTTGTACTCACCTCACCACGATGCTGCATCACGTATCATTGGGTTACATATTTTTTCGATTAAACAGAAATATCAACCTGACCCGTGCTCCGCTGGGTGCGGGATTTCGTTAGAGGCTAGTTTTAACCAGACCAAGCTCCAGCTGAGATGGACAACACGGCGAGTCGCTAGTGCGTCGCATGTGAGCCGGTGTTGGCGATATAGAGGTGTACAAATACAAATACCCTCCACACATGACAGAGGAGCCTTATGGTGAATTTTGGAGTCGCAGTTAAAGCGACACGGGCGGAAAAGTGGGGAATGAAACATGTCCCTAAGCTATACATCCGAAAGTGTCAGCAAATGATTAATAGAGATATCAGTAGATTAGATGGTGGAGCGATCTTCACGGTTAACCAATGGTCCCGGGTTCGAATCTCATAGGAGACATTGTTACCCGGGGGGTCACAAAAGCTGAAACACGATATCATTACAGTAAAATTTAAAAAACAACACTTGTAGCCGGCGACAGTTTGCTGTTGATAGCGAAGTTGCTGCACTTTCCACATAATGTAGCGGGTAAATAGGGTCGCTGTCAAACATCGCAACAGATTTTTTGAGACGGTTACACCTGGGATCGTTCATTGCAATTGATATTAAGAGAAAGTCAAGCTTCTATTACTGGAAAATGACCGCTATTATATTTCGACATTGATATAATAATCCTGCCTGGCGGCTAAATGATAGAGTTTGGGGAAATCGGTTAATAACGATTACTTGACATACAGCAGTGACATCCAATGCAAACGGCATTATGTGACCAGCGCTGTACAGACCGGCTCCTGCTGTTTGTTTGATTTCATTTGCTGAGCAGCAGCGACGTTAGTGTGCTGTGCATTACTTTCGACAAATGATGTGGAATGCATGGTAAGTGTATCTCTCCATATGGAATCGACTTTCCGTAATCTATTAACGTCACATAGACCTCAAAGATTGCTAACTATAGATATGTATATATGATTGTTGACACTATTTGGTAATGATTTTTACCAAATAATCGCCAGCATCGGAAAACGCTGCGATGAATCTTAATGGGGCATATATGAATATGTATATATAGTTAAAGATATATATGCTCATTAATTTATACCTATATAGATATATCTATATATCCACAAATATATATGTATACATATATATATTTATATATATATATATATATATATATATATATATATCGATATCTAATAATGTATACACATATTTGAATATTGATATATACATATATATAGACTTGTGTTCCTATATATATATGGATGTAAATTGAAATGAATATTTATAGATAAACGTATATAGATGTAAATATAGATAATATATTATTATATATATGCATATACAGATAATGATATATGTATATAGATAAATATCTATGTATTTTCCAAATGCGCGTCTGTTATAATATAGTTTAAATACATAAGCTTATATGTATATATATATAAACATAAATATATATATATATATATATATATATATATATATATATATATATATATGTCTATACATATTTATATATGTATATATAAATTATATATATTAAGATACATTTGCGTGTTTAATTATAGATATATACATCCATATAATTAGTGTATTGATTTATATCGATATATGTAAATACATATAAATATATCAATACATATACTGGTATAGTAAGGTATATATGAGCATATAAATATATACACATATGATTTTATAAATATCTATATACATATGTATATATATATATACATATATTTATATGTAAGTATATAAGCCTACATAAACATATATATATATAAATGAATATATATATATCCATGTATATATATGAATAAATATATATATTTGTATATATAGGCTTATATATGTATATACATGAATATAAATATTTGCTTTATTATATATATATATAAATTTATATATATACACATATAAATATGTATATATATATATATATATAGATAGATAAATATATAGAGAGAGATATATATATATCTAGATATATCTCTCTATATATATCTATATATATATATATATATCGATATCTCTATATATATATATATATATATATCTACTATATATATATATATATATATATATATGCCCATCTTTTGGGTAATAACGTCCGCAATCACCGGTTATTCCAGATTTGAACCCTGCAGTTTAAGTCTTGCAACATAACATACGATGCACTTTCTACCATAAAGAGTAAATGTTTCCATTCATTCTCCGGCGTAACTGCAGTAAAACACAGACACAATAGTCTTGCTTTTAGGGAAAAGTGTGGCTTTGTGACCTCACGAGTATTCAATAAGTGCGCAATGCTTTTTGCCTTTGATGTACTTCATACAGCATAGCAGACATAGTCATATCATTTTCCTGCCGTCAAAACAGTCATGCCACGACCATAAATGAGCATATGTATAATATGCTTGATATACAGCGACATTATATACCAAAATTAATGATATAATAAAAATATATGTTACAGAATTATAATATCATTGTGTAATCCATGTTTAAACGGACATATTTATGCAGCAGTGTGTAGGCGACAATATCATTTTCGAACATGTAGATGAGATGGTTCAGGGTAATATATTCTGCAAGCTGCAATACACGGATGAAGTTTACCAAGAAGCTAGCTTGTCTAAAACTACATGATGTGCAGTAAAGGTTATGGGAAGAAGTTCAACTTATATCGATCAGCTGGTAATGGCCGTCAATTTGACCGAATATCTCGTATAGAGATACCGGTATTTGATGTGCAATGTAATATGATTCCTATTGACTGAAACTGCAAAACGTAATCCCTCTAATCATTGCGTCAATAACGGAGCGACAGTTGTCAATGGCTTAAATAAGGACGACATTATCTTCTAGCATGAAGCTGCTGATTGATGGCTCGGCGAGCTGAGTGCATTGTGATATCAATATCATCGAGGGGGTTATGAGTATAATTTTAGACCCTTATGGAATGCTACAGGCACGTCCTATGGCTATTCAAGCCTGACAGAACAATTCGTCCTTGGCTCTTATTACGGATAATTTTGCCGTCAGTTGCACATATGAAGATTTCAAGAACGACGATCAATTGCCTCGACAAAACATATTTGTCACGCTGATGGTGCTGTGTTGTCAATGTCCTTTAAATAACGTATCAACGTAATGCGCTTCTTTTATGCGAGATCATAAAGTTTCTCGATCCTTCTAGCCATGAGTCACTACACAATGTCAATACGAACACTACATTCATTGCATCGATGATATTACGACATAAATAACCTTTCCTAGATCAATCAAATACAGAGTTGCCACATAATGGAAACACATCGAAATTCCAAAAACAGCTCTGCTTACATTCAGCAATGGGTCTCAATATGTCGTATATGAACACCTTGAAAGTTGAAATATCCTGCTATTTGTTGTGCGAGCATATCATATGTACAAATGTAATAGAAAGAGCTAGGCAATATGTTACACTGAACAATGGGAAGTTGATAGAATATAATAAATTAACAGTTGCAGTAGCTGTATAGATTCCGGTATTCCCAAATACAACCGTGATCATTTTATGACATCATGATGCTCATTTTTGTCTATCATGAACGTATGCACTTAATTAACTTGATCGTGATAGGTAGTATTTTTTTTGTTACTCAAAAAGATAAATAATGAATCGCTGTGTAATATCATTCTTCTGCCATTTGGGTGAATTGCCTTGAATAATGTAGCAATTCAAAAATAAAAGATCTTAAATTATTCGTATATTTACAGCTTTTAGTCACATAGCTACCGGATTTCTTTAATCAATAAACTGTTCTGAATTACTATTTCAAACATTGTCTGTATCAATAGTATTACATTCGGTTCTGATTAAAGTAGGAGAGCGGATGTATAGTCGATTGAATACGGCAGTAAATATTCGTGTTATTGATCAATTTAAACTCTATTTTTCATATCAGAGTGCTGAGAGTGCCGCGTTGTGGGTTTGTTATATAAAATGTGAACGCACCAATTGTACAAAAGTATACTTTATTATGTTTCAATGACATTCAATTACATCATTAATGCAGTAACAAAATGGCGTTTTCGTTGCATTTGCACTATGTTAACATCGTTCATGCTGACAATACGGAAGGCGCCCGACTTACAGGGTTATCATGTAAATGATCGACAAGACGCAAAATATATGTAAAGAAGCGATATGATAAGAATAAAGACTTGCTAGTTTATGACCTTCTTGATGAGCTACAAATGTGTCTTTTAATGGACACATTTTACTTAGCAAAAAAAAATAGTTGTGAATAGGCGATCACTTCAACAAAATCACCCATTCGTAATATGTGGTTCATAGGAGATCTGGTTCTTGAGACTCACCCGTTACATATATATATATATATATATATATATAGATAGATATATATATATAATATAGATATATATATATAATATAGATATGATATCTATAATGAAGACTACTGCATCGATTGTGACCTATATCTAGATATAGATCTATTAATGTGTCTATATCTCGCTCTATTTATTCTCTATGGACACATATAACTCTCAAAACCATATCGTTGTGAATAGGCGATCACTTCTATCTAATCTCTCTCTCCCATATCGGAATATATATAGTATATAGTTCTCTTGAGACTCATATATATATCGTATAAACAAACCCTAGGTCTGTCAATCTGTCCGCACCCCACCTCACATTTAGAATTACCAAGCTGATAAGGCAGTTCGGCAATAGATCATGTTGGAGGAAGGAGACATTTCAAAATATTGCCATGCAGCAAGCAAACAATTGAATGTCACATACAAGGGGCCCGAGTGTGCTGAGACTCAATATGCTTGCTAAAAGGCTATTGCCATCAGTTTTCCTTTGCAAGCACATCTCCGTCAGTCCTGTTCGTTTTTGATGGTGTCAGGGCCTAATACAGTCCATGATTCATTAGAAATTTGATCAGGGAAATCAGTCGTTGATAGCCAATAAATTAGGTGGTTGTCCCCCGGTACACTTGACGTTGCCAGAATCTTTGATAGAATACATTCAATGGTGTATAATGTTGGTGTCAATATCACTTACTGCTTACGACTCAGTGTCACATCCTAATGACCGTGTCTATTTCTTATTGACATAAACCGGCACATGTATCCAGTCTGCGATCCTGTACATAAAAAATGAGATCAAGGCATCGACATAAAAGAAAATATGTAAGCTGCTCTGAATGCAAACTTGATCTTGGCGTATTCAAAGTCGTTTGGTGGATTCAAGAAAGCATTGAATTAAGTTCAACATTAAAGTGCCTACATAGCATAATGGACATCTGTTCCTGCATTCTAGCCATGCTAGTTTTCAGCCATACAGGTACAGCCCTATATATTGACAACAAGGAGTCTAGGTAGCAGTAGAGCGACGGTGTGCAAGATCAAAACGCAGACAGCCAACGCAGACAGCCATAATTCGAGACACGTTTCATCTGATATCGTGTTTCACAATTTTTCCGTCAATAGACTCGGATATTCATCTGATGATGCATAATGCTATGAATAACTATTAATCTCACTGACAATTATCCTTTGGGCCATGGTGTCTGATATTCTTTATTTCTGCAAAAGTTATGGGCCCGTGAAAATATAGATAATTGCTTTACAATTATTGCTTCTTTTGCAGTAAAGGTGAGGTTTATGGTTGTAACTACTATATACTGGGTTCAACTCATACCTTATTCTAGATTATTTTTTTGTTTTTGTATTCATCTGAGGGAAATCGGGAATATAAGATATACCATCCTGAAGTAAGCAAATCAGATTGAATAAAATCGCATAATTATTATTTCAAATTCACAATTTTGGTAAGCGGAAGTTATATCACTTCCATTCTGACATTTTGACCAGCCAGTTGACTGTTTCAGACATGTGATAGTTGCCCCTCGCCATGGTCTACTGTGCACGCCCCTCCCTTGACGCTGCTTAAACAACTTGATTTTTTCTACAAAGGTTTCAGACGTTGCAATTGCCTGATTGATATCAGCTTATAATTCCTGATATCTTAAAACCCGCTCCTCAATTATTCACAACCATTGCCATCCGATTTATTTCGGCGGAGGAGGCCTGGGATCGGTAAGTGAACGCTTGTGAACAGTGTGTGTAGATGAAGAGTATCATTCATGGCCGGTGTTAAGCCGTTGTGTCAGGGATGTGGGATAATTGTGAGCGCGCAGAAGTGAATTAGGTTAAAGCAATGTTTCCGTTTGAAATGATTGTACGTTTCGTATGAGCTTCTCAATCGATGATGATATCTGGGTCTGAATAATTCATGCACTTTTATTGCATAACACAATGTTGTAAGGCAAGTACGTCTATATCTTCGTTTTACCATTTGGGTTATCGTTTCTACGATAAAATTATCCTGTCAAATCAAATGATTTTCCACAACATTCCTTACTCAGGGAGATAGAATTGTGTCACTTGGAGCAAGGCAACTATATCAGTGCATCAGTCAACCTTCCTGGCAATCGAATACAGTTGTAAATATTTAAAGACATTAGTTGTATGTGTATCAACAGAATTTATAGAATACATGTAAGATGCACACATACGACATGGGAATTAACCTTACAAAGCATCAGCGTAACGAAATACAATCACGGCATCTAGCCTCACCAACAACCACCCCGCTGCTTAGTGTGTTACTAGATGCAAAACTAGCCCTGAGTACCCCCAGGAGAAATGCACTCGTTGTTCATTACGCGTAAATATGCGTCTAGCAATAAGCTCATATGTATTCACCGCCATGGAGGTTAATGAATTTAAATCGCCGTGGGGAATTAACCTTTTCCGGATACCGCTAATTAGCATCAGTAAAATGCACAGCAAATTTTTCGCCACATATTAATGCCACATGGAGTAGAGAATCGCATACGAATTACGTAAGCAAATTTTTCACACATACACTTAATCCAAGCCTCTCAATAGAATTATAACAGAATAGCCAACTGTGCATAATTCATATCATCTCTCGTTCCTCATTGCAACTGTAGGTAGTCGTAACATAAAACATTGCACGATTGCTGGAGTAGATATGTTTTACTGTGTTCGCTGCACAATATGACGCAGATGAAGTAAGCCTAGTAGTCGTTGCAAACGAAAGGTCCTGCAACTAATAATGCTATCTTTACGGCCAGCCTCTTTGGCACACAAACGTTACTTGTTCGGAACAATGACTTTCGATGCATATGGCACGAACCTGCTTAACATCTAAGTCGGTGTTAAGGCTTCTGTTACAACAGTGTACAGTTGACATGTTGTTCCATTCATATTTAAACCATATGAAAGCTTTGTTCTGGTCAACACATTTTCCACAGCTCATAACGCGATGCAATGTACCAAAGCTTTGATCTTTTTCACTGCGTTAATGAAGCAAAATCAATCTTCCCTATTGGCAAAATAGATATTGTAGTCGTAAATTAAGGATTGACTAAAATGGCGCGAATTATCGAGTATTTATTTCGTATCTGCAACAGTACCAAATGTACTATAACATGGGGAACAATCGTACAGATGTGCCTAGAGGAAATTATGAGAAGGATGTCATATGGAACATTATTGGACAGTCACTTACCGTTATCATACGTGATATACATCATTGATTTATAGCTCCTTAAATAATCATTTCATGTGCCTCAAGATGCAGTCTGTATCGTGTTGATAATTGATAAATATCAGGCCGTTTCCAACCCCCTCGCTTTGCAGCAGCAGAAATAATCATATTTGACTGAATTATAGCCAATAACCACGCCGACATAGGTAAATGTGTTGTGAGGTGTGCTTCTTTCCAATGCGTTACATATATTGTGAATGTCGCATGTAGCCTTCGAAATGTGAAGTCAAATCTGTTGTACGCTACCGTTATCCTATGCAATGAGACATTGCAGTCTTTCTATTACTGATTTTTTATAAAAAAGCAACGCATTATTGTCCAGCAGGCAGCTACCAACAGCATAATATACTAACATATACAAGTTTTGGAAAATAGAAGGACTGCTAATTCACAAGGAACTGTAAAGCATTACAACATTTGTTTCACACAACAAAATAAATAGTTTACAATGACAATTCATAAACATCCTTCATGTACATTTCAGCAATTCCCACTTAATAAAGCCATGATTGCTTGTGATTAATCTCGAACAACAATGGATCTTGAGTAGCCGAGTGCATTAACATCATCCCTGTTTTTCAATTTATAACAATAATGCATAATAATCATTACAATCGATGTGTAAGCTTCAGGTTATTCAACGTATTTTCCACAAAATAACTTGGCTGTACGATCCTCTATGTATAATGGGTGTAGGTTATGCCACGTAATTGCGCTATCACACCTCTCCGGGCATTATGCAGCATATGATGAAAAGTTTGAAATTGCTATCTTATGAAAGAATGCCTCTTAAATATATATATAGATAGATATATATATATATATATATATATATATATATATATATATATATATATATATATATAGAGATATATATATATATTTATATAAATATATATATATAGATATATATATATATTTATCCATATATATATATATATATATACATAATATATATATATATATATATATATATATATAGATATATATATATATATATATATATATATATATATATATATATATATATATATATATGTATATATATTAGCACGATCGCGACCTTTAGTGGACAAACCGCCAACCTTTCGTTGACGGTTGTAATCGTCACCATATATATAAATATATATATATATATATATATATATATATATATATATATATATATATATATATATATATATATATATATATATATATATATATATATATATATATATATATATATATATATATATATATATATATATATATATATATATATATATCTCTCTCCTCTATATATATATATATATATATATATATATATATATATACCTATTGTCTGTCAAATCCTGATAATACTAAGCAGTTCGCTCCCAACAACCTTTTTCGGTATTGATTACCCCGTTTCGCAGCATAGTTGCACGATCGAGGTTTTTTTTAAGCCAGAACATAAGTATTTCGTAACAATTTCGTATATAATTCTTTATAGACACTCTGAAGGCTCTATCATGGTTCTTTCTTGCGGCCGGAGTCCATCTATTGTCCATTATGGAGGGTAATTTATAAGTCAAGGCCTCATATCTCCGATGCGGCTGTATGCAAGCCCTATCTGGATTCAAACGACCCGTAGAGAAAACGATGACTTTATGTGACATGGTATCATTGCAAATAAAGGGCGCCAGGGGAAATGATAGCAGCCGCATCGGAGATATGAGGCCTTGACTTATAAATTACCCTCCATAATGGACAATAGATGGACTCCGGCCGCAAGAAAGAACCATGATAGAGCCTTCAGTTTGTTCTTCATTCCTATCATAAATTGTTCCCACAAAATGTCGGACTGATCGTCAATTTTCATCCTCTCTGTACAATGGTAACCTATCATCATAATAGCAAATATTGCGAACTATCACGATTAATACCGATGAGCAGGGATGAACAATTAGGTATTTGTATTCTGTTGAACGTGGTTTACTTATATTGCACAATACTCCAGTTCTATCGCTCCATTCCGGTAAGCCATGCTACAATATATATATTCATGGATTCCGGACCGAGATTTTACGGCCGCAAGGTAGTAATTGCATACGTCATAAGACGTTTAGGAACTCGAAGTACTAATCATATCTGAGTGTATCGAGGCCAGAATAAGGATATGACAGTAACATTATATCGATCTGATACGGAGATTAAATAAGTATAAAGGAGTGAGAAAGTGTGTAAATAACTGGTAATGCTTGCAAACGATACATATGAGTGAAGGATGAGAAGGCTGCTGAATAATCCTATAAGCATGTAAATAAATAACTGCCTAAGTGAGCACTTTTTGAGTGGAGCAGTTACGGAATGAATGTGTAAGCCGATGTGTTAGTGAAGGTATGTGAGTTACAGAGTGCATTGGTGATTGAGGGGTGCATTAATGCGTTAAATGGGTCGATGGGTGAATATCAAATAGTAAATCCAGGCATTAATTTATAACAACTATTGTGTAACTGTAGCTGACATGCTTCTCAATACTACACGGCAGCTGCAGAATGCTCTCGAGCGCATCTCAGAGAATATCTCGAAAACTAATTGATTGACGTGTAATTTGCAGATTAAGCTAACACGGGGAGAGTTGTGCATAATTTTTGGAGCTAATATCATGTTGCAACCAACAAATCATCCCTTTTGGTTATCTATTGAGTCATTAATGCACGTCGCAAGCAGGCAAAATATTACTTCCGTCTGCAATGCCACTATATTGATTCCTACGAAAAAAGGATGGGGCGTTTTAACTTCTTGATTCGCATTTTGATGCAACCGAGTTTCTAGAATAGCAACAATTTGCCGTCGTCTGACTGAATCAACACTGAAAATCATGACGTAAAATCTTCATCAAAGCTCAGTTAACAACTTAATCTCCATTAAGGCTTAGTTTTTATGATGTGAAGTGTTAACAAATACAGAAGGTCTGTCTTAATTAACTTACGTGTATGTTAGTTTGTAGAAACATATGTGTTATAGCGCCTATTCCCAACCCGGTATTCACTATTAATTGCTCAACGCATTTTCCATAAGTCGTATTGCATTGATTATTTTTAAACCCTCCATCCACTTCAACCCAACACGTGAACCGGATTTACCGTTACTGAATCCTAAGAAGCTTTGATCAAAATATTCGTGTATGACCCCGGCACGATCAAACTAAGTAATCATAAAGAAACTAATTAGTTTTCTGTAATTTTCTGTGCATAAATCTCATTGGGTACTTGCGTCGTGATGCTTTACGTGCGGTAATGAACGCTTAACTATTTGCTTGGTCGATACGGTGCACTGCGGCCAGGATAACGAGAGGACCATCCGAAATTAAATGATTAAACCACTCGGTTTTGCAAATAGTTTATTCGATTAAGATAAGTTTATGACAATGTTGGTAGGGTCACAGCTAGTGATATTACATTTATTATGGAAAGCCCTTGCTCCAAATTAGACCCCCAAAAAAATATGGCCATTGAACTGCACAGGTATATATGATTTCAAGGATGCATTAGATGCTAGAAAAAACCCACCAAGGTCGTCGATGACGCCGTAATGCCCTGAAAGAGGGTTTTGCGATAAAGGATCAAGGTAACCTTCATGGTAGGATGATTGCCTGCTGTGAATTGTTTGCATATATGTCCAAAGAGCCCTTAGTTACTCTGATAACCCCCCACTCGCTATGAATGAACTATTGTGTAGTTATATATGTGTGTCATCTATCACGCTTTGTTCGAACATAAAACTAACATAAACAAGGCATCCCTATCGGTCCCTTCTGGTGTTATCCTTCAAGCCCAGCAAATACAGCCGTATCATACATCGCGAACAACAAACAAAGCAACCCGGACTCCTATTAATATAGGTATGATGGGAATTGAGAGCCATCGTTTAAGGCGATGGATGAACAGCTTCAGAAGAAGCCGACAGCCTTTACAATGCTTTGGATGGAAATAATTCCCGGTGAAGGGCTTTAGCCATACCTCAACGTATGTATTGCAGTTCAAATGGTGGGCAACTACGTTTTTGGTGGTGGTACGTTGTGACATATTCTAGGTTTTCAAGCTCATGAAATCGAAGCTAGTAAAAGTGTGGACAATCTCTTTGCTCATGACACCCAGTCTGTTACGTCACGCCCCAACAATTATGCCGCTTAGTAATCTGCGATATATTGTAGCACGGAATTGCCAGTTTTGTACTGTTGAATTGCAAAGTAATTTACGTGACTCATCTTGCTCCGTCGTCACCCTTGATGCCAGTTCATGGTGCAGGTCAATATCCTTTGCAAACTTCAGAGGTTGTTTGTTCCTGTTATCTGCTTCACTATTATGCTCATTGTCAAACAGTGAGCATCATAAAAAAGCAGTCACCCCAATTATTTGGTTTCTCAAACCATTACTGTAAATGCATTATCATGGTACACCACCGTACATCGCGCAACGTGCATACTGTAACAGAAAACAGCTTTATAGAACCGTGAAAATATATGAAACAGATTGAAATGTAAAGGCTGCATCAAAGAAAGGATGAGGCGGAATAGGGCATGGGATAAGGAAAAACGACCGCTTAACAGAATTACATGATTGTAGGCCGATAACCTGATAAATATAGTTTGCGTAAACTGTGAAGGATGCGCTATGCAGGATGGCGTCAAAGCTCCTTTTTCCCCCTCACCAAAGATAATTAGGAAGTCATGTAACTGTCAATTGAATTATGTGACTCACATTATTTTCTTCATAAGAAATATCTAACAGCGCATTGTTTAGTATAAACTCCCAGATCACTCATATCATGCAAACCTAACCGGTTAGCTAACACCTGAATAGACCTACTAAGACAAATTGGATTATTTACTTTGCCATCATTACTATATATACAGCTCGACGGGTAGAATATATGTCGTGTAATCAAGTTAATAATTATGTGCTCTTGGGACCATACTCTAAACGTTTATAAACCGTAGCACATAATTCGCGGTCATAAGCATCACGTGCGACTCTTGTACAGGCACTTTGCATCGAATATGCCACAATAATGATGATATGGCTGCTTAGGGTAGTCTGGGTAACTTGTGTCGTAGCTTTAATGACGAATGGTCGATTGAAATGATATAAGGATCGTTATTGTGGCGCTTCGCAGGGCTAGATTATTAATTCAGTGTATCGTCGGTCATAACTTCCACTTCATTATTTAAATGCTAAGTCGTTTATGGATCGACAATAATAAAGCTACAACATTTTGGAACAGGCGATATTCTTCATTGCTTCACATAAAGTGCCAACGAGTCCGAAGCCGCAACATATTGGTCAATATTTAACAAATCGTTTTAACATGGGTAACATAATATGTCGAAAGCACCTGCTGCAATATATTGCAACACGCATGAAGTTGGCCGGAGAACACATGTGTAGAAGTCCCAGTTAGAGCTGTAATTATCACCAAGACACCTTCTCCGACCGTAACAACTATAGTTGTAGGCCGGATTCTTTGCAGGTTTGTAACTAACAACATTGATAAGCAGGAGCATAATTGTTCAATTGATGCTAGTAAGCTATTAAGCGTGTAGATAAGTGTGTTTACACTAACAGTAGGACAAGAATGGAACAATTTGATTAATTCCGCAATAACACATAACAAAGTCAAAATAGAAAGTAATTGCTCAAATATCAGACAGATTACGCGGGCTGATATATTTTAACCGACGTCTGATTTACCAATCAAAGCAAACTTTTAATCTCGCAATAATTGTAACATTTGGCATTCAGTCACACCTATTCATAACCAATTTGGCTGGTTGCTGGACATTGAGTGGCTTTAATACAAGTACAAGGCGTAGCAGAAACAGTAGCAAAGACATTTCCGCCAGTAAGTTGTTTGCTATCTTTGATAGTTTGTCGCCGGATGACTGATGGCGCTATACAGAATTGTCTAGAGAACCCATAAATAGTCCAGTCGGTTTCGACTACCTGCAATACCCTTGTTAAATTACTCATCGAAGGATAAGAAAACCTTCCATTTTGGCTATTGTTTAATTAGCGATGTGCCAAGCGTCTAGTATGATATAGGTAGATCCATTACCCAAACAACGCAGTACTAAGAGAGTCACGTCTGGAGTAGCTAGGGGACAACATTCACAATTTACAAAATCATTCCGTGTCGTTTATCAACACAACTTTACAATGATCTTTGGTTGGCGTCACAATAGTATATAAGCTATGCATACCAATACGCAACCATCCGTTCATTACTCGAACGTGAATGCGCGTTATTTGTTCTTTTCTGTAAAGATGTCAACGGATCATCGTTGTTCGGGAAAGATGAGGCTGTTTTTTTTTTGCGGTCGGATGTTTGCTTTTGTACTTAGACAATGCGCGTGCAATAATATCCTATTCTCCGAAGCGCCGCAATAGATACCACTGCCATTAATAAGAAATAAAAAAGAGAAACTCAGATATATTTACGGTGCCACACAAAACTGGTTTCTGCTGTCAATATCCGATTAGGTGAATGGTAGCAAGAATAATCTTGAAGCGGGTAGTAGTACAGAAATATCGCTCAATAGTTGCACAGCATGCTTTCATTTACAAAAAATACATACCGCACAAATTTTATATAGCCTTTTGATACTGAGAGTATTCATCCGCAATACGCTAATTTAATTATCTGAACAATTATATCGAAATTTTGACAAAACTTTTGTTGTCGTTCTCCGCCGGGTAAACATCAAATGCGCAATTGCATTTGAAATACTTCAGCACTAGTTGACTGTTTATGTTGTTTCGGTCAGCCGCGTAATAAGAAATAAATGTCCTTGGTAGACTGCATTTATTATAATATTATATATTGTACGCATATCAGTGCCATTCACACATATCGGAATGGGGTGGATGATATCCGCAGGTAGGTGATGTAGGTTATTGGCCATAGAGGTTGGCAAATCTAACTAGTCTGTTTAATTTAGTGATCTTATTCATTTACATCTCATGCACTCGATTGTAGTTTAGATTACCTTTACAATTGGCAATAGATAAGTTGATTCTGGCCAATGTTTTTACAGCTTTGATACACAAAGGCTTCAGACAGTACTGTTTATCAAGCCTAGCTTTTGGAACAATCGCTGGCTTTGGTTAAATGTTTATACATTGATATATTAACGATCTTTGTATTTGCACTATTATCAGGGCCAGCGATTGCCTCCTCATACAATTGAAGAGTCTTCATACGCCATTTACCAGTAAGATAAATTGCTTTAAGGCATAAGTATCTATTTGCTCATAGCCATAAAATGCATTCATTTTCCGAATTAGATGTTACTATATACTTTGCAAATGAACCGGAAGACCACAAAAGATCTATAAATGGTAATAGCCCGAGTAAGCACTGTTAATGTTTGGTCATCGTTGACTGGTCATGATTTTGTCGATTATATGTAAACACTAACAATAGGCTAACAAAGACTTTTCTTCACTAAAGAGAATGGTGGCCTTGGTGAAAACTGTCACTTGTTATATCTTAAACGTAATTACCGTCGCGATCTCTCTGACTATGACCTTCCTGCCTACGTTATGAATGGCTACATACCACAGCAAAGTCACACTAGGATAGCTATGAAAACACACTTTCCTACGATCATTTTGCCATTATTAGGGAACGATATTCCTGGAATGATACACGCAAGCGGTATTGCGATACATAGGCATTAAGCAGAAATTTGGTCAGCATAAATCACATGACATTGACCAAATATGGATAATGGCTTTGCCAAATAGCGTAGCCTTGAGGCCGCCGCGTGCGCGCCCATGATTTGAATAGTGACGTAGAACATCCAGCTGCCTATGGTCTGTTGGAGGCGATAATAGCGCATTGTTCGAGCTGATACAAGCTAATGCGAGTGCAGCAATTTTTTGGCGGTTTTAAACAGGGTACCATTTATACTGAACGAATGTAGATGCGAATTCGGTCTCAGTGAAGAGGTGTTAGGGATTTATGAATACAATTTGTTGTACCAGGCAGTGATTATTCCGCTAAATGGTAATTGAGATAAGATTTTGCCTTGAAAATGTATGTTAATGCATCGCTTGGCTGGTTATTAAATCAAATGCATGCGCACTCTTGCTAGTAGGCATACACAACATTGGCCTTCTGTGGCTATATCTTCGTGGCTTTTAAAATAATAAATACTAGAACTATTTTTCACGAAATTTCTCATTTATGATCCATACTTTGGTTTACTATTATAAACGTCAGATTGACTGAAGATATACTTATGTAAAGACAGCACAACAGTCCCGATCCAAATTGATTGCCACTACCTTTAACCTGATAAAATAGACCTAGTAAGTTTGATATATTACACGGTCCATTGATATCATGAAAGGTCACTGAGTACAGTCGTTGTACCACTAAATTACTATTGGCGTGCACGGTAAATGCAATAGGTGGCCCACGCGGTCGCCTGGAAAATATTAATAGTTCCATCCATATTGTCATGAATAAATCCAGCCAAATGCAACAATTGACTAATCGCCTTCAGCCACGACGTATATTCTCTTGACAAAAACGGAAATTTTGGCATGACGTAATGCGATTCAAACGGCCGCTATGATGATATTAAGCAGAAGCCAAACAATAAAACGCCGGTACATTTGGGTTGGTTTGATCAGTGATGTTACTGTGAATATATATTTATCACATATATGCTTCGACCGATTATGTATCGAAAGCAGGCATTATATAAAATAGCAAATAATTAGCATGTAATGGTTTGAGCAGTGCTTAGGGGTGTAAGAACATCGAATGAGGCATCCTATCATTATGGTATCAATAAAACATTGCATTGCCTCTTCATCAGCTATATGATAGCACATTAGAGACATATCAGTAAAACGTTAATGCTGATGTAGGCCACATTTATGGTCCATTGTTGTGAGTTACCAGTGAGAAAACAATAAATGGTTGAAAGGATTTCAATGTTGCTGGACGAAAGAGACTATTATGTCACACGAATAGCATTATGCAGTCGAGAAAATAGTTTCATACCTAGACTCTTTGTGAGCCACTACTAAAATTAAATACGAATAAGAGTCGAAGAAAGTGTTTAATGTCGGTAGAGGGTGCAGGTAATGTGCACTATATTACGATTTTATGGTGTTGCGTATTCTACAACTCTCCGTGCCTACCTTGTAATGGCTGTTGGCTTAGATATTGGCTGATAGGTGAATTTTTTAACCAAGCCCAAAAACCATCGGTCTGTTTTATGTTCGATTGCGCATAACATTTTAAGTTGAATGAAATAAGAATTATACAGTAACAAGCTATATATGAGACCACAATGACAGAGCAATAATTCATTTTCCGCGGCAGAATCGAAGTTCTGATCAAAGAGCAGTTTTATAATGTGTGTCAAATGCAGGTGCAGATTCCTACGCAACGGATTGCCCTATGTCACCAAGGGTAGGTACTTATGAGGATGTATGCGCGATTATTAAATCATTTTCTGAACGCCCGTCAACTTACATATACTGTTATGAAACTTACCTGTGCTCATGGCAAACACCGGCATATTTTGAATCTTGATATTTTGACCTCACATAAGAGGGAGATAGAGAACTATAGGTGTATATCGTGATGATGTCAAAAATGTATATTGCGCTATGCACAAAACTGTTCGACGTTACCTCCACCCCTTCATTAATGTTATCGTCAATGTACTCTATAACTACGGCTCCTGCATATAAACCATTTATTTATGTTCTCTTACACGCCATGTCAAAACGGATAGAGCCTGTTTGGCTCCGAGGTACAATATCAGTGTATGGTTGCAAAGAATTAAAGAAACGATAAGAAAGCTTCAGGTTATCAATTATGATTTTGTGATTTTGCCAGATCATGCTTCTCTCACATGAATCATGAAACGCATTATGCGACGAAGAGCCCACGCACAGAATGTAGCCCCATTTTTGTTCTTTCTATGATTAATGCTTTAGTTAGCATTACAATTATTTTACGCCCGTTATTGAATTCCAACTATTTGGAATGGTGATCCAGGATATGTTCAGGGTTGATTTATTCTTGTAGGCTCTTACATATTTAGCGCTGTACCCAGCTTTCCTTATATTGGTTGAAGTTTCATGAAGAACCATAAATCATACGTTTGATGGTGTTGGTAATTTTTCACCCGACACAATCAGTACGAAGAAGCATGAACTCTCATGTGTTTGTGAGGAGTAAGCACTTTTTGTTTTACAAGTTGCATAAACAAACCTTCATGAAGAACTGTGAATTTGCATTGGAGGTTGTTGTTCATATTCATCATTTGACACAAGCATCAGTTTTTCAACTTGCATGAACTTTCATGATAAACCATGAATATTGTATTTGAGGGTGATCAGGTAGCAACTTAATTTGGCACAAGCAACATGAAGAACAATAAAATATCCCAGGAAATGTCACAAACATCAAAAATGGGCTAAATACAAAATGTCTGAAAAAATATGAATAACCCTGAAACCGAATCTCTGACTTCAAGTTTATTTACATTCAAATGTCATTCCACATTCAAAATCATAAGTGATACACATTAAAGGCAGTCAAACAAACATGAAACCTTTATATTTTCTGAACACTTAACACATATGAGATTGGACCTTAGCTTAACTTAATCTCCAATAAATGATTGATGACTAAAATAAATTCAAACAATATGATAAATATACTGTCAGTTTCGATACCCTTTTCAATAGAAGTTACCAAATAAATATAAAGCCACATACTAAAATATAAGAAAAACAGATATTCACA
Organism: Urechis unicinctus; assembly: GCA_034190875.2. Classification (NCBI taxonomy): domain Eukaryota; kingdom Metazoa; phylum Annelida; class Polychaeta; order Xenopneusta; family Urechidae; genus Urechis; species Urechis unicinctus. The sequence continues at coordinate 20,327,856 of CM067347.1, forward strand.
CACACATATAGGAAATCCAAGTTTCACTTCACAATGCTATGACCAAATCTGTTTGGTGCCTGAGAGACAAACCCCTGTCCATCTACACACATGAAACAGAGCTTTTCTTGCAACTCTAATGCAGAGCAAATTCTTATTTCCTCAGCATCATTCACCTTAATAACATGGTGCCCAGCCTCAGCACACACATAGCAATCTTCGGCAACCTCATGCTTCCTTCCCATAGCAAACACCTTGTTTGTCTGGACGTTGTAGAGGAATTTCATGATACTTAGAATGTCTCCGTTCGTGCACAACACAACATAACATATGCGTTTGTGCAGTTTAGTGTACTTGTGAGAATAGTATTTCTCCTCTCCAACCTGGATCCTCTTAACTTCTTGGAGAGCATTGATGTCTGTTACTCTACAGACAGTCTTAATCAGTTCTTCTTCGTGGTGATCCAAATTCTTCAATTTTGTACATGCCCCAGCAATCTTGCATCCCACCACTTCTTTGGTAGCACTCCATTTTTTAGAGAACCGATTTGCCATTTTTGAGATAAATGACCCAGCAGGCGAGTCCTCAAGGGAACAGTCTTGTGTTTTAGCAATCACCATGTGTGCTTCCTTCACCTGGAGGATTTGACTAGTAACATCACGTGTTCCATGAGCAAATGATAGTATGTCTGCATTAGCATCCTCAAATCCAAAGCAGCTCCATGTATATATATTTACATATATATATATATTTATATATATATATATTTATATTTATAAGTATAAATATATATATATATATATATATATATATATATATATATATATATATATATATATATATTTATATATGTGAAAGGAAACATGGTAAGCAAATAAATTATTTACGTTCCATCCTCTTAAAACAAGAACACTAAACGTTCTCTCGTCATTAAAAGCCTGATGTTCTGGTTCCTATGGGTCTTACTAATTGCAGCACCTACTATGGTCAGCTCCAAACATGAGGCGCAAACGTAACATATAAAGCATCTTTATCGTTTGGCCATGGTCTGTGACGTGAATGGTCTTTTCTCGAAATCATGTAACACCTACCCTGCTGATCAAGCGACAAGGTTTAGCTACTGACTACATTCTCTGCAAATTGCTTATTATAAACTTTAGTCCTCCTCTCACTCTCACTGAAATAGCAGGATTGCTATAATAGAATGCTGATGACCTAATGCAGATGCAGACATGGTATCCTTCAGTGATCTGTTGAAGTGGAATACATTTTGCATGGAATACCGTCATGGTGATTTGTCAGAGAATCAAAGAATCAATGTGACGTAGAATTAACAGTCATTTGTACATAATCAATTACACACAACACATAAATTAGGACGGAGTAAACAGTTCTGTAGAAACTCAAGGTGATGTCATATCGGTACGTCAATGGCTTGCAAACGGCGAGGTACAATCAAAACATGGGATGATATGCCCTGTGCATTTGGAAATGCGCTTTGGATCGCGAAAGTACACATGTGGCTCAATACTTGTAATAGATTTGCGTTTTTTTGTTTGTACGCACCTCGCCACGATGCTGTATAATGTATCATTGGGTTAACATTAAGGAATATTTACTTCCCAGGCGTGCTGAATATCCCACCTATAGATCAGCATTAAGGAAACTCCGACGACATTTGTATTTCCATTTTAATGACAAAACCCCGATGTACCATTTAATTAAATATTTTTATTTGCTTATGCATGTAAAACACTATTGACGCATGGAGATAATCATTTGCGACACACTCGTTTGCCCAATCCATGACACTCAGATGACATAAATATGCATATCACAAGTCCCTGCGGATGCCTCACAGTGTGTGATGATTCATACTGCTCTCATGTTCTTTGACTTTGATTCAATACAGTATGAAGACAGACATTTGGAATATTAACGGAAGGATGATTATTCATACATATTGCAATTGTACTTGATAAACAAATGTAGCCAAGTTTGTCTTTTTGAGGGGAACAGTGCTTGAGGGGAACAGTGCGTGAGGGGAACAGTGCTTGCGATTATATCGAAGAGTTTATGGCTTTGCTAAGATAACTCACTCGAGCTTTCCGCCTTAAGGCCACCTGGTCACCAATGCGTTATTGCCATAGCGTCTTGTCATAAAGTCTTTTAAAATCAGGTGGAATTATCTGTCTAATTCGCCTCAACCAATCAGATGATAAATTAAACAGCCGCCGAGCCCCGAGACGTTGGATCAACAGTCCCATTTGCTTGTGTTGATTTCATGGTATCGTCGTCTTTCGTGTAATTTCATAATCGTCACGCAGCTTGTCGTAACTATAAATGGTTCGCTCGAGACCTTCACATCCCTCGGACATGCCAAAAATGTTAATGTCAACCCTAAGCCAATTCCCTCGCTTAAGGCAGTTTTTGACAATCTCACACTGCCATCCACAGTGCGGACATGAGAGATAGAGAATCGTAAGCTGCGTGGACGATGCCAGCAGCGAACTGCTTTCTATAGATGTACCCCTGACAAGGTAATTTATCAAGCAGGCATGTATTAATAAAATGTATTTTCGCCATTCATAAGCCTATTGTGCGATGTGTTTTGGCAGCCGTAAGGCTCTGCGAAAAGACATTGTTCTACTCTCATCAATCGCAGTGACGTCAGCCCAGTATTCTTATGTGCTTTTGCTTGTGTCACGGTAGTGCCACCTTACGATTGCAATGTATTATAATTCCTGCTCGTGTTTTATCGTATATCCACAAAACACTCAAGCAGTCGGATCAAAATCAACAATGTATTCTGATTGCGAGCACGGCTCACCCCGTGATGCTGCGAATTGTCCGCCGATCCAATGCGCAACGAATATTGTTGATTCCCCACGATAAGCCGTAGGTGCATAGTCTTTCAATATAGCGTATATGTATTGTGCTTAACCCATCGCCAATCAGGTACGGGAAATGGTTAATATGGCCTTCCTTGAAATCTACCACTGCTTCTCACTCGGTTTCTAATAAAAGAAGAGCAAAATTATCATTTAATGCAAGAGACACATATTTGCGCACAAACAATTTAATTTGCTTTACAACTGGTGTTGAATGTCTTGGACTGATCTGACCATTGGCTAGATTTATAAATCCTTCGATCAACGAAATCTTCTGAAATATTCTCGCTGTGCATATACAGGCGTGAGAAAAATAAGAGCGATAAGTTCTGATTGTGAGAAGAGGTGTTGTCAAACCATCAATTTTGCATATTTTGTTCATGGTTCAGTAAGGTGCAGAAAACTATGCCAAGTGTTTATCTCTCCCGCCAAAGGGGACACAATTTGTAAATCTCTGCTAACTCAGAATCAATTTCACTGGCCCAGGCCTTTTGCACACTCGCTAGCCTGCATGAAGACACCAAGCTGAGTTTGCAGATATATGAGCGTCATTTTACAAACGTTTTATCACCGGCATGGCCCAGGTGATGACCTTGTGACCTGATCCTTCTGACTTCACCTCCATCTTAAAGCTAGAGTTATATCGAAATTTAAGATAACATAAATATCAAGACATTCAGTTTACCCAGCAAATGACGCCGTTATATATATTCTTATATATATGTATGTGTGTGTGTGTGTGTGTGTGTGTGTGTGTGTGTGTGTGTGTGTGTGTGTGTGTGTGTGTGTGTGTGTGTGTGTGTGTGTGTGTGTGTGTGTGTGTGTGTGTGTGTGTGTGTGTGTGTGTGCCTACAACCATTGATAATTTCTCGTGTCTCAACCCATTCGCACAGTTCTTTGCAATACGTCTCGCATTTAGGTTAGCAATATGGAGATATATATCCTGAAGTATTCAAATTTAATGCAGGGGTGGATGTGTTTCCCATGTCTTTTCGACGATAGTTGTCAATGGCAGGTCGTCTAGCTACTCGGCTTCATACCAAGACGGTTTTTAGTGTTTCCTGTTCATATCCGATATATTATCTGTTGTAACAATAAGGAATAACAATCGTATGAGTTTCAGATCACTGGGCATATCGGTCTCGAATGCCCTATTACTTTTTAGATCAGACTAAGTGTCTCCATATAAGCCTTGCCAAGACGACTAAAGCAATCACTCAACATCAGCTGGGACCTGTACCTCTAATAACCTGTCGATGGCCGTCAGCCATGACATATATACTACAGCCGAGCGGACTTGTGACTTGTCAGAAGGTCGAAACACAACCAAATGTATGCACAGTAAACTTCACAACATTATTGTAGTATGTGATGCATTTTCTTACAAATTATCATGCAGCATCATATATGCTTTGACCTTTGAAAATGCACCACACACTGCTGTTATGGATTGAAAAAATCAACACAGCAAAAAAAAAAACCAAACTGTTATTACAGCTATAGCAATGCCACGCATTTTCCGTTAGCGTCGTTGATTTATGGTTGATGTATCAATACCTTTTATTTGTATCTAAGTATGAGGCATTTCCTTGAATGCACCCGATCGTGTTTGTTTACACTCGTGATCGTCGCATCATTTGAATACTTCTGCACTATTTCTCTCTCTATAAGTTTGTAAGGATTTGAATTGTTGGGAATATTTACGAATAAGGCCACCGTTAGGTCATATGTCGATTAGCAAATAATAGCATTTTTCTACATATATCGAATTGTTTTGCATTTTTAGCACGACTCAAGGGAATCGAGATTCGCACGAATCTTAGATCTCGTCTTTATCACAAATCTTATCATATCGGTTGGAATATATTATGCTAACTTTCCAGTTACTATCCGCTCTGTAACTTATTAATCGGCGGCAGTTAATAGGGTGATAATGAAATGCTTGGTGTATCAATGTTAGCAACATATGACAGGAATAAACCTCTATAATCTGCTACCATGATATTAGTAAAAAATAATAACATTCAACCATTAGCAGTTTACTTAATTTCAGCGTTTACGTTTTATTGATCCTGTCAGATATTGTGATAATGTGTGAATTTTAGACTTTATCGCAGATCACATTTATATGGCTGACAGGCCTGGGTTTGATCCCAAAAATGTTCAGTGGTTGTTTTGGCCTTTATGAGCTTAGCATCAGACATCAAGTGATTGTTCGTCGAGAGTAAAGCTCATAGTAAAGCTCTACCTATGCCAGTGCTTAAATTAGTGCTAGTGCAAGCCGTCACCGGATTATTTTGATTGATCCTTTTCCGCTGCGCAAAATTCTACTTAGATAATGAACAACAAACCTTATATGTTCGCATTATGAGTTTAAATTGCATCCTTGCAATACCAGCTAAGCAGTTAATGATCATTCGGCAGTGACCGCATATTTGATGATCGCCATCCGGACAACGGCGACCAAATTATTATACCTGTTCCTTGCGTGTGTCCTAGGGCTACTCCTTTGTTAAGATCAAGTAAGCACAGACCCACTATATGAACAATACAGGGAACGTCCCTTGTCGCTTGCAGATTACTTAAAAACTCCACGGCCTAACAATCATCAGGTTATTAAGTATTTGAAAACATCTTGGCAGATATTCTTTTGTACAAACGACCCGTTCTGCATTCCTTTATATGATGTGTATTTCAGTTGTTAAGATTTTCAGGTTATTAGCCTGTTGGTCCAAATAATGACAAATTATATAAAATGATATTGATTCTGATTTGTGTTTGCAGATGAACCAATAGAACACGCCTATGTTAGTGAAAATATTCGTTCAGAACCTTGCTTTTAGGCCCTACACTAGAGTGTCGTAATATGACAAATAATCTTCATACGCTGAACCAACATATTAATTATTCGTTACGCAAAGCATTTCTGTCAAGCACGATGTTCTCCCAAAGACCTCGTGGCTCAAGGGTTATAGCGGCATATAATTATTGCTGCATCACTGTCAATTATATTTATATTTTACTTTCAAATACACTAAATCTTGCGTTGTCTCAATATATGCCGTACCCACAAGGAAGATTTATAGGAACATTAAGCTTTGCGCCTGATCACAAACAGACATAGGGTACCTTGTGTAAGTTAAGCCTTGCTGTCTCATTATCAGCAATTATCAGACTGGGCAAGGATTGGTACCTTTATCGGTGTGTCGAGGGTAGCATCTACGTTGTGTATCTTCCATGACAATAATACAATGGTGATCTTGTCAGGAGTTGTAATCGGCATGATAGATGTCAAATCCGGATGAAGGCGCAATCATTATGACAGATTTGTGGTAAACAATGCGTCATGTTGAAGTAACACATACCGAAAGCAGGTTTTAGCTGGTTAACAAACAACTCACGGACGTTTTGAAATTTGTACGTAGGTTAAGGTGACATCAAATAATACCCGTACCATTAGGTCAAGGCTAGTGACTTTCGTCAGTGCTCATTTAGTTGCTCATGGTAAATGAGGATTGCTCCGACTAATGCATATTAAAAGTTGCAGAAACTACCGAACAGAGCTGATCTTTGGCATACTTGTAAAATGTCTGTGCCATCGAAGTCTCAATATCAAGATAACAGTCATATTCCCCAACCTTCTGGCTTTGAGCAATACACTGCGCAACCTACACAAACGTATACAACCACACGTGAATACATGTTGGATACATACATGCATACATACTTACATACATTCATACATGCAAACATATATACCTACATACATACCTACATACATACATACCTACATACATACACATACATACATACATACATACATACATACATACATACATACATACATACATACATACATACATACATACATACATACATACATACATACATACATACATACATACATACACACATACATACATACATACATACATACATACATACATACATACATACATACATACATACATACATACATACATACATACATACATTCATACATACACATACACATACACATACTAATATATAACCACACACGTTTGCATGATTCTCCATTCGTCTATGTATCAGCCCGTATATGAGCGCCATAGGCGTTTAGCCAGAATCATTCGCTGACAAAACTCAGCGCAGCTGACATAAGTTCAGTTGGTTGGAAAAGATCACGATAATGAATACCATGCGTGACAAGGCGTTAATGCAGCTGTCCACATAACTCAGAATGAACGTTCCTTGTACTTGGAGTCGCAGCACCACAAAATATTGTCCACGAGTCATTCCTCGTTGCTGCAGTACGGTTATAAAACTAACGTTTACAATAAACAGCTAGTCCATATTCGGATTGTGCTTAATAGAAATAAATGACCCGGGTTACTTTACTTCCACTTAAGGGCGATGTGACAGGTTGCACAGATTGCATAGGATTTATTTCCGGAACAGTAAGCATTAACGGATCAAGCCGATCTATCTCACGGTTAGGTCTGCCTGAGAATGAGAACACTGGGTATACTTAAATGCTTAATCATTTACAACGCATACCTCGCCAACAATTTCCAAGGATGACTTGTAACCGAGGTAGGCAGTTGGCCCACAGAAACTTAATCATTACTTTGTTCTAAATAACATCTGCTTTACCACATCTGGCATGTACCCTATACATAGTTTAAGGTGGCATAAAGTATATGTCTCTACCTTTTACGAGACTTCATATACTCAGTCCCAATTTTATCTCTGTTTATGGCGCGAGGAAAAACGAAATCCAGAGGGAAAAAATAGATTACGATTCGGCTGAGAAAAAATTGTCGCCCTTTTCGTCAATTGTTGGTGCACAGTTGTATTCAAAGCTGTATTTGCTAAGCACACCGATGCTATCCATCCAAACAATTTGTGTCAATATGCAGCTAAACTTTGACACGCGTGTAGTTTAGCGATTTGTTGATGTACACTACAATGCTACAGTGAATTCCACTGTGACGTATTTCGCTTGCTATGAGCCAATGCCTGCCGAAAGCAGAAGCACCACCTCCAATGTGTGCAGATGCAGTGTGACATGATCGACCACAAGCCATTGAGGCACACTAGAGTGGGTCGCAGTAATACTATACCTTGGTGAGCGGAGGGGTAAGGAGTCCTTGATGCTTGGAAGTTATATCATTGGTGTAACAATTAAGGCTGTTTAAGTAACTCCTATCTTCTGCCCCAGATGGCCCCAGGATCACTGAACAAACTGTATGCAGCATATCTATAATGCCTGTAAAATAACAATGCGACATGTTGATTCATTCGTGCTCAAATGGGAATTTTGTCATTCTGGTTTCAATAAGTGTAATGAAAATGTTAATAACGACTGCAAGCCTTTGTACAACAAATGTATGTGTTAGAAATTAATAATAACATATCCTTCACCGTTCATGTCATCTTACATGTGCCCATGTTGTTTTCTGTTTGAGAAATACGCCACTTGCAAGGACCAAGGGTTCACACAGATTTGTCTGAAACCAGAATGATGGGGTTTTGCAACTAATTGGAATGGGGCTGTTCTTTGTGGAGGTCATAACTCGAGGAATCTCAACACAGCAAACAGATTATTCTACCAATGGTTGACAGTAGTCACACTCACACAAACATGATGTAGTGATAAGGATAATCATGTATGCTATCAGTGCTAGTATATTGTATTTCAAATATATGTTAGCTGTGTACATTCATTGGAACAGATGTAACACTAACCATGATATTAATACCATAACCTTCATTTCCGTTGGTCAAGTTATGCATTAATTCATGGACTAACTGATATATCTAAAGAAAAACCGCTGCTGTACTTGTTGTCGTGTATATGTTCTATCTCATAATTAATCTACGTCAATTTTGGTAAGGCCTACTTTGTCCGAGTGCATCTCTGTTTATTAACAGCAGCTAATCCAAAAGAAGTTTGTTTACAATTTGCGGCTGCGAGCTTTTATACTTACATGGTACAACTTTGTAAACATGAATCCTTGCAGCCACTTGATCAGACAACTTTTGTTGTTCGATAATTTACATCTAGTGTCTGATATTGAAGAATTATTTGCTGCAAAATTTTATTGTGTTCTTTTTGCTTTGTGTTGACATGACATTTATGTAACTGTGGCAATAAATAACCTTTTGTGGTTATGGTGTTAACCAGACTTCCACCAACTCAATTGTCAATATACATTTTATGTTTGAACTCATATAATTCGATGGATTATAGCAGCATTGTATTGTTCGACCCCACCGACGCAGCAGTGTCATCACAGGCGTCTTTATTCGCTTATTTCTGGTTCAAATCTGTCAGGAAAAATTTACCCTGCCTAAGTAACGATTGTCTGCAAATGATCCGTGCCATCGCACGTCTCTTCGTCGCTCTCCAGACGTGATGAAATAGCGAAACAACCATCGCATCGCAATCAAACCGTGGCCGGGTCCGACAATACGCGGAGGCGATAAATTATTCATGAGCTCGTCGTTTCGATACGCCGGATTTATCTTTAAAGTCAAATGTCGATCCGAGAACGCACACTTTCACGGCTGGCACATAGAGAGAATAGGTACGTCTGGGTTATACTTCCGTAATCTGTCGAAATAAATGACATAATTTTTCGTGCGATATGCACATTAAGCCATTGCACGATGCCAGTTTTCTGGTTACTTCATTTCGATAATCATCTATTCATTTTTGCCTTCTTATAATCTTACTTGATGGTTCACTTTACGGCTCCTTTTCATCCAGACAAACAGACTGTTGTCTTGGACATTATTTTCGCCAAGAAGTAAGTTGTTGTCATTAATCACCAAGTATGCTAAATAGGAATTATTTGGCCATCTATTTAGGTCACTTAGCGGCCAAAACTAACCTCAAGCAATAACAGCGTTTTCCTGCGACTACACAAAACGTAACGAAACTAAATCTTAGATTTCCATCCCTCAGCAAGGGCAATGGGTCATAGGCTTTAACGGTAACCATGGTCAATGGTAAGCAAGGGACGGATCAAAGGCTGCTGACTACAACAATGGATCGGTTGTCACCAATGTCGAGATGGGTCAGCAAAAGGCAAAAAGCAAAAGTTTTTCTTTACCATTAGTAAGTCTTACCCATAAGCCAAAAGCAACCAAAACACCATCTAAGAGCATTATAAACATGTCGCATTATATAGTTCACCACGGGAAAAGGCCGAGGCTACTATGATTATGAGCTGTACAGGCATCCGGGGGCTGTTACTAATTTATTACAGATTCTAGCGGTTATAGAGATATTTTTGCGTTTGCCATATGGCCAGCACACTATTCTTGCAAGTGACAGAAGCTGCAACCACGCAGCAGATGCCGATGCTCTCATACACTGCCAAGCAAGATCCTGATATATGAATCAGATATGAATCACACTAGAATAACCAACAATAATATCTCATTGATGTGATCTGAAGAACGAAGAATTGAGTATTTCCATCACGGAATAAATTCTACCATCGTCGGAGTGAGCAATAGAGGCTACACCTTTGTCACCTACTCAGATCATACCTGCGTATTGTTGTGGCCCGATCTGTGGAAGAATCATGATAATCCAATACATGTATATAGTAATGCACTAACACATACTTGAAAATAGTATTATACCTTGGAAGTGGCGTATTCATAAATAGCGATTGCTAGCCTGAGTATCAAATATATCTACGTTAATGCCTCTGTAGGTCAACAAATAACGAGATAGTTTTAATTAATATCACAAGCATGATCATCTGCCATTATTAAATATGAGTGTAGTAAAACTCGCGTACGGTTAGCATATGCAATTTATAGAGAAATCCATACATCTCTCCTAGAATATTTTGCGGCAATAGACTATTTTCATCAAATTATTTATTTTCCTTATCATTTGCATTTGTTTCACTGATACACTAATAACCTTGTGAGCTGATTAGACTAAGTACCGGCGGGAGCTCAATCCATAAATCATTCAAAGCACTTAAGTGAAAAGCAAAAGCGGAACCATATTGACGTTGGGTGTATTCAGCGACTCACATTAGTTATGGAGGAAGAACACGATGAAGGGCGAACACTTGCACTTTCCCCGTTTGGATGCAGGATAAGTAGAATATGGAGCATTAATATTGAACGGGCGGAATCTCGTGCTGGGTGAGCAATAAGTAATTTTGTATGCTAACATTTAAGAAGCGACCCATATTGATCGTGGTTATATCAAACACTTCGAACGAAGACGATCCATCCAGATCTGGTATGCTCTCAGTAATGTCAATTCTAGCTGTGCTGTAATATGATATTGTTTGACGCAATCTCTGCAGTGTTTCAATACCGGAAACCGGCGTCGTTGGTAAAAATCACTAGTGCTCATTAAAAAGGAAGCGTTTACTCTTTGCGTACATGTGATTGCCACACGATAAATAAAGAATTTTAGTTCAACTGCTACGTTGAACGCACAATGTAAGAATGGAATGGTGTTATGGAATAGTATTTACCAACTACTTTAACATTCTAGTGCGATATAACTCGGCGCCTTACTGCGCAAAGTGGTGACGTAAGATGTGCTCCCTCACGCTGTTTTCGCTAGGCAGATTAGCGAATCAAATTTATCAAAACGAAATAATACTGTAACTGATTTATGTGTGGTTAAATTAAATCCGGTATGCCAACGTACTGTAACCCGAACGTTTTTATTAACCATGGGCGGTGCCATGAATTGCTAATAGAATAAGATTACCCATTCATCTATATGACCCTTCAGCTCCAAGTAACATTGTCCGACATTCTCAAGCCATAATGCAATATGGTAATTTTTGCCACCAATTTTACGAGCGACTCAGTACATGAGACGCACATTATGATTTTACTACTCGACATTAGGCACCTTCAGCAACTGCAAAATAGGTTCACTCAGATCCTTCATTCTCAAATACTTAATGTAATTTGAGAGAGTTTTATTATCTGGCTGAAACTATATAGGCTGTGCCATCGGATGCGAGAGGCTATTTAGATTCACTCTTAGTCATAGTCGAAATACATGGATGCACTTGGTTCTCAGGTCAGCGAAGCTATTATTATCTAATGCGTTGAAGATTCTGTATGCACACAGAAGATCTTCACGGAACCGTCTTGTTTGAAGATTTGCCAGATATAACAGGTGTAATTTGTATATTTTACTTACCTCAGGCAAATGCCTGGCGAGTGTTATAGAACGCCTTCAGAACCATTCAATATATCCAAATTATGACACCTATATAAAGTGTTTTTCATTGTATTGGGGATGGTAGGGAACATTTGTGTCAATTAATCTCCTGGCTTCATTTTTACTGTTATACGCCTTGGTTATTATTATTACTGTACAACTAGAGCATGTGTAACTTCCTTTGTTTCAATCATTTTGTTGAATGAATTGACTTTTAATTTATCTAGATTTAGTGGTAAAAAGACTCAAGGACCAAATATTTAGGGACTCCACAAAATTCGCTGGAATAATATCATTCAGCACCATTTATCGCAACCCCCGACCCAACAAGCTAACACACATGTACAGGTTCGCGTGTACAAGATCTTGCTGAACTAACCTTTGGCAAGTCTAAAACGACTCGCATGTAAGATGATAAGTTTTTCAATGATATATCGTAGGGATCGTGTCCGCAACATCAATCATTCAAAAGTTCATCTCTACAGCGATTCACTAACCAGCAGCAGTCAGTGTGTATCATTAATCGTTAGCTTAATGTGAGAACCTTAATGAAACAGTACTTCAACACTGTCAATAAGATACTTTGCTGGCTGGATCTCGCTGTTGTTGCGTAAACTATTGACAAATGCTGGTTGAAGCAATTTAAACGCGAAGTACGGCCAGACCATCTGTTTAATTTGATATGCTCAATGATAAAATCCCCCAAAATGGCCACACCACACTACCGCCATAGGCAAATGACAGGCAATGAGTAAAGGAGATCACTAGAAACGATTACTTATTTGCCGCTTGGGATATGTTATACAACTCAGTCCTCTTCAATTTATCGAGGTGTGTATTTTTTTGTGGTGTGGGAGACGGTCATCTACGTTTATTACTTGACAGCACGGCAAACACAGGAGCTAGGTATGTGATTTGCAACAGCAAAGTGCGAAGGTTTTATTGTATTGATGATGCACAATGGTGGCGGTATGCCTATATTTAGTCGTTTGCATATACATGAAATTAGGTAAAAGGCACTTTTGACGCCTAAGAAAGTACATGCATACATTAATCAAAAAAGCACAGTTACAAGAGGGTAACATTATATCACACCAAAGGTCATAAGAGGCCCATCATAAAATTATGCAAATGATAAATTACCGTAATGTATTCAGACACCGCCTAACACGGACTATGCATCCCAAAAATCATCGGTTAGGACTCATGGTCATACAGATATCCACCAGTCGCGTCGTTGCACGAGCTGTCCCTAATCAGCGCCGTACGATCAAAGCGCCAAAACTCCATGTCAATGTTTGGCGATTATAAGTATCGAAGCATTTATAGGTACTTACATGATAGCAGGAATCAAATGGACCACCATGTTCTGTAAGATGATAACAGACAAAGACGTATGCATATACATCGGCATCAATCACACAGCTTGCGCATTGTTGTTATTCTTGTACGCGCATGCGGGCCCAACACGACCTATTTTGCCAGGTATGATGTTAGAATGAATGAAAGACTTATCCCAGGGCCAACGTTGCATGTCGGCAACATAAAGCTTATGTGTTTCCTCATGTGTAACATTCTCAAAATAATAATGATGATGTAAATTCGCCGATTCGTGTTTATTCATTTTTCTGAAGAACCATCCCCGTGTTGTAGGCACTTAAATGCTATTAGCTTGAATGAATATTGATCATCATAATCGTCTGTCAGTGGGTGCGTTCTTCATTCTGTTGAACACAGATACTTGCTGCTGACATCATGTAATGAATGAGAAAAATTAAATGTTATAATAAATTTGCGAAAAGATGTTTATAATTTTGCACAACTTATTGGAGAAACCTTCGTTTCTTTTACCGGCTTCAATTTATGATAGCCCATAGGGTAAAGAATTTACCATTGCACCAACAACTAACGAAAAGCACACTAATTGACAGTTTGCACGACCCTACTATTTTCGTCGAATGAGCCGCTTTAAGTCATGACAGTAAGTTTTACGGGGTGATTATATTAATTAATTTGTTTTTGTCAGCGAATAACATCGACTGTAGTCAAACATAGTATCACGCAAAGACTCATGACTGCTAGGGTGGACAAGGGCTGCATGTATTTTGCGCGCCCGAAAAATAAAATCTCGAAGCAGGTCTATAACTTACTTTATTTTCGCTTTATGACGGTATTTATAGAGCGATTCCGAATCGGGTTATGAAATAACAACAGTTTTAGCAGATTCAAACCAAATTAGTCCTTAATAACATATTCTTCGTTTCATAAAATTATATAACAATCATCTATCGAACATAGAATGACTATAGATAATGTGCCTGCGCATAAAAAAATACACTGCAAAGTTTATCGTAATTGAGTGAACCATTCAACAAAATTGGCAAAGAAATGCTATTATCTAACGGCTTCTAATTAAAAATATATCTTTATAAGCAAATAAAGAGACAATTACATAACAAATTTCTACAAGGAATCGCTTCCATTCTAATTTGGCGACGGTTAGATATTCATTGAGTCACTGTTGCCATTCCAATATTTAATTTGGTAAATATAGCTAATGGCGACTGAGATCGGATGGCCTCAGTGTGTACAAAGACAACAGCACAAATTTTGACACTGTTATTTCATTGTCCGCAAAGAAAGTGAATATTTCATTCACCCCCGTTTCCAGCACTGTTGAATTAAAACATTATGCCGTTTATATTTTATGCTTAACGAATGTTTATTTACACCATAATCAGGGTCATACAATGCATCACAGAGTGATGGGGTAACAACGTAAGTGAATGTCCATGTTCTAGAGACTTTCAGGCTCCTGTATTTGTGTGGATGGATACATTTATGGTCGCTCATTGATCAAAGCTTTAATTTCATCAATTATGGTATTCAACCCAGCCAGGCTAACTAGTGCCCGCCCTTAAGTTTCCTTCATCAAAGTGTTTCACAAGTCCAATGTGTGTTTCGTATAATTTTCCAAACCATGGCGCTCGTTTGGATATGAATTAGCATTTAATGTATTAGACACGTGTCGGAATCACGGACTAAGCATTTAACCAATCGTCTTACACGAGAAATCGCAAATGTCGTCCTAGTGAATGCCATTGTGGCTTCCACTCCAGCATGTAGCCTTTCATGTGCCTGTTGCATAATAATTTTGCCAGACAAAACATTATCATTGACGTCAATTTGTTTCCAGATCCCAGTAGTGCGATGTATGGTGATTGTCATCACTATTGGCCATTAAGGTTTTGTATGCCATTAGGAATGATTCAGCTTGGTTGTTTCGTCAGCGGCAAACATGACAGCATGCGTCTCTCGTGGTAGAATCGTATCGGGTAATCATCGTATTTCGGTGTTTGCGTTTTCGGTTAAATGATAATCCGATAATCAATGTTAGTATCTTCAAGTTCTCCTATATTATTTAAATAATGCATCTGCGCGTCTAAGCCTTTGTTTTTTTTGTAAATTTGTTGCATAAGGATTCAATTAAATCATCGAATGCTAGGCCGGCTGTCGTCATTTGATGCGGATTCAAATTTCTTTCGCTCAAATCATGTTGTGAAATCTGTCCTCGGTGTGCCAGCCACAAAATCTCTCTTCAAGTCTGTAACTTCCGTAACACTGCTTTTACAATCCTGGACGCGCCAACAAAATGTTTTAAATAAGGTTCGAAGCCTTGATTTAATATCATTTCACGCCGTTTTTATGTAGCAATTCGAAATTGGTTAAATAAATGACAACAGATTTAGCGATTGAACGTTACGAAAAGGATCTGAGAGCTTGGACGTTATAAGCAAAAGAATGCTATTCTAGTCGACTAGATATACAATGTTTTTTGGTACAATTGTTTCATTGTTTATTAAATCGGATTGATCTCCCTACTTTGCGCTTTGCTGCTCGGAATAATTCCGCTGACGCAGTATGATTCACATTGAGCGTTATCCGATCATGAACAATATAAAGCAAGCGCTGAATCAAGTGATTTCCATGAAAGGAAATTTTCCCATTCCACTATTTGTGTGATTACGCATCATTGTGAGGTGAACACGACGGCGTCATAGATTGTACTTTTGACTCTTCGATTGCTGGACAATTGTGTCACCAGATCAGAGTAAATGAATATAATACGATTGTTGTCAGGTTGCATTCAAACGATCTGAATGATTTGCACACTAAGCACCGCAACTCTATCAATATACAATGTGCAAAGTTAACAAGGCAATTATTTGTCTAGTTTACTGATCCAAGTATTGGGAAAACCAAAAGGCAAAATCGTAACTGCAAAATTGTGTTTGGTGCTAAGTGGATTTACAGTCAAACATCAAATGAATGCAACGCATATTTATATGAATATTTACCCAGCTACTGCAATGTTATATATGGAATGCAAATGTCATTGCTGTCCGCATTTTCTACCAATAGTTTATACCCATCAAACAGATAGCTTGGTCAATTCACTAGTCATTTAAGACTACTGCGGTAAAGTGATTGGGCTGGTGGATTGATGTTGCTAGTAGGTAAATATCAATTCAATAAAGCAAAGCCAAAATATAAATAGTCCGGAGGTAACTGAGTAGCAGCATAATCGAGATGCTCTGTGCCAGTTTAATATGCTGAAAACAATTATATGCAGCGTCCATGACAGCATATAAATATATTTTGATAGTTGGATGGATTCAACAACAATGCAGCAGTAAAATGGCTACATGATCTGTCTGAACTAATCTGCATATCTAATCATCATTATTACCCGGATATCACTTACTAGTTATCTGACACAGACATAGGGTCGCGGCACAGTGTGAACTCGCAATAAATGTAAAGATGGTATGTATACAGATGAATATGAGACACCTGGTGCGTCCTAGAGGTGATTTTAAGTGAATCAGTAGGGCACAATCATGAATTATTGCAATGTTACGTGAAGTGAAATGCAAAAACTTTCAATAAAAACCCTGTTTTAGAATAGAGAGTAGTGATATATCAAATGCGTGCCGTTATATCATCTACGCATTCGAAACGATATCAATATAAATGATGATATGCAGCATATGATCTGGTAATCGTTCCATTGTATATGCATCGGCATCTTGCGAAGATGCATTATCATATAGTAAGGAAACTTGCATCAATATGAGCTGACCAGCGAGCCAGAAAACGCAATGAATGACATATATTAATGCATATAACCGAGAACAGTCATTCAAGTGTAAAAGCTAACTGCACAAACACACACACACACACACACACACACACACACACACACACACACACACACACACACACACACACACACACACACACACACACACACACACACACACACACACACACACACACACACATACACACACATACACACACACACACGCACACACACACACACACACACACACACACACACACACACACACACACACACACACACACACACACACACACATACACCAAACCAACGCTTGATTACTCAGCAGAAAGCCACGGAGTAGAGCGGAATCGCAATACTTATGAGTGTTACGTCAGGTTTTATCCTTATAAGGGACAATTCATCATACCGAGATGTTGTGCTGGAATACATCAAGCAAATGTCCATGAAAGCCAAGCCTGTCAAAGAACGAGTAACACAAGTTCGTATCAATGCTCACCAACGTCATTTATTTACGAATTTGATGAAGTTTATTCCATATTATTTAACTTGTGTCCGATGTGTTGTTAGCTACGGACGAAATAAATGCTCTTGGTATTACACATTTGGCATATCAAGGAACTGTCTGTCAGGTTTTGCAAACGTTAAGGTTTCACGACGAAAATACTGCCTCAGGGTTTACGCTGAATGAGCAATTCTATCAATCGATCGATCGATAGTACGGCATGTTCATCGCTTGGATCCATTAGTTGATTGACAGCACACAACATGCATTGAATGGGGCAGCGCCTGTAAACTAATATTTATTCCACAAAATGTACATCTTATCACTAGTAATATACCGAATCCGTGCTATTTCACCCCTACCATTATTCTACATGTCCACAAAACCTTAGCTGCACAATTGTTATCACATTCCAAACTTTGTTGAAACTGAACTTTTCTTTTATCAACACAATGTAATAATTGTTTTGTCATATATTAGTACCATTAAAGTAAATTATCATCTTTTGCATTTTGAAGCAAATACAGGCTGGTGAGGTATGCGCATATAGTACGTGAATTAACTGATCTAATAAACAATATAGATGCCACTGCTAGCCAGTAAGCCAACTTTGGTAAACTCGGGATGTCCCGTCAAATGATGAAGATGGATAGATTTGTCGTTACATTACGTTGTATGGTGTAACCATCAACTCCAACAGTGATTGACCGATTACATTGCCGAAGCACGCCAAAACGTTAACACATTACGTTTATTCTTCTGCCAGTCCCTCCATCATATATGTAATATTGCGTAATAAACATAACCTTTCCGATGAATTTCATTTGAATGCCCATTAAACTTTCCATTTCTGTGAAGCAAATAGTTTTACACGCTAAATAACTTGAACAATGTAAGGTATTGTCAGAGTTGATGCGAAGGCGTGTTAACTGTGCTGCTCGCGGTTGATCAAATCAACCCCCATCTCTTAGCTACTGTCGCAAAATTCGTCGACTCGTTCCGTCCCTTTCGATGTTATGTAATCGATGGTCACTCCTTGAGGCAATGCGCATTGAAATAATAAATCATAACATGAAGCCGGCTGACTTACTATGTATATAAAAAGGTTCGATTTAATTTACGATGAAAACGTTAAATTAAGATCCTGTAATTGATGAAGTTCACGTTTCATTGAAGTTTGTGGATCGGGGGCCAGATAAATTCCCTCTCAATATGTTTTTGGACTTGTCGGATAAAGGAATGCGAAATTAACTCGCACCGTTATTTTTTTTTCTGCGGATATGTGTAGTGCAGGTGTTGATGGCAGTCCATATATGATATATAGCCTTCTGTTGTTGCCGTCAACGCGATTTTGACTTCACTAAAAACTTTTTTGCAAGAATCTAATATTCTCTATGCCGTTGGATCTGCTGCCACGGACACTACGCCGCCTTTATTATTATGTAAACATATATTAATATATGTTCATATATATATACATATATCGATATATATTTATATGTCATATATATATATATATATATATATATCTGTATATATATATATATATATATATATATATATATATACACACATATATATATATATATATATATATATACATATATATATATATGTATATATATATATATTCATACATTATATGTACCTAATAACTTATCTAAATATTTATTCATATGTATTGATATACTTGTACTGAGTAAGACTCTGATATTGTGATGAATGTAATCTTGTTGTTGTAGTGCCGCCTACTGTCGCAGCCAAGATATGTAGTGTGTTAGCTAACGTCAGTATGTATGTAAATAATTATATCTATTATTCTCTCATTAGTTGAAATATACACTCAGGAAGTTGCTTCTATGATTACATTAAAAACATGAACAGGAAATGTTATTAAATGTGACACTTGCACAATATATACTGATGTTTTAGCTAATGTACTACTGTGCCAATTAATCATTATGTTTTACCTAACAGACGCGACTTTACCTCAATCCATCGGATTTGAGCATTGCAACGCATAGGATATTTGAGTCATACTTATAATGCAATTATGTTAAGTGCGTCTGCAATGAATAGTGTTCGTTTTAAGTTGATTAATGACCTGATTACCGTTGAACTTTACCTGGGGTCTGACTGCTGGAATATGACTGGTTATATGTTACATTGTTAGTACTGGCAGCTACCAACATCAAACAATAAGTAAATGAATCTAATATAACCTTATGCCTGGGATTTACCGTACTTTTATAAACTGCGCTGGTCAAAATCAATACACATAAGTGATAACTCATTGTTGTCACTAATCTAAAGCATGTAATGAGGTATTGGTCACATCGACAACCGAATCATGGTATTTTATATATTTTCAGAACATAAAAATAACGTTGGCACCTTAAGAAAACAAATCGCATCGAATAACCCATGAAATCCTGCAGAACTATCTTTGTTGCGCGCAGACACTGCAAATATCCCAATACCTGTTTTCACAACACGACTCAATCAAAAGATCGCGTCTAACATTGCATTTTCGTCCCTGTCATCTTGACTTCCTCGGCACTTTCTGCTAAGCCTGCTTGATAGATTTTGAAGCCATGCAACAAGAAGTGTCTTGCTTCAGCAGGCAAAACATGTAGGTTGATACAAAATGATTCAGGTGGAAATGAAGTGCACTATGACATCATGACATTAATCAGATGCTTGCAATCAAGATTTGTAATATTTGCAATTATAATATCCGTTAATACACGATCAACCGAAGGTGCAGGACAATAAGCCACAGGGAAGCGTAACGGAGGCGTAATCAAAGCATTATAGCAGATGATATCATCACATTGAAACAAGGCCAAAACGTATCAAGCAACACTGCACGAGGAAACAAATCAATAGTCGAAATGGGCCTTGTTGGATTATGTCGTTAAGGTGTGCAATTAGAATTACGTTAGGGTTTGAGAATCAGCTGTACTTATATAATCCCACTGCGATGACAGTAGCAAGAACAACTTACTTTGAATAAAAAAACGCAATATTTGAAACAAAACCTTCACGGAAATTGCTCCGTGTGATTGCTTCCTGCGTTGACAATGAGTCCGAGAATATAAAACGTTGATCACGAGATGGTGCAATAAGTTCCGAAGCTATTTAGTTCGGCGTGGAGGGTGGATATCATAGGGATCTAATGAATACAAAAAACTGTTCCATCTCTTACTTTGTCTACCTTTTTCGAAATACAGTTCGCAATGAATATTTATATTCTATTCCACGGAATAATTGGCAAAGGCAGATGGCTCTGGTCAGTCTTTCTTGTTGGCAAACATGTGTAAGTGTCTATGTCCGAATTGGGCCATAACTCATCCATTTTTCCTTAACATGCAAGCCAAACTAAGGAGGTATTCGGACTGCACTAAATGATATGAATATATCTTGGATGAACAATTCTGGCTGTCTGATATTGGATATTGAATCGCAAGTTGCATTCTATGAGTATAATAAAGACATTTCCAATAAGCAATAGCGATTTAACACACGTTTCTCAACTATGGAGATACCGCACATGTGTCATATCACTCCTGCAGCCTCCAGTGGTAGCATTTGTGCCGCCTCTTTTGTCTCATCCTTGGCGCACTACACAGCAGTGATGATTAAGATGATTTTACTATTTACATAATATATAGCATAGTTACATTACAATAAATACCTGTCATATATGTGGCGACAAAGGCTAACAAAGTTTTCATGTAAATCTTTACAATATTGTGGTTGCTGATTTAAATAAAACAAAATATACGCAATTCAAACAGCAAACATTATTCTTCTATATATTAAAAAGAAGACTTTCATGTGTGTGTGGTAAATGAAAACTTAAATTCTATGAACTACCACACCCCTCCCAAATCCCAGAATTTAGGTACGAAGCGTCTTCCCGCTAGGATACGAAGCGTCCGGAACGAAACGTACATGGGACGAAACGTCTGGAATTCAGCGTAAGTAACACACCCACAAATATAATATCTTGTTTTTTTCCAAATTGAGCTAATATTTGCGTAACTGATTCAGTTCTATCCCTAAAAATTTGTCACTCACTCCAAAGAGATTCAATGTTGTAGAATAGAGCATTGTCCTGTCGCAACATATCGAGACGATCTCATATGAACACTGAGCTCTGAAAACCTCAATGAAGTGGATAGAGGATCGTACTAGCTCGACGTCCGATATAATATTAAAGGTCAAATGAACAGTTTAAATCCTGTCATCATATGTGCCTACTTTGTCACAGGCATGCAAGCGTATATGAATAGATTTGTTCACCACATCAGAACGTAGATGCTGAATCTCCTCTAATACGAGTCACAACCATATAACTAGTTTCCATCCATGGGGCCATTTTCTGTGTAATTAAATCTGACTGGTGATTGGTGGTGCTTTTTTCAGTGATCGCATTTACGCAAATAAAATGTGACATTTTGCGGTACATAATGTGTTTATATCACATCTTCATTGGTCTATTTCATGATAAGCTTTAGTTTTTGCGATATAGTATGTATGATGTTCTCAAACTAGAAGAATTTTAGCGATTTCAATACAGAATACCATACAAACTTTTTCTCTGTGAAATGTATCTGTCAAAGACATAAGCACCAGTTTTGGTAATATGTGACATGCTTCACAGATACGATGCGTCAAGTAGAGTTAATGCCTATTGATGAAAGATGTGCATTGACGTACATGCTACCGAAGGAATAACGAGAATCATTTAATGAAGTAATCCCCATTGCTAACATGATAGAAGCGTTACTTGAAGTACTGTAAACATTCATATATTCTAACACAACATATAAGTAGACATATGATGTGCGCATTAGTCTTGGAGGATAATTACGAGAAGCAGATATTTTCTAAATCCCGCTATGGCTATAACTTGCAATATATAAATATTACAAGCTGACATAAACGTTTATGTTGCAAGTATCAATATGTATATATATATATATATATATATATATATATATATATATATATATATATATATATATATATATATATATATATATATATATAGATATATATATATATATATATCTAGATAGAGATATATATATCTCTATATATATATATATAATATATATATATCTATATATATATATATATATATATATATATATATATATATATATATATATATATATATGTGTGTGTGTGTGTACCGTTTAATATTGTTTGCCATTCGTGCATCAATAATTAGCAAATATTTGCTATGGTCCCGATTAGTTAATGCATTTCTGCGACACTGTATCATTCACTGGTATATCAGGATACTATAGATAGCGAGATATACGATGGTTGCTCCCATTCCGATATTGTCAACATGACAATTGCTCTCAAAGACATATCGATGGTTACAAGCAGGCTTATGATTAAAGATGGGTCGGTTTGATCTCTGAGTAGTGTGCATGTTGTAGATGACGCGGATAGCAGCCCATCTATTATTAGGGATATTCTTTGGTGCAGCAGATATATGAGACTAGTCTCCTTGCAATATCACAGCGCATTTCATGGTACGATATCGCTTGTGATAGCACCAAGGTCACCTGGTGGAATTTATGTATACCAAAACGCATAATTGATAATCCAGGGCAGTGGAAAAACTCATCATACGGGCCTTAGAGCCACCTTAGTAAGTTATCCATGTTTGACGACGCAGCAGCTTGCTTCTGCATTCCCAGGTGCCTCACGCGTCGAGTCGTTGCTTGTTGAGGTATATTTGATACATATTCTTGTTGGTCACCAACCTACTCACGTCGAATAGGAAATGTGCAGACCACAATCACTGACAACATCCTTAGAAAATAGTACTTTGGATGTATTGACATAATGCACACTCATTACGACACCGTTGTCGTGTTCGTTTTCACTCGCCTAGGCTGATTGATCAACGCTACCTATAGCATATCTCACGGGAACGCGATATATGAAAGAGCGTTTGCCCGGTCTAGAATGATACCGTATTCACATATGTAATTTAAAATCCGCACGCTGCGAATGGCATTAACCACTATCGGGCATTGAGCAATGGCCAACTTTTACTTGTCTGAACGGAACTCATTTGATAGCACAATCCTGATGTATATTTGCAATTTTCAGTTTTGATGCATCTATTTTAACATGGGTTTTGTTTTAGTTAGTGCAACTGCATATTAAGAGGGTATATCTTTGTCCATGACACAATGGCTGGTTCCATGGAAACGTTCACTGCTTATCGATCACTGCTCATCTGTGCAGTTGCTGATGGGGCTTTCATCAAACAGCCAGTCAATGTTTGTCAAAATATTTCCAGCTATTTAGCATAAGTTTGATTTTGTCCCAAAATCATTATCGAAGGGGTACATGGGTTGGAGCCATAGCCGATGCGTCGTCAATTAACTGAACGCAAACTATCGCCTCAAGAAATTGTTGAAGCATGGCTCAATTGGAGTATTGGAGTCTAATCCGAAGTATAGTCAAGACATTTTCGTTCATCACTATTATTGCCTTGAAGCAATTAATCATAAAAACTTCTATAAACATTAATTTAAAACAATCCATCTATATAGTTCATGCACACTGTAATTAGAAATGTTTTTGCTGGGCAATGAGCGACACCAAATTGAAACAAACCGTATATACGGCTTGAATCTTGATTAAAGACTAAACCCGGCTCAATATGATGGTTGCAAAATGTTTGCAACAGGGTACATCCGAATCAAACTGTTGCAACGTGAGCCTCACATATATTTATGTCTTTAGCAACGATCATCGGATATTTCTGAATACTAACAAGCAAGTCACTTGCTGCTCTCACATTTTGCTGATTTCAAGACGTGCTTGTTAGATACAACGGGTATAGCATAGCTCACTTTGTGCGTTCTATGATTAAAAAGTATTGCGAAAAAACGAGTGATACAAAATTGTGCATGACAAACTGAAGGACATCTCATAGCTGCTAGGCGTCACTTTTACTTGTGTATTTTCAAGTCAATTTGATCAATAATATGACTCATGATATGCAGATCGTTGTCCAAATCTGTCCCAATATCAATTCGTCTACCCTAGAATGGTTTTGTTGGGTTTATTGCAGAATGGTGTTAGACTTGCCAGTAATGTCGTTGGTAACAGCGACCAAAACCTGTACATTATCCATTATATACTCATAGGGAATGCAAGATCCCCTTATGCATAGAATATAAATCCGGTCATTCAACGCGTAACATAGTGTTAATGATGGCATAGTGTTAGTGTCAGGTGGCGGACATGACCATGGATAACACGCGTTCTACTAAGAGAAAGACTCCCAATCTACCAGAACAAGTGTTCATACTCTACCGCAACCATAAGCTCGAGGTAGAAGGAAAACAAGGGATATGTCACAAAATGCATTATTTGACCGACATAGGTACATATAGTGGAAAACCTTGGTTAAATGTTTGTGGTTTTGTG
>CM067347.1:20353154-20365654 GCA_034190875.2 Urechis unicinctus
GATCGCACCGCAACTAATTATTTATCTCTGTGATCGGCCATTTTGCTCTTATGGCAATTACAGTCGTTTAAAAAAAAATTATCCGGGTTAAACGAGCAGTCAAAGTGGTACCAGTTGATAACTATGAGTTCTTTTATACTTTATACTGACAATACTTTGATTAACTATCTATGATAAATGAGAACGAAGCACGGGATCGGTCTGTGGTACGCGCGTTTTACAAGCTACATGACAAACGTTTTGTACCTCAACTAAAGGGTATAGTGGATACTCCATCACTGATAAGCGATGGTACTAAATGTGATTTACTTTATGGTATACACAGAACAATAACGACGGAGGAAACATAGCTGACTGTAGGCTACGTAAGGCTTGGATCCAGTTATCAAACTGTGTAAGAAGAAAGATGTATATAATGTATCAACTTCCTAGAATGTTTTTAAATTTCATGGCCATCACTACCTCCATTGTATACGTGCATAAATAGATCGTAATAACCTATCCTAAACCCCGAATAACTATCCGACTTTGATATCCAACTCAATTCATTGTTTGTCAATACCTGGCTTTATTGTCGGAGACATTAACATGATTAACTGGATATATCGGATCTTAGGTAAAACAAAGTGCCCTCCAACCATGAGTGCTGACGCTGGCAGTGACAGGACATATGCCAATGTTAATTTATTGCCAATCGACTGTTCTATAGGCGCATTGACTGAGAGAAGAGTAGGTCGGCGTTCTTACCCTCCACAGCAGTAATTACATGTGAGCTCTGCATTACAAATCATGAAGGACATTATTACTCCGGTCCATAAACGCTGATTTGTATAGTTCGCCACATTTGTAGAATTGTTCAATATAATTGCAAAGCCAAAAAATGTTAACTTTGTGTCAAACGATTAGTCACCATTTTGCTGTCTATTCACTTTTTTAACCACTCACATACCATTAATATGCACATCCAGATTACTTATATACTAGCAAAAGAAAACAAATACTTGTGAAAACTGACATGCTGACAGTTTTGCATACTTTGCTCTTTATATGAATATTCTAGTTCCCTATCATACCGCATTTTATACAATAAATAATAGATCAAATATCACTCTGCCGGCGCCGATTCTGGTGTCATGAAAGATATCATTCGATAGCAATTATATAATGCCGATGACTACAGGACCAATCACAAACAAGGATAAAAAATAGATACACAGAAGTCGGACAGTAAATGCTAAACTTAAAACATACACAAAATTGAAAAGGCTTATACAACGTAATTCGTTGCTCAGCATTTGTGAACTGCTGCTTAAGTTGTGCGGAAACTTTACCGTAGTTGACCGTACAGCGAATGCATGGCAAATGGTTGCGTAAATTCTATTAATGACTGACCAAGTTTTGTGGTATATTTCCGATATCATTGGTACACATTCGTTCGCTGGAACACCTGGCACGCGGACTAAATGATAGCAGATTCTATTTCAAGTTAGTAGGTCGAGGTAATTTTTTATGGCATTCAAACCGGACCAGTTAGTTAGACCATGGAATGTCCAATCGAGATCTGCGGAGGGCATGTCAGGGACTTAAGTTCGCATGAAATATGCATTGGTGAATCAAAATGTTACGCAAATATATGACTTATATCCTGAAAAGCATATTATCTTATTACTCATGTACATAATTCAATCGGCTCAGACACGAATCTAAGATATAACGTCCGAGATGAATACAAAGCTGTTACTACAATTGCTAAGAGATCCAAAGTCAACTAGTATTACTTTGTCACACAACCCCTTGACCATTCATCACTAAATAAATAATGTTTCGTTTGTCTTGAGATTTAAGATTGCAAGAGCGCTTATTGAATGGAAATCGGATAGGCTGTCCACATGTTACGACCATATGTCATGGCGTTGTAGATATTGAAGACAGTGCTAATGATGTAATATAATGGTATGGCCGCGCTATAATCAATTCACAACATTTACATTAAACAATGCACAAATTACGAAGAAAGGTGGCTTGGTGATTGTGATAGCTCTTGTTTAGGATAAATAACTAATGACTATTTCTCACTGACAGCCGTTGGGTCACACTGAAACCTGCGCCGATGTGTTTACCCAATCAGTGAATCATCGTTTAAATCCACTTACCCGTCATTCACTTCAACTCACCTCATAATCAGCTCTTCATTTATGCACTCATTCGCGTTACGTGTCGTCCCATAGCCATCTTACACCGATAACGTACAGTTGGTGCTTTATTTAACAGAAAAGAAAATAACATCCAACACAATCCCCTATCATTTGTTTGCAATGTCTGTTTTCCGACAATTTTATTCTTCTAGGAAGAATATTCGAAGGAGCACGTTTTCGTTGGTGGATATTGAACCATTACCGATGTGACTAATTCTTAGAGTACCTAACAAATGCGATTAAGTAGCTATACAATACTAAACGTAATTAACCAGTTTGAAAAAGCCCTCAATTTAGCCCCGTATGATCCCAAACGAGGGGTAAGACCGGTGCGCATTTGGGCTTTGAATGAAAAGGAACAATAAATCTACTGTGCCTGTGTCGCCCATTAAGCCAGTATAGCACGTGGAAAAGGCATGTCGGTTATTCAGTTTATTTCCAACTCATCTGTCAACTCAGGTGTTGCATAGCGTCAGGCTAAGATTGTTGCTTGCTGTTATATACCAGCATGTAAACAGTTAAGTTATCTACTTCTCATAAATAGGCTGACACCAGCTACCAAAAGACGGTAAATAATGAAATAAACCGTGTTATCATTGGCGATAAGAATTGATTGCAGTGCGCTGCCAGCAGAACCTCTAGCTGGGTGTAGTTAATAACTGGTTCCACAGAGCACTTCCATATGCCGGATATTGAGGCGAACGTATCATTGACAAATGAAGCCATCATTCAAAATCAACATCCACCTAATGCCGGTCAGTGGCGTCAGTGATTCTGGACAGGAAGAAATATGTTGCCCTTGCGTGTTTTACACAATAGCCAAATGAATCACTTGTTGATGACGATGTTGAATGGCAGGCCAGGTGAGGTACGCTATATAACTCCTTTTTTTATTATTAACCTGTATGAAAAAAGACTAAACACATAACTTGCTGTATGTTCATCGGAATGGATTGTAAATGCTCACGGTACTTAACGTTTATGTATGAACAAAATATTTCATCACGGGCAACAAAGTGATAAGCAAGAAGTGAAATCGCAGACGAAACTTCATTGAAATAAGTTCCATAATGAACGCTCCAATAATGTTTTACTAATTTGGCACTTTAGGGTAGTACAGTTGAATAATGGAATACCAAATGTTCATACAACTCCTTATCAGCTGTTAGAGCCCATTAAACCCACCTGGGCGAAATATGCCCGTAAACTAAAGCCGCCAATTTCCGGCCAACTTGTTCTTGATTGATTCATTTGTTCTTCAACAGATTTCTTTACCATCAGGATGTTTGCCGTGATGTGCTTAGTATATGCTGAGCTTTCACCCATCGAATAACAAATTTAGACTGTAACCATGCAAGATACTGTACACGTAACTGTAAAGATTTCCATAAATTATATTTTTCATCACAGCCATATTTTGGTGATTGTATATATATTGTACTGCAAAACGACATGTCCTACCAGGTTTGATGTATATCGTCGATAAATATAGAGTTAGGTTAACGGTAGAAGACAAAGGATAATAATATTTTGGAATTTGTTTCGTCTTTATCTCGGTGACCGACTACTATGAAAATCTCGAATTGGTACCCAGTCAAAAGTACGCATATATCTCACAGATTCGTGGTAAACATCATCGGTTGTGTTGATAAATTATTCATCAATGGTGATCGAGTTACCCACAAACACATTAATCGCAAAGCCCGATAAGCATGCAATCAACTTGAGCAAAGTCAATACATCAGATACGATATTTATGTCGTGTGGTGGCGTCCACTTTCACTAAGTTTGTTAAAAATACGAGCTGGCATACGGATAAACATAAGTGGGACTTGGCAGGAGATGTAGCATTAAACGGTTAAGGTAAATACTTTACTAGGTGCAAATCTTTTGTAGCAGGGATCCAATTACGAACAAGAATGAAGTTTTCAAAGGCGCATTTCTGCAATAGAACTTTAAATCAGTGGAAATATGTCCCTGAGTTTTCAAACTAGTATCAGCTTACAATGCAAGAAAACAACCAGGTATTTGCGTATAATTCAAATACATATTGAACATGTAATGGCTAAAGATTCACTATTACTTCTGTCGTTGTACGTGGATTTGCCATGGATAAACCATGCTATATCAATTGCTTTAATGTAAACCCTCGTTTTATAGCAATGTCGAGTGTTTGGGTAAAATAAGACATGCAATTTCAAACACATTTGGCGCAAGCATACAGTCCGTTTCTATTCGCACTGGCCGTTGTGAATAATTTAGAAAACCAGTGCGTCTATGGTAGTTGGTAGAAATAAACAACATCGTTTGATGAAAGTTTTTGTCATATAATGCTTTAACTTGCGTGCGTGTATACGGCACGTAACGCCGATGCTTCCGCAAGAAACATGTTATAGATGACCCTGCACATTGTAATCAGGGAATGTCAGAGTTACTTTACATTTCTTTACTGAATTCGGTACGTTTAAATATTATTACGTTGATAAGACAATTGCATGTGCCAAGGACTGATGTGTGTAATTATTTAATGCGTCAACATTGCATGCTGTCAATAAGCAAAGGTTGCATTTTATGCACCTTTATATTGCGTTTCGGCAAAATCAGGGTACAAATACTCAAAGGCTGCGGTATAAATTTCTCGGCATATGTCACCTAGACAATCCAGTTCCATAAAAGAATGATATTTAGTAGCGGTAACAAGCGTGCGGTTGCCTCGAGCCACGGCATCGAAAAGATTGTTGCGCCATATGAGCCACATCTTGCTTGTATTATACCTCTGTAGTGATCAAGGGTCAAGTTTGATTTGTCACCATGAAATCTTGTGTGACGGATCCCGTAATTGCGACTAATTGAAAGGTCCCAGCTTGCTTGTTAGATGTAGGAGATGGCAAATCATCCATGAATGGTACACTTAGTGCGCTAAATGTCAGCGGGTGTTTTGTGCCCATTTTTGGGGAAAACGCCTTAATTATATTAATGCGTCGCCGCATGACCTTATTATGCTTGCTTTTATTACTTTACCAATGGTTTCCAATTGAAAATCAAAACTATCCATGTTATTAATCGTAGCTCTGAGGTCACTGAATGGCCTTCTGATGTTTTCAAAATCTGCTATTCGCTTAGCACACGACTTTCCCGATCACCAACCGTGTGTGTTCTTAATCAAATAGAATGCATCGGTCGGCATATTTGCACTTTATAAGCGGCACTCTTAACTCGTTTGATAAGAGCATTGAGAAAAGCTCGGCCTTTTTCCCATGTTGTCTAAAACTCCCCATCATCGCCAAGCTCTCTGTGGTCTGTCTACCTGACACTCGATGTGTGCATAACATGGTTTTTCACAGATTACATGATGCAATATAGAGGAAAAATAAACATATTGACATATGCCCAGGCCAATAAGTAATTGCAATCACGCTTGATAATTACATTTTGGAATTTATATGTTCAAATGAAGAAGCACATGTAATGTTTTGAGGTTCAGTGCTTACGTTACAGTTATGGATAACAGTGCAGCTTTTATTCATGCTATTCATATCATTAGAGGTGCAAATAAGGAGCCCTTTTTCCAAGTACTTCTAAATCAATAAAATCACAATTTCTATGAATATTAGCACTTATGGTCATAAGTAGATTTACTTATATTGTTTCTCTATATAAACAGCGAGCTATTGATCTACAGATAGGACAAGCATTATGCATCATAAAGTAGGCTGAGAAATGTTTTGAGAATGCGCTTGGTGAGACAAGGGAACGTCCGTCTGATCATCCCGAGAAGTCGGTTTGCCCTTACTGATGATTCACCACATAGTGTGCTGGATTTGAATGACTGATCAATTATGACACCTAAATCTCATTCTTCAAGCACCTCATCTAGAAGAGATCTGCCCGTTCGATGTTCAAACTTCTCAATTGCCCGACATGCATGCAGTACTTTGCATGTTTGATTTTACACCACATTTGCAACGCTAGGTCACAACACTCATCAAGAATCACATGTGCTATTGCCCCAAAAGATAATCTGACGGAAACGAGTATGCATGTCCCAGTGAAAAATGTTTTGAGAATGCCCTTGGTAAGGGAACGTTCGTCTGATCATCCCGAGAAGTCTGTTTATTGCCCCAAAAGATAATCTGACGGAAACCCCAAACCCCCCCCCCCCCCTTGTAACCTGCCTTTCTTTCCTCAAGAGCTGATAACCTGCAAACGTGATATAAGCATCTCTAATATTCCCATGCGTCCCGCTCTCCGTTATAGCAACTACATATGGTGAACTAGAACAAACTGCTGCCTCCAACTTTGTCATCGTATTTACAATGCTTTGCCAAAAGCGTAAAAGTCTTAATTCGTCACAACCTCTAACACTAGCCTGGCGGTATTCCCGTCCTCTGTCAACGCCTCAACCTCTTGCTTAACCCTATCAACCACCGCCCTATCATCTGATCTACTCGTATCATCACTCTCCACTCTGAATGGACCAACTGCTCTTTTCCTGGACGCGGAGCTTTGTCTGTAATTCTACACCTTGTAAAATTACTAATTTTTGATGCGTTTTGTTGTTGTTTTGGGTTGCGGGTCACTTCGCCCCCGGGACGGTTCGCCCCCGGGTCAGTTCGCCCCCACAATGCTACGCCCTTGTTTAACAGAAGGAATATATTGAATGCTACCTATTTTATTTAATAAAGGAACAGTATTAATGAATTTATTTATTAATGTATTTATTATCTTGATATGACTTAAATTTAAAGCCTAATGTCTACCCGTCATCGTCCCCAAATAGAGTGCTGTAAGGGCGTTTGGACTCGGCGGTTAGGGCATTTGGCCGGGCCGTCGTCTCGGGACGATTTGCCCCGTGAACAAAACAAGTACAGATACAGAAACCGAGCACCAGAAGAATGTGTGGTATATTTTATTTATGGCAGTAGCATATGTTATAGTTGATCACAAGAATACGAAGTAAATCGAGGAATACGAACTTAAAACGCACACAAAAATCCAATACGACACTGGATCTTTATTCAGCATTCATAAAACATACATCAAAACAAACCAGTGAAATAAAACAGGAATACGAAATAAATAGAGGAATATTAACTAAAAACGCACACATGCATACACAACTCAGGCTCTTTATTCAAAATTAATAAATCATACATGACAAGAATATAAGAATATAGGAATATGAACTAAATGCGCACACATGCATACATATAACTCAATACAGCCTGGGCTCTTTATTCAACATTCATTAAACATACATCAAAACAAACATGATACAAGTCTGACTCTACATTCATACAATTACGCAATTGCATTTGAAAGAAGGAGTAGATAGGCTAAGCACGTGGATACGATCAAAGTGCTCTGCGACTTAACACGTGGTGAGTTGTGAGCAGGAAGCGTCATGAGTACACAGCACATCGCGACGTGACACTAGGTGAGTTGTGGGCTGGAAGCGTCCTGAGTACAAAGCACATCGCGACCTGACACTTGGTGAGTTGTGAGCGGGAAGCGTCAAGAATGCTGTGACCTGGTATGCATTATATAAGGTACCGATGTCTGCATTTGATCATTCACTTATCAGATTTTCTCTGCGCCGACCCCACCCAAGTTACTTACAAGATACTCGAGAAAGGCAGTCGACGAGGGAAGTCGAAACAGGTGGATAGCTTAGGCTACGCGTATTGCCTGCCCCTTGCCTTTTGTTTGATGAGCCGTAGGAGGAAGAAGGACTACAAGCGCGTGTTCAAAGCTCTGAAGAGGTCTTTGCCTCTGGAGGCCCAGGTTGAGACAGTTGTGACAGACTTAGGTATATTTTTTGGCTCTTACATGGTTACATTGAGGACCCTGCTGTTTGCAAGATGATACACCGTCTCTTCTCTCTCCCCTTCTTTCCAGCACACTCCGAGCCTGCGTTCTAGAAACTTCAAGACCGGACCATCAATGACAGACTGCAGGAGCTCTACGTCTGCCAAATAAACTTCTACAAGCTGCTCACCATCCTCCACGAAGAAGTCCGACTTATGGACTAATGTAATAAGTGTGTGATAGATATATGTAGATCGTCATTCAAATTCATTTCGTTTCCTGGCTAAATTCACGGCATCAAACAATTTAGGACACGAATTGAATAAATTTCATAAATAAAGAATACACACATAACACATTTGACCCATGCAAGTCAACCACAAGAATTTTGAAAGGGTTCTATTTGTGGTAGCAATATGTGCCTGTATACTAACGAGGTCATTGGTACAGAGCAATATTGGACAATTATAGATGTTTAAGATGGTCGGTAGGGACTCATGCCTCAAGGTATAGCCAATATTCAATGTTTTATCAAAGCCCTATCTGACAGATTATGTATTTTTAGAAAGGTATTTGTATTATCTGGAACAGCCCATGGTGCCCCGATGCATTCCTGGAGAATTCATTATGTTGGATTAGCGATCAATATGTTTACACAAGGTTCTAGGGCTATGGCATGAGCATGGATTCGCACGGAAAACTAATGGGTATAATCGTGTTCTATTCAAAATTGCGATATTACTAACGATACGGGGAAATTATTGCATTTGGAAAAAAACCTCCTTTAGAGAGAGCTAAATTGCGGCCAAACTCCTGGCAAAATAGCACCTTATATAACAAATGAATGTCAAATAAATCACATGATAAAATAGAATGCAAGTTTTGCACTTTATTAGTGCCTCATTAAAAAGCCCATGTGATGTTCGCTTACGGGTACTATTCGACCAAGGATTTCGTTTATGTTATCATCAAATGAGCATTGTGATTCATATAAGAACAACATTAACAAAAAACACGGTGATGGATTTAGCCCTTTCCTGTGTAGAGGTGAACACTATGCGCCACTCTAACCCTTGGTTTTATTTGTGCTCGCAAATGATGGGCCGTGGCAAGTGCCTAAAGAAAATCTTTATCACCAACCTATCATTCAAAGTTAATGGCATCTTCGTCGTCCATTTGAATGCGCTGAGTGAGGAATTATTCGTACCATTTGCATTTTCATAAACGCTGTGATGAAAATAATTACACATGAAAAATAATATGATTCTATAGCTAGTTTTTCTTAAAGTGATGATGAACTACGCATATTTCGGAAACGTCGATTAGACATAAAATCTGAAATTGACCCTGACCCATGTTGCAGGTTAACTAGGTATTTGTACTACTGCAAACGTTAGCGGCTTGAATCAGGGAGGCTCTCGATATTACATTTGAATTTGAATGAATGAATCATATTATTTCTATTGCTAAACCGGTGAATCGTCCACCAACAATAATTGTGTCAATATGCCATTATTCCCTGCCGTTTAGTGAATGAGAAATGTCGGAGTGATTGAAATCTATCAAAGGTTTCCAACCTAGCCCCGGATAGTTTGCCAGAAGAGCCACGCTAATTATCAAACGTCAATTATGTTTATTAATAAAAACGATTTTGGAAGATTTTTCATTAACATGTGACAATTTCAACAGCTTGGCCATAAAGTGTACATTTGTTAGTCATATGGAATATTGCCCGCAATAAAAAAAAATATTATGTAAGCTTTCTAACTGATAACCCATGATCTGTCGTTATAAAACAGCAGTCGAAATATCACATCTGATGTGAGGTGCTTGAAAGTAAGTTTGTGCCTGAAGAAAAAAACCGCTTATTTGAAGCTTATCAGAGTGAAATTAATAACATGCAGAGTTAGGAGTTTTATCGTTGTGAGTCTCTACTTAACCTGATAACAGTAAATTCACTGCAAACTATGCATGCCTTGAGGGAGTATATCATTCTCAAGCGAAAAAAGGTATTACAAAAACTTTTAACGCCCTGATACGATGGTCGGCCATGTTTTATTTTGGGTTGTCCATATTCCCATTTGCTCAACAATACATTCTCGATTATAAAT
This sequence comes from Urechis unicinctus, assembly GCA_034190875.2. Classification (NCBI taxonomy): domain Eukaryota; kingdom Metazoa; phylum Annelida; class Polychaeta; order Xenopneusta; family Urechidae; genus Urechis; species Urechis unicinctus. The sequence continues at coordinate 20,363,269 of CM067347.1, forward strand.
CTGCAAGTGCCCTAGTTGTGGGGATCGATCGCTCATATGGCATGCTTATCGCAGGTTACCAAATCGTGTTTGCAGCTGCAGCTTACAGAAACGCATATAGGCACAGTTAACAGCTGTCGTCTTTTTGTTTTGGATGCTCCAAAACTCTACGGCTGTACGGCACAAAGCAATTTTAATTATGTTGATCCAATTTGCACATTTGCTCTTTTTAAACTGTGGTATAGAAATTAACATACTGCTTACGGAGCAAAGTATATAATAAAAGCGCTGTATGCAGACAGTCGATGGTAAAGTGTTATCAACCGCGGACGATCTGCTGACGATGTGTAACGATGATAGAACGTCTTGAATGGAAATCGTAACCAGGTAGGTTAGGTTGACAGGGACCAATGCTTGCGGAAATATGTGTCGCCTGACCGTAACCCTTCTCACATAATCGGTTAGTGGCAATATGACAATATAACCCCGTTTTAACCCAAATTACCTTTTAAGTTACTTTTATCGTCCGTACATCAACACTTGATCAATTATATTCTAAGCCGGTACAATTTCAGTTTTAAAATTGCAAGACAAGTTATACTAATACGCTTGTGAACTCTTTTGCGCCGGGACCTCAGTTCAATGTGTCCTCGACTGGCACATCGACTTCTTAACACGGAAACAACAAGAGCACAAACTACATTCAACATGCTTTCAGTATAAAGATAAGGCACACCAAGATCACATTTTATTGTTCCAGCAAATATTTTAGTATGCAGAAATATAACCCTCGAAACTATGATTGGTGTTAACGAGCAGCCACATGACAACCCTAACAATAGCCCATGCAATGTCAGAAACATGCTTTCACATAGATAATGACAAAGAAGTTTGTTACGACATCAATGCCTCGTAAACCTAACTAGATATTATGTTGGGCACATGAGAATACGGAAATTTTAATGAACAAAATAGTAGCACCACCTTATCAGCATACAGCACAAACGTGTAAGCATCAATTTTATAGCATTTATTTATGTCCAATCCGCCGGTCAAGGCACCATAAATTAATTATATGATAGCTAGTGGACGTTTAAGGCATAAGTGCCATAAAATCTTCTGCGCATTTCACTTTTTGGAGCAAATTATGCCACGGTTATTAATATGTCACATAGCACACGCAGAATTTAAACAAAAAATGAAAAATGAAATGAATGAGATATAAATGTACCAGTTTCCAGCTTAAACTTGAAACAAGCCACATACTATGTCCTGATTTGCGAGGATAATGACGGGATGAAGCACTGTCACCAGCAATTTACAAACATTTTGGGCGTATTTTAGGTTGTGCCGGTAGGCACACAGATGCAGTACTGAACTGTATTGTGTAATAATTGAGAAATGTTATTGCACGGATGGCAAAGGTAGATTTTGTAGGCTCGCTTCATAGAGGTTTGCCTGAGAGCTGATAGTACCGTACATGTGGTAGTTTGTGATACAAAATTGGTTGTTACCCGAGCAAGTATAATATGCTAGTCTGGGTGTGATGCACTTGATTCGTGATGCGGAATTTAGATGACAAGACACTCGTTATTACCGGTAGAGCTGACAGATCTAGCAAAACTAATATAGTACCACGAGAATACGAATTGCTCTGCACGTTATACAGTTTGCTCAAACTCTTTGTTAATGACATTGCTGGAAAATTATCCCCTGCCTCGTTTTGTATGCAATTCACGACTTAGGATGATATTTGTACGTTACAAACGTTCCGCATTTTATTATTACAAATCGCAAGCTGCCAACAACTATAAGCTGTTACCAAATAGACATGCACTTGATTAAATTATATTCACGCCTCATTATCGGTTTATTGATTCTTAGTGGTTTGTGCAGCTGCTTACGCTACGATATCGAACTGTATCACGGTATCAATAATCTACCTGCTGTATTACTGTGTTGAAGTTTTAGAGTGCACGCTGCCTCTCCAGTTGTTCGCTGTAGTTTCCAGTTTATTCCAGCTGTTAGTACTGGACTTTATCTGGGCTATGTTGATGATTCCATGGGCGCCAAATTATTGGTGTAAACTTGTCGACACTCACAAGCTGTGATTCAGGATATAAGCGTAACACATTATGACTAGCTCTTTCTGCTACATCTCTACATATGATGTGTTCGCACAACAAATAGCAGCAACTATTAAATTTCAATTCGTTTAAATGCGACGTATTGAGACCTATTGATGAAGTCAAGCAGAGCATTTTTTTAGAATTTCGATTCGCTTCATTATGTGCCAATTCTGTATTTGATTGATCAAGGAAAGGTTTGTCTACGTCGATTTAATAAATGTAGTGTTTGCTCTTTGCATCATGTTTTGTCTCATCGCTAGATGGATCGAGAAACTTCA
>CM067347.1:20370654-20442485 GCA_034190875.2 Urechis unicinctus
TTAAGGCCATGAAGCCTAATTAACGACTTGAAAAGAAACATACGCTTTAAACGCAAAAGTTGTGTTACGTACATTACGCGTTGTGGAACCAAACCAGTCAGTAACTTACGTCCAACAGAGCTCTATATCAATAAATTACTGGAAACTACGGGTTATAGATAACCACACCAAACTTTAAGTGGCTCCTAGACTACGTTCTCTTGGTAACGCAATATGCTGGTAAGTAATTAAACTGCTCAGGAATGATGATGCCATCAAAATATCTCTAACGGTAAGTATTGCCTAATTTACGAGTTGAAAAGAAACATACGTGTTAAACGCAAAAGTTGGGTTACGTAGGCGACACGTTGACCACTTTCAGTAAGAAAAGTGGCTTACAGATGAATTGTAATATGGTGGTAAGTAAATAAAAACTATGCCCATCACTGGCCGAAATGTTCAATCTATTTCTCTAACGGTAAGTATTGAAGACCAGGAAGTCCCAACAATTTGAGGAAGACTCGGGTATGGATTCTAAGCGCTTGTCATATAAGAAAGCTGCACTGCTCAAATAAATCTAGTACTTCTCATGGCATTTCCCTTTCAATTATAAATAAAATACCCATAGAGAAATGCTATACATATGTGTGCTATTTTCCTTCTCACGAGAGATGGTTTTGTAAATGACTCCTTTCATATCAGTCAAATACACGTGGACACTAATTGAGTGTCACAAGTACCGTTCGCTGTGTGTCAGTCAGTCCTCTTCAAGTATTGTAATTTCTGTCCTCTTCAAGTCTTGTTCATTGTTTCGCCATATTGTTCAGCTCGTGTAAGCGCTTCTGAAAATATTGTTTTATTTTTTAAAAATTTTTTTTGAAATTTCAAAGAATTTTCATAAATTGAATATCGATCACTTTTCATTTTTTAGATACCAACAGAAATCCCTACCTTATGACGTCAGAGCCTCTCTTTCACTCTCAGTTCTAGGAGAGGGGGATGTATGCGAACGCTGTTAGGTTATCTAAAACAAACAATCGTCACATTTTAAAAATCTGAATATACATATTTGTTCAATTAAGCATACTAGCGAAATAAAATTAATTAGTTACATTACTTACCACTAATCTCCCATTCCACATTCTGGCGAAAACATATACTAACTTTCAAGTAACTCCAGAATATTAGGGAATACCCAATGATATTCTTGCTTCCTTCCACAAATTCCAACTTTTTGCGTTTTAAGACATAACGTCCGTTAAAGCACTGTCAATCAAACCAACAAGTATTAGCCAAACATATATTAAATGTATAAACACACATTCAACAGTAATATTACATACAAAAATAATAAAATAATAATAATAACAATAAGCACTCACTCTCTTTATTTGAATGTCAGTTTGCGTGTCTTTGTCCGTCCTAAAGATTTTCACGCCAGGAGTTAAAAAGATGTCACCGTCACTTAAACTGCCAATTTCCACATCAATGGAACTGGTCGAATAATTGAATACCGCGCTTTCCTCCGTAACGAAACTACGGACGCGTGATGTAACTTATATTCTGAGTGTTGTCTGTATGCAGTAAGCAAGTCTGCTTTATATATGCTGAGTGCCTATTGTTCTAAATGTTCGAACAATAGGCACAGACAGCTTCCCTCTTCACCACAACAGATAATTAACAAGGCACACTGTCATCACAATCAAGGATGTACAAAAATACATTAGCGTCAATCAGTTAATCTTTTAACAGATGGCTAAAGAGCATTGTACTGCCTGCTACAAGGTTAATCTTTTAACAGATGTCTAAAGAGCATTGTATTGCAACAAGGAAGTAACCTTAATCAGATAGCGGGCCAAGCCGGCCTCCCTATCTGATCGACGCTAATGAATGTAGCAGCTTGGCCTGTGGTTAAGTGTGTCAACTCTGCATGGGCTTTGCGCATGCGTCAACAAAATGGCGAGAGAGACTGGCAGCAGTCAGTGAGTACTTGTTGTTATAATATTTCGTTGTGTGGTAATATTACTGTTGAATGTGTGTCTATATATTACTTGTTGGTTAATTTGACAGTGCTTTCACAGACGTTATGGCTTAAAACGCAACGCCGTTTGGAGTATGTGTGGATAACGAAAGTGAAACTGGAGTATATTGAAGTACACTAGGACTGACAGTGAAAGAGAGGCTCTGACGTCACACAATCACAAGGTAGGGATTTCTGTTGGTACATTTTGATAATGTTATGACATCCCTCACTCTCTCCTGTCCACCACGTGCGTCGTCTGGGTTTTCCCCACAACCCGGAAGTAGGTCAAATATTATAACAACAAGTCTCTATGCGGCGGCAGTGAATTATGATCCATACAGTATAGCAATGTTATAATGTTTAGGACTGTATAGCGTTCAAACGAAAATTATTATCGAGTTAATTCTTTCGCCATAATGTTCAGCTCGTGTAAGCGCTTCTGAAACTATTTTGTTTTATTTTTTAAAATTATTTTGAAATTTCAAATAATTTTCATAAATCGAATATCTGATCGATTTAATTCTTTCACCATCGTGATCAGCTTGTCGAGACGCTTCCGAAAATATCCACTTTAAATTTTTGTGAAAAGTTTGAATTTTTAAAGTAATTTTAATTAATTAATTATTAATTAAAATCAAAAATGGTCATAACCATCTTGACCAGCGCGTCCATACGCTTCTGAATCTGTCACTTTTCATTTTCAGGTAAAATTCAGGTATTTTGACCTTTGATTAATTAATTAGGTAGCTACTTAATTGTTATATCGCTCACTATACAATATACCATGTTGTCATAATGACGTGAACGTTATGCTTTAATTATACCGTCTTACTAGAACGTGAATTTCCGTTTATCGAATAGCCGCCATTCTGCCCAAATCCATTTAGCCATTTTGTCCTTCTCGAGTAGCTTGTTATATCGCTCACTTGGATTTGAACATACTAATGAGCTCAATTTGCATAACGGTCACAATGGTAAGTCAATGAGGGTCAAAATAGTAGTATTAGACCCAAAACCAAGATGGCGACCGATATTCTCTTAACTTAGGGTTTTGGCGGCTAAATTTGAATTAAGCCCCGCCCCTTGTCCTACTTCCCTGTGCTGTGATTGGCTAAGAGAGAACTTCCGGTTTACTTTCTGGTAAATCCTGGCCTGTGATTGGTCGAGTATCTGTGACGTATTCAAAAGTGCTGTTCCGGTATAATGGGCCCATCATCAAAATACATCACCTCCCTATACTACTCACGTGTCTCGAATTCATCTGTGTCAATTACATCTTTACATTCTCTGAGGGTTCGTATTATGCCGCGATCCTAAGTCCATGACATACATAACTAGCAGGTGATATCCGGGGAATATGATGATTAGATATGCAGATTATTATAGACATTTAACAGCTGGTTTGTTGTTGAATCGATCCAACGATCCAAATTATATTTATATGCTGTCTGAAACGCTGCAGATTATTGTCTTCGGCATATTAAAACAGGCTCAACGTATGTCTGATATGCTGCTACTCAGTTACTGTCGGAATATTGATATTTCCGGCTTCGCTTTATTGAATTAATATTTACCCACCAGCTCGATCACTTTAATGCCAATTATATGAAAAAATACACTGCCCCTATCTGATGCGACGGTATTTGTGTGAAATGGCTAGTGAATTCTTTAAGCTTTTTGTTTGATGGGTTTAAAATTCTTGATAGAAATGAGGACAGCAATGGCATTGGCTTTCCATATAGAACATTGCAGTAGCTGGGTAATAATATCTCTGAAATATGCGTTGCGTTCATTTTCTGCTCCACTGTAAATTCGTTTTGCAACAAAGCACACCATTTTGCAGTTATGCTTTGGCATTTTGTTTTTCACATTACTTTGATCGGTAAACTAGTAAAATAAATGCCTTATTAAGATGCCACTCTGTGTAAAGAGAAAGCTGTTGTACATAGCATGCAAATCATTCACATCGTTTGAATGCTGCCTGACAGCAAGTTAATTATATTCATTTAATCTGATCTGGTCTGCTCGCCAAGACATTTGACACAATTGTACAACTATCAAAGCGACATTAGTAAAAGAATTGTCGCTGTAGCCAATATTCACCATTGAAATAGGTCTAATGCCCAAAGACAAACTAAATCACTTTGCGGAAGTTACGAATGATAAGAATATCTTATCCATGACACTTGTTTATCCCTGTGCTGTCACAATCAAAGAAGTGCGGAAATATTCTGATTATATTATTCTGATTTCGTCTCGTCACTGCAACCCAACGGTTCAAATACTATCATCATTCGTCATTTGTTAACTGAAACCACCAGACACCTAAATGTCAGAGAAACAAATATGAATCCATGCGCGATAGAACATTTGCAATTTATGCGATAAACCGCAAATAAAATATATTTGTACAAATATTCATTGTGCCGACATCGGAAGTAAGTAAGATTATCAAGCATATTTCGAAGCATATAAATGTTATTACATTTTTGTCTCGTGGACCATAAACCATTCACGTGTTCATGTATTATGCATGGTTGACTGGACACAATCGATCAGCCTTGTGTCCCCAATTCATTGCGGTTCGATGCTCAAAACCATTTATTTTATTGCGCATCTGTTCGAACGATGTCAGTCTACAATATGTACTCAAGCAATACTAAGACGTAGAATGTGTAAATGGTTCTGCTAGGCGCAGCCGGATTCATAGCATTAGTCGATAGCACTCATAAAAATGGCAACATACATATTTATATCTAGTCTATGGGACAGTGTGCCCTTGTAGAAAGAAATTGCATGACACGACTTGATAGTATGGAAAACGTGATCAGGGGCTGGAGTCCATTTGTAATAATCCGTCATAATGTTGGCGTCTGATACATCGTGATTACCCCTGGCTAAGTCCTGGCTAACTGACACAATTCATCTGCAGCAGATACAATGGGACGATTTCTTAGTTCAGGATCATCCTAGTATGAGACGTTATGGCCGACAGACCCTGCTTGTATAAATCGAGTGTTTGCTTGTTGTTAATTATATCAGTGTGTGAATTTTGTATTGTCATGCCAAGATGCAAAAGCCGTTTCGATAACTGACTGCTATGAAATGAGTTGCAAAACTGGTTGGAATGCGCTGTACAGTTCTCCCTTGTGAATGCGCAAACAGATAAGTTAGACATTTGTACCTCAGCGTCGTTAAAGATTCGACGAAATTGGACTAGCAAATACAATAGTATGCTGTGTATGTTTGGATTTAAGTAGCATCTTACAAAATGCGGCAATTGAAACTGCATATATTCCCAATAGAGTGATGATACATTCCATCGGGAAACCTAACCTCTGTAATTATGGATATGGAAGGTTCAATTTAATAATGTGTTTGGTTTTTCCAATTCCCAGATTGTGCCACAACTACTTTGTGCTATACAAATCTTATGCATTTCATCCTTCGCATGTTCAATCTCGCATGCAGCTGCACACCGTGAAGGCCAGTTGTATCATTGTTTTAGGTGCCCGCTTTGATTGACAGCGATGATAACTCAGATACCTTTGGTAATGGTAATGGTAATATTGGGGTTTTATGTCACTTTCAACATCGAGATGATATCGTGACGGTGATGGATGAGGATGATCGTGAAGCTGGAACATCTCCCCTTAAGTGCCAGCGCCCGCTTGGCACATACATGTTGCCAAGACTGGGCTGCTAAACCCACATTGGAACGAAGGTCCAGCACGGTACTTTTAAGCCCCTCTCAGAGACGGGACCGCCATTTAACGTGATCATCCGAGTCACCGGGAACCGGTCAGATTTTTACACCTTCTGGGTCGAAAGGCGACCACTAGTATACAACTACGCCATGGGATCCGCCTCTGGCACATTTGAAGCCCCCTGTTCTATATTTTGTACCGAAACCTGTTTTGCACTGTTTTGCAAGGAAATCCTCTCAAAAACACACATCGCGCTCACTACACAATGTTGCGTAAAAATTCCCGTCAAATAGTCATTCCGGACAGTTTGTTGCATATGCAATACTTCATTCTTTTTTATTCCAACTATATTCACGGTTTGGCTGGTATAAGCATCACACAAATAGTTAAATGCAAGAATTTCTTACCACGGAAATCACTTGATTCAGCCCTTGCTTTATATTGTTCATGATTGGTTAACGTTTGATGTGAATCATGTCGTGTCTGTGGAATTATTCGGCGCAGATATCCTACCAATCTGATATTATAAAAGCAATTGTCATATTTCAATTAAACCATTTAACCAAAAACGATGTATATCTTGTCGACTAGAAAAGCAGGCGTAAAAAAAGATAAATCAAGACTTCGAATCTTCATTCAAACATTATATTGGCAGGACCAGGATTGTAAAGCCAGTGAAAGTTACAGACTAATGATTGCACCAAATAACCAAATCGGGCTTCATTTGAAGCTTAAATTGAATCCTTATGCAACAAATTTAAAATAAATCTAAAGCTTAGACGCTCAGAGGCATGATTTAACTTATATTGCCTGAGTTGAAGATACTTACATGAAAGCGGATTATTTAACCGAAAAGCAAAAACCGAAATACGATGATTATCCAATACGATGCAACCGCGAGAGACGCATGCTACCATGTTTGCCGCTGACGAAACAACCAAGCTGAATCATTCCTAATGGTATACACAACCTTAATGGCCAATAGTGATGATAATCAGCATACATCGCACTACTGAGATCTGTAAACAAATCAATGATAATGTTTTATGTGGCAAAATAGTTATGAAACAGGCACATGAAAGGCTACATGCTGCAGCTGAAGTTACAATGACGTCCACTAGGACGACATTAGCGATTCCTCGTGTAGGACGATAGGTTATATCCATAGTCGACCCGTGTCTTAAAACGTTAAAAAGTACCCGCAACTCCATCATCACCCGTGTTCTTTTGTCGTGAGGCAGTACCTATCACTGCAGGCGGAGTGCATTTCGCAGGTGCATTACACAACAAATCGACAAAAAGCGTGCATTTGCTTTTTCACTTGTGCTGTTACAAAAGCAATCCACGTTGAAATTGCCACTGATATGTCAGCTGTTTTATTTCTTATAACATTTTGTCGATTCACAGGCCGCAGTTCGTTGCTTCGCCTGATGGTCCCCTGTAAAGGTTTGACATTCTCTGCTGATGCGGAGGATATACGGAAAGTAAACAAGAGTTACCGTGTAAAAATGATTTGATAAACAGGAAACTCGAATGGAAATTAATATTAATATTTCTATTAAATATTCCATTTGGCCTTAAGAATGACAGAATAATAAACGCTTTGGTTTGATGGCTGTAGTTGCAGCTAACTTTACAATCAGTGTGAGAAAACAATAAGATTATTGCCGCTTCTAGATCTGCCTTTAAGCACTGCCTCCTTCAATTGTGCATAACGCAACTTAAATAACAATCAATTAACACCGAATCACCTATGCAGTTTTGATCAATGGAGGTAACTAGTGTTATATAGCGACTTTTGCGTGGCGTTTTCTACATTTACTGATATCGGAGAGGTTTTTATTAAGTGAGCGACTATAAATCAATTTACAATATGCGGTTGTAGGACACATTACGTCATCATTTGTCCCTATAAACGGTTCGTATAAGTGAATAATTTTACCCATACAACAAAAGAGTAACACATATCACAGCTACAGCAACATCTGTTATGCAGAATTTCATCACCGTCGAATGGTCAACGTTAAACATTTATATTACCATTGCATGTTCATTATTGTTCGTTTCGGTTAATTAGTTGATCATGACTAAATCTGTTTGGCCATGCATTATTTTCTCTGAGTATTGTATTTAAACCAGGACTTTTAACCTAGAATGCATGGATGAGGAATCGATAAATATGTAGAGCATTTAATTAAACGATACCATGATGGCAAAAGATACCGATGTCAACGTGAATAACAATGTGCCAATATGGTTCTATATTATATTTATAAAACGACCGTAATAGTCAGCAAAGACAACTTGATTGAATAATTTTCTAGGATGCACATCAAAAGAAAGATGCATATTTAATCTGTATATTAACTTCGATGGATGCATCTTTTTAGAATAGTAATTCAAGTTTTATCTGTTCTTATGTTTTGAGAGTTTGGAGTTTCTTTAATAAGCTACCATTCCAGCAATATTTGGATACTTGCAGTTTACCTAAACGCTGAGTTCTGTCTGTAATTCTACAACTTGTAAAATTATTAATTTATGATGCCTGGTTTTGTTGTTTTGTTTTCTACATGCGGTTAATGCAATTTGCCATATAATTTGATTTTGTTGTGAACGTCGGACCAACTGAGCTATATTCTTCGAGGGATGCAAGAGGTTTTTTTATATCGGGAACCAAGCACGTTTTTTCGTCGAATTGGCAATAATTTATTCATAGTATTATGTTCATAAACGCCAAGCGTGCAATTGACCAGATATGTCAATATGCCAAATAAATATACAGCCATGACAGGCTCATATGAAAGCCTAACCGTTGCATTTTCCTCTCACCCATTTCCAAACAGACAACTTCGTCACAAGAAACCATATGTTTTCTGTTCAATGCAAATTACAATTATCTGGGAAATTTCGTGGGGAGTAAATGCGTACGCCATATCTATTGTCCTAATGTCTGTCTGTTTCAAACCATACCATTTTATCCAGAACAGATCACAGTTCCATTGTCGACGCTGCGCGTTTATCTAAGGCTGTAATTTTTTGTGGTTGGCAATGCAATTGAACTTTTTGGCGTTTAATTCCGTTATAACAATAACATTTTATGCCCAGAAAGAAATATATTATTCTGCAACTCAATACATTTGAGGAAACATTTCTTCCAAATGTTCCCTTTAAATATGGCACAATATATAATTTGTCTTTTTTTACGCCTGCTCTTACGTAGAGCTAAATTAATTGCAGATTGAGGAACTTGATGAAGTTTTAAATGACATGTATTCTCAATATTTCATAAAATCAACTACAAACTGTGTGATGCTTTTGCATAAAGTAACAACAATTCAGTAATTGAATGATTTCGCTGCTAAATTCTAGCTGCTGCCGTCGCGGTCTATTGCATTAGGAATGTAGTCGACGCAACTGTAATTGAATGCATTTACACAATGACCTGATCGTGTAGCTTTAACGGACGGCCTGACAAGTAGATATCACAGACAATGGAATTGCTTTCAATTCAACTATTTGAAGAAAACATTCTGACAGTTAACGATACAGCAGGTTAATGCATGCATACTCAATAGCATTAGATACTACCGCTATAAGATTTCATTTCATAAAATCATACTCTGTTTTTATATCGAATAACACAGTGAAAAATTGTTAGAGTTGCATTAAATGTTGATAGTTGTTATACCTTGTTAGACCTCTTGACTATGGTCTATGATCTGAAGTTTCAATTACACATCGAAACGACCTAGGGACATCAATGGTGACGTGCTGCATTGTTAGCTAAGACAGGTGAAATGTGGACCATTCAGACTTCCAGTCAGTAAAAAGAGAAGATACATGCAAATAAATATTTACAAGGGCTTGCAGCTGTGCCACAGCGATATAGCGCATCATAATTATCAACTATGCCAATCTTTTCCGACGATACTTTTTAAAATTCCTACATCGTTACGTCAAAGTTATGTAAGGCTTGTAAAAACTTACTTGGAGGAAAGATCGACAATGTTTATCGCGGCTACAACACAACCGTTATATAAAACGGAACCTGCTCAAAATCTAATCATCTACTATGAACAATACAAAATTAACAAATCATTAATTCACATGTCGAACGGGTATGGCGTTCTTAACGGCAATTGTCATGAATCGAACAGCAGTAATGGAAACACTCTTATATTCACACCTCTTTTTAACGAGAATCATGATCGGTTTAATTAGATCATGCTGAGCGCAATCAACTGATGTGCTGTAATAATGCAGGTTATTTCGATGTTAAAGCAGGACTTTCGATTCGGAAAGATTAGTCAGCTGTCAGGCTACACTTCCAGAACCTTGCTTACTATGAACATATTTAACCTTTCGATTAAATCATTCCTGCGTATGAATTCGGAGACGAACGTATACACCAAGCAATGTATATCGCAAATAATGATAGTTTCCATCATCTGGAGTACAGCAGCGCATGCATGTTTATGACGGACTGTATGGACATAATCCAATGTGTAACGTGCCTTTATTGGCAACGCCGCAGTATAGTCATGCGTCTTGTGCTACAGTCGGCCTTGACATTGCTGCTAGCTGTGTTTGCTTCCATTAAACGCGATGAATTGAGCCAGACCCGACAGAACTTATCTAGCGAGGAATATTTCATTAGATGGATACAAAGGTAAACTCCCGATGAGCATGAGTACACGCAATTCCATCCATCCTAATAGGGCTTGATATGCAAGTACAATAATCATGTGACGGTGACTAATGCTTAGCATTGACATATCTTTCCACTTCCATATTGTTTGTTTTAACAGGGTAGGTTAAAAGCTAGACTTAAATAGATAAATTGTACCATGTAATGTTGAAACCTATTCCTAAATACACTGAAAAAAGCATAACAGCCAAACACGATATTAGAGCCGTGTTTTGGCGTTTGATTCAAAGTATAAAAAAACTTGTCGGTGCAGTTCTTTATTATCTCTACGACTTGCTTTGTACTTGTCATTGTGTTTCTATTAGTATGGGACACTACTGCATTCTGACATAATCTAGTAACGCTATCGATTTAATCTCTCTTCTAAATAACAGTGAGCATATATTCTATCAGTCTATTTAAATTTATCATACAAATATTCTTCCATCATAGTGATATTGACGATGATTACCACTCAGGCTTTCCATAATGAATGGGACTAGCATAATGCATTCATATTTATTTTTTCACACCGCTATTCTTACACAGCTGCTCACGAATTTTGTTAATGTTCATTTGCTTGTCGAGGTTGTGTTCAATCATTATGTTTACGGTGACTTGTAGATCGTCATTCAAATTCATTTCGTTCCCTAGCTAAATTCACGGCATCAAACAATTTAGGACACAAATTGAACGAATTTCTTAAATAAAGAATACACATATGACACATTTGACCCATGCAAGTCAACCACCTGAATTTTGAAAGGGTTCGATTTGTGGTAGCGAAATTTGCCTGTATACTAACGAGGACATTGGCACATAGCAATCTTGGACGATTATAGATGTTTAAGATGGTCGGTAGGGACTATGCCACAAGGTATAGCCAATATCTAATGTTTTATCAAAGCCCTATCTGACAGATTATGTATTTTTAGAAAGGTATTTGTATTATCTGGAACAGCCCATGGTGCCCCAATGCATTCCTTAAGAAGTCATTATGTTGGATTAGCAATCAGTATGTTTACACAAGGTTCTAGGGCTATGGCATCAGCATTGATTCGCACGGAAAACTAATGGGTATAATCGTGTTCTATTTAAAAGTTCGTCAGTGCGTACGATATTACTAACGATACGGGGGAAATTATTGCATTTGGAAAAAAACCTCTTATAGCGAGAGCTAAATTGCGGCCAAACTCCTGGCAAAATAGCACCTTATATAACAAATGAATGTCAAATAAATCACATGATAAAATAGAATGCATGTTTTGCACCTTTATTATAAGTGCCTCATTAAAAACCCCATGTGATGTTCGCTTCCGGGTACTTTTCGACCAGGGATTTCGTTTATGTTATCATCAAATGAGCATTGTGATTCATATAAGAACAACATTAACAAAAACACGGTGATGGATTTAGCCCGTTCCTGTGTAGAGGTGAACTATATCAGGTGTTTTGCTGCTTCTATGTGCCACTCTAACCCTGGGTTTTATTTGTGCTCGCAAATGATGGGCCGTGGCAAGTGCCTAAAGGAAATCTTTATCACCAACCTATCATTCAAAGTTAATGGTATCTACGTCGTCCATTTGAATGCGCTGAGTGAAGAACTATTCGTACCATTTGCATTTTCATAAACGCTGTGATGAAAACGATTACACATGAAAAATAATATGATTCTATAGCTACTTTTTCTTAAAGTGATGATGAACTACACGTATTTCTGAAACGTCGATTACACATAAAATCTGAAATTGACCCTGACCCATGTTGCAGGTTAACTAGGTATTTGTACTACTGCAGACGTTAGCGGCTTGAATCAGTGAGGCTCTCTATACTACATTCGAATATGAATGAATGAATCATATTGTTTGTTTTGCTAAACCGGTGAACCGTCCACCAACAGTAATTGTGTCATTATTGCCATTATTCCCTGCATAAATTTTGTGTGGCCGTTTAGTGAATAAGAAATGTCGGAGGGATAAAAAGTTTCTCAAAGGTTTCCAATCTAGCCCAGGTTAGTTTGCCAGAAGAGCCATACAAATATGTTTATTAATAAAAACGATTTCGGAATATTTTCTTTAATATTTGACAATTTCAACAGCTTGGCCATAAAGTGTACATTTGTTAGTTATATGAAATATTGCGCGTAATAAAATGACTATTATGTAAGCTTTCTAACTGATAACGTATGATCTGTCGTCATAAAACAACAGTCGAAATATTATATCTGATGTGAAGTGCTTGAAAGTAAGTTTGTGCATGTGGACAAAAAACCGCTTATTTGAAACTTATCAGAGTAAAATCAATAATTTGCAGAGTTAGGAGTTTTATCGTTTTGAATCTCTACTAAACCTGATAACAGTAAATTCACTGCAAACTATGCATGCCTTGAGGGAGTATGTCATTCTCAAGCGAAAAAGGTATTACAAAACCTTTTAACGCCCTGATACTCTGGTCGGCCATGTTTTGTTTGGGTTGTCCATATTCCCATTTGCTCGACAATACAATCTCGATGATAAATCTGCAAGTGCCCTAGTTGTGGGGATCGATCGCTCATATGGCATGCTTATCGCAAGTCACAAAATCGTGTTTGAAGCTACAGCTTACAGAAACTCGTTGTGTTTTTCCATAGTCCTGGATTAGGTAAAAATCAAGTAAATCCAAAACCATGGATGCGTTATTAATAGTGTTTCGGATTTTTGCGATCATAAATGCGTACATACATTCATGCATGTACCATTTTGTATTAAATATAAGAACTTTAAATAATTTGAATGCATGCATGTATGAAAGCATGCATCTAATGTGAATATCATGAAGTTCATACCTCGGATACGGATATTCACCCTCGTCCACACAATACACATATAGGCACAATTAACAGCTGTCGTCTTTTGTTTTGGCTGCTCCAAAACTCTGCTCGTTGCTGTTGCAATTCAGGCTGTAGAGCACAAAGCAATTTTAATTATGTTGATCAAATTTGCACATTTGCTCTTTTTAAACTGTGGTATAGAAATTAACATACTGCTTACGGAGCAAAGTATATAATAAAAGCGCTGTATGCAGACAGTCAATGGTAAAGTGTTATCAACCGCGGACGATGTGTAACGATGATAGAACGTCTTGAATGCAAATCATAACCAGGTAGGTTAGGTTGACAGGGACCAATGCTTGCGGAAATATGTGTCGCCTGACCGTAACCCTTCTAACATTATCGGTTAGTGGCAATGTATATATGTATATATATATATACATATATATATATACACGCACATATATATATGCATATATATATTTACATATATACATATTTGGATGCATATATCGATATGTATCTATAAATTTCTATGTATATATATATTTATATATATATATACATGTGTAAATGTTTATATATATATATATATATATATGTATATCTATATTTAAATATATATATATATATAAATATATATATATATGTATATATATATATATATATATATATATATATATATATATATATGTATATGTGTTTGTGTGTGTGTTTGAATATATATATATATATATGTCTGATATTTATGCATGTATGTGTGTATATATATTCATATATATATATATATATATATATATATATATATATATATATATATATATATATATATATATATATATATATATATATGTGTGTGTGTGTGTGTGTGTGTGTTCATTTATTTAGGTATATGTTTATGTAAAATACAACTTGTTACTAGTACGTCATTGTTTAAAATTATTCATCATCCCAGTATATACAGGGGCGACATGCATCAGAAACATTGGTTCAACTACGATGACTAAAGTTACCGTACGCCTAGGTATTATTCCGAATCATTACTTCAGATATTATTATATGCAATTAAGATCAAGCGGGTTCACTGTACAAGTAGAACCATTTTTATTGTTTGCTAAACGGGGAGATATTTGTAGTAGAGTCAAAAGACAATTTAAAGATTGCTATGTGGTACCCAGAGCATTGAAGCGATACCCGTTTGTCAAATAAATCTTCAGTAATACGATCGTCAGTAAGATATAGGGTTTGCAACCAGGCAAACGGGTGGCAATTGATTTCGGAAACACTGGAAATGACAAAAAAAGAAGCCTTACCGATTGTCGGTCTCAACGTTATGACACATGCGCATGGCGCTTTGTGCTGCACTAACCATTGACTTATGACAGCAGACAATTCCAATCTATAGCCTTTAGTCGTGCATTCTGTGCACAGCAAATGCACCAAATTGACGAAAGAGGGTGTTTAATTCTATCAACTGCGATATGTGTAATACAATTATCTATCGCACACGCATGCAGAATGGGTAGAATTGTGATGTAAGCTTTTGTGGCATCTCAGCTGGTTGTACTTAACCGATACCGATGTTGACCGTTGATGGAGTACCATTCAAATTATATATACGTTATACATTCGGAAATGGGTTTCGGTTTTGCGACTTCGAGCAGTAAGTGCTAAGGAATTACCGTAGTATTGATGAGTGTGATACATTATCCAGCATTTGTATACATAATATCAATCCTTTATTGTCCACGCATGTCTCTCATAAAACGACGGACTGTGATATTATCAGCTTAAATGCAAACTTAGCACCGAAATTGCAGTGTGCCTTTGTAGCAATCATTGGAAATAGTTAGCGAACAGTCTTGTTTTGTGTTTTCAGTTGCAATATTCGGTGTTACTTTTCGAAAACGTTATTGAATTTAATAAATTGTGTACATCACATCATGGCGAAAAGATTTTGGGCACCGAAATGAGATACAGCATTTATCGAAATGACATATGCAAAGGATTCCACGTTTATTCCTAAATTATAGTACAACAGTTAAGCAAAATCAATTTTCAGCCTGCTTCGGAATATTGTTAGATCAAATTCTATGATGCATATATCAATGGTAGACAAAACAGCCAATTGCTAATTAAACACAAAAACACGAACATTTAACCAAGGTTTTCCACTATATGTACCTATGTCGGTCAAATAATGCATTTTGTGACATACCCCTTGTTTTCACTCTACCTCGAGCTTATGGTTGTGGTAGAGTAAAAACACTTGTTCTGGTAGATTGGGAGTCTTTCTCTTAGTAGAACGCGCATTATCCATGGTCATGTCCGCCACCTGACACTAACACTATGCCATCATTAACACTATGTTACGCGTTGAATGACCGGATTTATATTCTATGCATAAGGGGATCTTGCATTCCCCATGAGTATATATAATGGATAATGTACACGTTTCGGTCGTTGATACCAACGATATTACTGGCAAGTCTAACACCATTCTGCAATAAACCCAACATAAGCATTCTAGGGTAGACGAATTGATATTGGGACAGATTCGGACGACGATCTGCATATAAGGAATCACATTATTGATCAAATTGACTTGAAAATACACAAGTGGAAGTGACGCCCAGCAGATCTGAAATTTCCTGCGGTTTGTTTTGAGCAATGTTGTATCACTCGTTTTTTCGCAATACTTTTTGATCATAGAACGCACAAAGTGAGTTATGCTATACCCGTTGCATCTAACAAGCACGTCTTGAAATCAGCAAATGTGACAGCAGCAAATGACTTGCTTGTTAGTATTCAGAAATATCAGATGATCGTTACTAAAAACATAAATAAATATGAGGCTCACGTTGCAACAGCTTGATTCGGATACACCCTGTTGCAAACATTTTGCAACTATCATATTAAGCCAGGTTTAGTCTTTAATCAAGATTCAAGCCGAATCTCCGGTTTTTTTTCAATTTGGTGTTGCTCATTGCCCAGCAAAAACATTTCTACATACAGTGTGCATGAACTATATCGATGGATTGTTTTAAATTAATGTTAATCGAAGTTTTTATGCTTATTTGCTTCAAGGCAATAATAGTGATGAACGAAAATGTCTTGACCATACTTCAGATTAGACTCCGATACTCCAATTGAGCTATGCTTCAACAATTTCTAGAGACGATAGTTTGCGTTCAGTTAATTGACGACGCATCGGCTATGGCTCCAACCTATGTACCCCTCCGATAATGATTTTGGGACAAAATCAAACTTATGCTAAATAGCTGGAAATATTTTGACAAACATTGACTGGCTGTTTGATGAAAGCCCCATCAGCAACTGCACAGATGAGCAGTGGTTAACGCCATTCACAGCGTGCGGATTGTAAATTACATATGTGAATACGGTATCATTCTAGACCGGGCAAACGCTCTTTCATATATCGCGTTCCCGTGAGATATGCTATAGGTAGCGTTGATCAATCAGCCTAGGCGAGTGAAAACGAACACGACAACGGTGTCGTAATGAGTGTGCATTATGTCAATACATCCGAACTACTATTTTCTAAGGATGTTTTCAGTGATTGTGGTCTGCACATTTCCTATTCGACATGAGTAGGTTGGTGACCAACAAGAATATGTATCAAATATACCTCAACAAGCAACGACTCGATGCGTGAGGCACCTGGGAATGAAGACGCAAGCTGCTGCGTCGTCAAACATGGATAACTTACTGAGGTGGCTCTAAGGCCCGTATGATGAGTTTTTCCACTGCCCTGGATTATCAATTATGCGTTTTGGTATACATAAATTCCACCAGGTGACCTTGGTGCTATCACAAGCGATATCATACCATGAAATGCGCTGTGATATTGCAAGGAGACTAGTCTCTTATATCTGCTGCACCAAAGAATATCCCTAATAATAGATGGGCTGCTCTCCGCGTCATCTACAACATGCACACTACTCAGAGATCAAACCGACCCATCTTTAATCATAAGCCTGCTTGTAACCATCGATATGTCTTTGAGAGCAATTGTCATGTTGACAATATCGGAATGGGAGCAACCATCGTATATCTCGCTATTTATAGTATCCTGATATACCAGTGAATGATACAGTGTCGCAGAAATGCATTAACTAATCGGGACCATAGCAAATATTTGCTAATTATTGATGAACGAATGGCAAACAATATTAAACGGTACACACACATATATATATATATATAGAGATATATATATAGATAGATATATATATATATAGATATATATATATATATATATATATATATATATATATATATATATAGAGATATATATATATATATATATATATATATATATATTATATATATATATATATATATATATTATATATCTATATATATATATATATCTATATATATATATATATATATATATATATATATATATATTGATACTTGCAACATAAACGTTTATGTCAGCTTGTAATATTTATATATTGCAAGTTATAGCCATAGCGGGATTTAGAAAATATCTGCTTCTCGTAATTATCCTCCAAGACTAATGCGCACATCATATGTCTACTTATATGTTGTGTTAGAATATATGAATGTTTACAGTACTTCAAGTAACGCTTCTATCATGTGAGCAATGGGGATTACTTCATTAAATGATTCTCGTTATTCCTTCGGTAGCATGTACGTCAATGCACATCTTTCATCAATAGGCATTAACTCTACTTGACGCATCGTATCTGTGAAGCATGTCACACACATATTACCAAAACTGGTGCTTATGTCTTTGACAGATACATTTCACAGAGAAAAAGTTTGTATGGTATTCTGTATTGAAATCGCTAAAATTCTTCTAGTTTGAGAACATCATACATACTATATCGCAAAAACTAAAGCTTATCATGAAATAGACCAATGAAGATGTGATATAAACACATTATGTACCGCAAAATGTCACATTTTATTTGCGTAAATGCGATCACTGAAAAAAGCACCACCAATCACCAGTCAGATTTAATTACACAGAAAATGGCCCCATGGATGGAAACTAGTTATATGGTTGTGACTCGTATTAGAGGAGATTCAGCATCTACGTTCTGATGTGGTGAACAAATCTATTCATATACGCTTGCATGCCTGTGACAAAGTAGGCACATATGATGACAGGATTTAAACTGTTCATTTGACCTTTAATATTATATCGGACGTCGAGCTAGTACGATCCTCTATCCACTTCATTGAGGTTTTCAGAGCTCAGTGTTCATATGAGATCGTCTCGATATGTTGCGACAGGACAATGCTCTATTCTACAACATTGAATCTCTTTGGAGTGAGTGACAAATTTTAGGGATAGAACTGAATCAGTTACGCAAATATTAGCTCAATTTGGAAAAAAACAAGATATTATATTTGTGGGTGTGTTACTTACGCTGAATTCCAGACGTTTCGTCCCATGTACGTTTCGTTCCGGACGCTTCGTATCCTAGCGGGAAGACGCTTCGTACCTAAATTCTGGGATTTGGGAGGGGTGTGGTAGTTCATAGAATTTAAGTTTTCATTTACCACACACACATGAAAGTCTTCTTTTTAATATATAGAAGAATAATGTTTGCTGTTTGAATTGCGTATATTTTGTTTTATTTAAATCAGCAACCACAATATTGTAAAGATTTACATGAAAACTTTGTTAGCCTTTGTCGCCACATATATGACAGGTATTTATTGTAATGTAACTATGCTATATATTATGTAAATAGTAAAATCATCTTAATCATCACTGCTGTGTAGTGCGCCAAGGATGAGACAAAAGAGGCGGCACAAATGCTACCACTGGAGGCTGCAGGAGTGATATGACACATGTGCGGTATCTCCATAGTTGAGAAACGTGTGTTAAATCGCTATTGCTTATTGGAAATGTCTTTATTATACTCATAGAATGCAACTTGCGATTCAATATCCAATATCAGACAGCCAGAATTGTTCATCCAAGATATATTCATATCATTTAGTGCAGTCCGAATACCTCCTTGGTTTGGCTTGCATGTTAAGGAAAAATGGATGAGTTATGGCCCAATTCGGACATAGACACTTACACATGTTTGCCAACAAGAAAGACTGACCAGAGCCATCTGCCTTTGCCAATTATTCCGTGGAATAGAATATAAATATTCATTGCGAACTGTATTTCGAAAAAGGTAGACAAAGTAAGGGATGGAACAGTTTTTTGTATTCATTAGATCCCTATGATATCCACCCTCCACGCCGAACTAAATAGCTTCGGAACTTATTGCACCATCTCGTGATCAACGTTTTATATTCTCGGACTCATTGTCAACGCAGGAAGCAATCACACGGAGCAATTTCCGTGAAGGTTTTGTTTCAAATATTGCGTTTTTTTATTCAAAGTAAGTTGTTCTTGCTACTGTCATCGCAGTGGGATTATATAAGTACAGCTGATTCTCAAACCCTAACGTAATTCTAATTGCACACCTTAACGACATAATCCAACAAGGCCATTTCGACTATTGATTTGTTTCCTCGTGCAGTGTTGCTTGATACGTTTTGGCCTTGTTTCAATGTGATGATATCATCTGCTATAATGCTTTGATTACGCCTCCGTTACGCTTCCCTGTGGCTTATTGTCCTGCACCTTCGGTTGATCGTGTATTAACGGATATTATAACTGCAAATATTACAAATCTTGATTGCAAGCATCTGATTAATGTCATGATGTCATAGTGCACTTCATTTCCACCTGAATCATTTTGTATCAACCTACATGTTTTGCCTGCTGAAGCAAGACACTTCTTGTTGCATGGCTTCAAAATCTATCAAGCAGGCTTAGCAGAAAGTGCCGAGGAAGTCAAGATGACAGGGACGAAAATGCAATGTTAGACGCGATCTTTTGATTGAGTCGTGTTGTGAAAACAGGTATTGGGATATTTGCAGTGTCTGCGCGCAACAAAGATAGTTCTGCAGGATTTCATGGGTTATTCGATGCGATTTGTTTTCTTAAGGTGCCAACGTTATTTTTATGTTCTGAAAATATATAAAATACCATGATTCGGTTGTCGATGTGACCAATACCTCATTACATGCTTTAGATTAGTGACAACAATGAGTTATCACTTATGTGTATTGATTTTGACCAGCGCAGTTTATAAAAGTACGGTAAATCCCAGGCATAAGGTTATATTAGATTCATTTACTTATTGTTTGATGTTGGTAGCTGCCAGTACTAACAATGTAACATATAACCAGTCATATTCCAGCAGTCAGACCCCAGGTAAAGTTCAACGGTAATCAGGTCATTAATCAACTTAAAACGAACACTATTCATTGCAGACGCACTTAACATAATTGCATTATAAGTATGACTCAAATATCCTATGCGTTGCAATGCTCAAATCCGATGGATTGAGGTAAAGTCGCGTCTGTTAGGTAAAACATAATGATTAATTGGCACAGTAGTACATTAGCTAAAACATCAGTATATATTGTGCAAGTGTCACATTTAATAACATTTCCTGTTCATGTTTTTAATGTAATCATAGAAGCAACTTCCTGAGTGTATATTTCAACTAATGAGAGAAATAATAAATATAATTATTTACATACATACTGACGTTAGCTAACACACTACATATCTTGGCTGCGACAGTAGGCGGCACTACAACAACAAGATTACATTCATCACAATATCAGAGTCTTACTCAGTACAAGTATATCAATACATATGAATAAATATTTAGATAAATTATTAGGTACATATAATGTATGAATATATATATATATATATGTATATATATATATATATATATATATATATATGTGTATATATATATATATATATATATATAAATATATATATACAGATATATATATATATATATATATTGACATATAAATATATATCGATATATGTATATATATATGAACATATATTAATATATGTTTACATAATAATAAAGGCGGCGTAGTGTCCGTGGCAGCAGATCCAACGGCATAGAGAATATTAGATTCTTGCAAAAAGTTTTTAGTGAAGTCAAAATCGCGTTGACGGCAACAACAGAAGGCTATATATCATATATGGACTGCCATCAACACCTGCACTACACATATCCGCAAAAAAAAAATAACGGTGCGAGTTAATTTCGCATGCCTTTATCCGACAAGTCCAAGGAAGTCCAAGGGAATTTATCTGGCCCCCGATCAACAAACTTAAATGTAACGTGAACTTCATCAATTACAGGATCTTAATTTAACATTTTCATCGTAAATTAAATCGAACCTTTTTATATACATAGTAAGTCAGCCGGCTTCATGTTATGATTTATTATTTCAATGCGCATTGCCTCAAGGAGTGACCATCGATTACATAACATCGAAAGGGACGGAACGAGTCGACGAATTTTGCGACAGTAGCTAAGAGATGGGGGTTGAATTGATCAACCGCGAGCAGCACAGTTAACAAGCCTTCGCATCAACTCTGACAATACTTTACATTGTTCAAGTTATTTAGCGCGTAAAACTATTTGCTTCACAGAAATGGAAAGTTTAATGGGCATTCAAATGAAATTCATCGGAAAGGTTATGTTTATTACGCAATATTACATATATGATGGAAACTCAGGGACTGGCAGAAGAATAAACGTAATGTGTTAACGTTTTGGCGTGCTTCGGCAATGTAATCGGTCAATCACTGTTGGAGTTGATGGTTACACCATACAACGTAATGTAGCGACAAATCTATCCATCTTCATCATTTGACGGGACATCCCGAGTTTACCAAAGTTGGCTTACTTTAGGGTATTGTTCTAGTTTTCTTTAGAATAAATGAGGATATAGTTTGTTTAGTAAATATAACCAACTAGCAGTGGCATCTATATTGTTGATTAGATCAGTTAATTCACGTGCTACATGCGCATATATCATCAACCTGCATTGGCTTCAAAATGCAAAAGATGGTAATGGTACTTTATATGACAAATAAATATAACATTGTGTTGACCAAAGAAAAGTTCAGTTGCTACATATTTTGGAATGTGATAACAATTGTGCAGCTAAGGTATTTTGTAGAATAATGGTAGGGGTGAAATATGACGGATTCTGTATATTTTTAGTGATAAGATGTACATTTTGTGGAATAAATATTAGTTTACACGCGCGGCCGCATCTAATGTATATTGTGTGCTGTCAATCAACTAATCGATCCAAGTGATAAGCATGCTATACTATCGATCGATTGATAGAATTGCTCATTCAGCGTAAACACTGAGGTAGTATTCTCGTCGTGAAGCCTTAACATTTGCAAAACCTGACAGACAGTTGCTTGATATGCCAAATGTGTAATGCCAACAGCACTTATTTCGTCCGTAGTTAACAACACAGCAGACACATGTTAAATAATATGGAATGGACTTAATCAAATTCGTAAATAAAATGACGTAGGTGAGCATTGATACGATCTTGTGTCACTCGTTCTTTGACAGGCTTGGCTTTCATGGGCATTTGCTTGATGTATTCCAGCACAACATCTCGGTATTATGAATTGTCCCTTTTAAGAATAAAACCTGACGTAACACTCGTAAGTATAACGATTCCGTTCTACTCCGTGGCGTTCTGCTGAGCTGACTTCGTAATCATGCGTTGATTTGATGTATGCGTGTGTGTGTGTGTGTGTGTGTGTGTGCGTGTGTGTGTGTGTCTTATCGTCGCTGATGCCGTTACGTGATAAGTGTGTATAATATATAATATTGGTTTCGTTATTGTGTCCAATAGTTCGTGTGTGTGTGTGTGTGCGTGTATGTTTGTGTGTGTGTGTGTGTGTGTGTGTGTGTATGTGTATGTGTGTGTGTGTGTGTGTGTGTGTGTGTGTGTGTGTGAGTGTGTGTGTGTGTGTGTGCAATTAGCTTTTGCACTTGAAAGACTGTTCTGGGTTATATGCATTTATATATGTTATTTATTACGTTTTTTGGCTCGCGGGTCAGCTCATTTTGATGCGAGTTGTCTTACTATGTGATAATGCATCTTCGCAAGATGCCGAGGCATATACAACGGAACGAACACCAGATCATATGCTGCATATCATCATTTATATTGATATCGTTTCGAATACGTAGAAGATAAAACGGCAGGCATTTGATCTATCACTACTCTCTATTCAAAAACAGAATTCTTGTTGCAAGTAATTACATTTCACTGTACGTAACATCGCAATGTTTCATGATTGTGCCCTACTGATTCATTTCACTTCCAGGACGTACCAGGTGTCTCATATTCATATGTATACATTCCATCTTTACTTTCATTGCACGTTCACACTGTGCCGCGACCCTATGTCTATTTCAGATATAACTAGCAAGTGATATCTGGGTAATAATGATGATTAGATATGCAGATTAGTTCAGACAGATCATGTAGCCATTTTACAGCTGGTTTGTTGTTGAATCCATCCAACTATCTACGGGACAGTGTGCCCCTGTAGAACTAAAGGGCGAATACATGTTCAATCTCGAATGCTTGTATAATTGTTCTAGGTGTCCGCAATGATTGACAGCGATGATAAAGCTGATACCTTTAGTAATAGTATTTTTAGGCGTTTATGTCACTTTCAACACCGAGGTGATAATGTGACGGTTATGGATGAGGATGATCGTGATGCTGAAACATTTCCCCTTACAAGCGCCCACTTGGCACATACCCAGACTGAGCTGCAAAACCCACGCCGTTCGAGCGAAAGTCCAGATCCGAGTCACGGGGAACCAGTCTGAATTTTACACCCTTGTGGGTCGAAAGGCGACGCAGTGGGAAATCACGCCATGGGTTCCGCATCTGACACCTTTGAAGCCCCCTGTTCTATATTTTGTGAAGAAAACTGCTTTGCACTGTTATGCATGAAAAAACACTCTCAAAAACGCACATCGCGCGCACCACACAATGATGCTTTATCACACAAATAATTGAATGTGAATTTTTTTTTCTCACGGAAATCACTTGATTCAGCGCTTGCTTTATATTGTTCATGATTAGATAACTTTTGATGTGAATCATGATGTGTCAGTGGAATTTATTTCGTACAGTAAGGCGCAAAGCAGGGAGATATCCTATCATGCGATATAATAAAAGCAATTGTATTGTTCGATGTACTGTCGTATCAAACAATTGTACTAAAAACAAAGTATATCTTGCTTTGCGTAATCTGTCGTTATTTCCTTACCCAATTTTTAATTGCTGCATAAAAACCGGCGTGAAATGAGATTAAATCAAGACTTCGAACCTTCATTAAAACATTGTGATGGCGCGACCAGGTTTGTCAAAGCGGTGTGACTGAAGTAACAGACTTGAAGAGACTACAGATTTCGAGCCTGGCGCACCGAGGACTGCTTTCACAACATGAATCAAGCGAAAGAAATTAGAATCCGCACCAAATGACGGCAGCAAGCTTGAATTTGAAGGTTTAATTGTAACCTTATGCAACAATTAAAAAAAATCAAAGGCTTAGACGCTCAGATGCATGATTTTGGAAATATTGGAGATACTAATATTGAAGCGGATTATCATACCGAAAACGCAAATACCGCAATATGATGATTACAACGAGAGACGCATGCTGCCATGTTTGCCGCTGACGAAACATCCAAGCATGAATCATTCCTAATGGCATACAAAACCTTAATGGCTTATATCGCACTACTGGGATCTGAAAACAAATTGACGTCAATGATAATGTTTCGTCTGGTAAAATTATTATGAAACCGGCACATGAAAGGCTACATGCTGCAGCTGAAGTTACAATGACATTCACTAGGACGATATTTGCGATTCCTCGTGCAGGACGATTGGTTAAATCCATAGTCTGTTATTGCGACACGCGTCTAACAACACAATGGCTACGTAATAAAGCACCCGCTACTCCACCATTACCCGAGTTCCGTCGTCGTGAGACAGCACCTGTCTCTGCATGCAGAAGGAATTTTGCAGGTCCATTACACAACAAATCGACAAAAAGCATGCATATACTTATTCACTTGTGCTGTTATAAAAGCAATCCACGTTGAAGTTGTCGCTGATGTGTCAGCTGTTTTATTTCTTATGACATTTTGTCGATGCACAGACGGCTGTTCGTTGCCTCGACTTATGGTCCCCGATAATGGGCCGACATTCTCTGCTGGTGCGGAGAATATACGGAAATTAGGATTCCGTTTCATTTGACCTTTCCAGAATCAATTCCCAAGAAACAGCACATATCAGTCGACAATAAGATACCAGGCTTAAACGCTGCGAATCCTGCAGTTATCCGTGATTGTAAATTGTAAGATTGCGTTTGGCCCGGTTTGAAATATGTATATGCATATGCTTTCATGTGTATCAAACTAAATGAGTTGTGTGTGGTCCTGAAACATTAACACAACATAAACAAACCAGTGTATTGAACTTCATGCATTAGCAAATACAATTATTCAATTATTTTATATCAGTGAACAAAATTCTTTATTTATCATGTGGCAAACACATGTACTCTAAGACATTTTTGCTAGCGTCGTCGGTTTCCGATATTAAAACACTGCACACATTTTGTCGAACATTACCATAATGCGGCAGATCTAATGTAAGTTGCTGAATACACCCAACGTCAATATGGTTCCGCCTTTGCTTTTCACTTAAGCGCTTTGAAGGATTGATGCATTGAGCTTCCGTCGGTACTTAGTTTAACGGGCTCTCGGGGTTATCAGTGTATTAGTGAAACTAGTACAAATGATAAGGAAAAAAATAATTAGATGAAAATAGTCTATTGCCGAAGTATTCTAGGAGAGATGTATGGATTTCTCAATAAATTGCATACGCTATCCATACTACAGTTTTACTTCAATCATAATAAGTATTGACCAATGATCATGCCTGTGATATTGATTAAACCCATCTTGCTATTTATTAACCTACAGAGGCATTAACGTAGATATATTTGATACGGAGGCTATCAAACGCTATTCATGAACTCGCCATATATAAGGTATAATACTATTTTCAAGGACGTGTAAGTGCATTACTATGCACATGTATTGGATAATCGTAATTCTGCAACAGATCGGGCCACAGAAATACACGGGTATGATCTGAGTAAGTAACAAAGATGTAATAATGTGTAGCCTTTATTGCTCACTCCTACGATCGTAGAATTTATTCCCTGATGAAAATACTTAATTCTTCCTTCTTCGGATCACATCAATGAGATACCATTGTTGGTTCATTCTCGTGTGATTCATATCTGATTCATATATTAGGAATTAGCTTGGGAGTGTATGGGAGCACCTGCATCTGCTGCTTGTTGTCGCTTCTGTCATTTGCAAGAATAGTGTGCCGGCCATATGGCAAAAGTAAAAATATCTCTGTAACCACTACAATCTGTTACAAATACGTAAAATCATCCAGATGCCTGAGCAGCTCGCAATTACAGTAGCCTCGGTCTTTTTCGGTGGTGTAATAAATAATGTGACATGTTTATAATGCTCTTAGAGGGTGCGATGGTTGCTTTTGGCATATCGGTTTGACTTAGGAATGACTAAGAAAACTGGTCTTTGGCCAACCCTTTTCGACATTGGTGACAACCGATCTTTTGTTATAGCCAGCAACCTTTGACCGGTCAAATTGCTTGCCATTTACCATGGTTACCGTTAAAGCCTTTAACCCATTGCCATTGCCGAGGGATCAAAATCTAACATTTAGTTTCGTTTAGTTTGTGTTGCGGCGCGTGGTAGCAACGCAACGCTGTTGTTGCTTGAGGGTTAGTTCTGGTCACTAAGTGGCCTAGAAAGATGGTCCGGAATCACTCTTTAGCATACTACTTGCTGATTAAAAACAACGAATTACTTTTGTGTTGCAGCGTGTGGTCGCAACACAACGCTGTTGTTGCTTAAGGTTTGTTTCAGCTATAAACATGGACACTGTGTATAGCAAATGAATTAAGTGTTGGGCTCCGAATAACGGCGAATGTCATCAACCTTATTGACGGTGTCTGGATCAAACTAATGTTGAAGATCCACTACGTCGAACATGTGCCGGCAATATCTATATACTAATTGATGCCTTCAAAGGTTTTGCAACAGTCCAAAATTTTTACTTGTCTGTGATGTTGGGGTAGGGTGTGTGTGTGTTTGGGGGGGGGGGGCGGGGGGGCGGGGGGGGGGGGCATTATTGCCAGTTTGTCAAAGGCAATAGCTGAGCGCCAGTGTGTATCGGATGTATATCTGCTGACATGATAGACAACCAGAAAATGCTGTTCTCCTCTTGGGGCGGTGGTTACAACGTCAAGCTGTCCCACTCTGTTACTTGAATTATCATTAATTCTTCTGGTAGCAGCATCAGATTCTTAGTTACACAGCGACTTGCCTCGCGACCGGCTGTCAGATGCATTGTTCGATGTGACCCACTAACTGCCTCCCATAAGCCACTTGTGATCAGTATGGCTGAAGTTCCCCATGTTTCTAATAGACGCTAGGACCTCCTAGCGAAGTTATAAGGTTTTGGGTTTAGCCTTTTTTTTTGAGCTACCCGATGACCATTGTTCTTAATGCATCCATTCTTGCATCAGACTTTACACTTTTTTGTTCGAATAGTCATTGCTTTAAACCTCCTGATTCTGTATATATATAAAATATAAATATATATATATATATATATATATATATATATATATATATATATATATATATATATATATATATATATATATATATATATATACATATATATATATATTTATATATGAACATTTTACCATGCGACCCGTTATTAGAAAAAAGGATGTTCCAGTCGCAAAATATCTTCAATTAAATTGCTTTCATTTTTAATTACTTTCGTAAGATTTTGTGGTGATATCAAAAGTTGGCTTTGGGGGACAAGTTTGGTTAAAGTTAGAGATAGATATATATATAGATATATATATATATATATATATATAGATATATATATAGAGAGAGATATATAGATATATATATAGAGATATATAGATATAGAGATATAGAGGATCTATCTAGATATAGAGATATCTCTATATATATATATATATATATATATATATATATATATATCTATCTATATATATATATATATATGTGTGTGTGTTTATATATATATATACATATATTTGTTTATAATACATTTATTTATATATATTAACATGTATATATATATTTATATCAACATATATAACCATATGTATATATAGATATATATATTTAATATATACACATATATATATATTTATATATATATATCTATACAGCTCACTGATTAATAATGGCAGCTCACTCATATATAATGGCAGCTTCCACACACACTTTTCCGTCCGTCTGGCGATTGCAACCTAAAAGATAAGCCAAATGCACCATAGCGCCTCAATGCTAAGGAGCTACTCCGTTTCCAGTTTACGCTTAAGTTGTTTCTCAATTCCGTAATTACTTAGTCCAAGAGTGTAGGCGTACATCTTTGTTTGTGTCTCAATAAAGTACTGCGCTGACGACCGCGAACGACTGACTCGCAGCTGGCGGTCATCTCCGCTCTGAACTCTCGATATGCATACGGTACATATTTGAAATAAGTATTTTCCTCTGGTGTTGGGTTTATAAAGGAGTCAGTCGCAAATGATCATTGGCGCTCGCACCTCGATACTAAGCGACCGAGCACCGAGTGGTTAATTATATAACGGCGTCATTGGCTCATCGATTTGCCTGGTAAATTAAATGTCTTGGTATTAATGTTATCTTTAATTTCGATATCACTAGCTTTAAGATGAAGTCAGAAGGATCAGGTCACAAGGTCACCACCAGGGCCCTGCCAGTGATGAAATGCTTGTATAATGACGCTCATATATCTGCAGACTCGGCTTGGTGTCTTCAAGCAGGAGGGTGGGCTAGCGAGTGAGATAATGGCCTAGGCTAGTGAAATTGATTCGGAGTTAGCAGTGATTTACAAATATAAACCCCTTTGGCGGGAGAGGTAAAAAACACTTGGGGCATTTCCTCCACCTTGGGCTGGTTCTCTACACTTTACTGATCCATGAACAAGATCTTCACAATTGATGGTTTGACAACATCTCTACTATCTATCATAAGATATCACTCCTATTTTTCTCACGATTGTTTATGCGTAACGAGAATATTTCAGGAGATTATTTTGATTGTAGGATTTGTAAGTGTTTTCAACTAATTGAAGACACATGGATATATTGCATTCAGGGTGCAAGCCTCAAGCAGTAAGCAAACTAAATCGATAGGTTGGTTGTTAAAATGACATATACAATATCTTGCATTGCTTGTGCGTTTGATGGATATACAATAGAACACGAGCCGCCTGATGGTCTCTTAGTTGGTTCCAAGACAAAACCACCAAGCGAGGGGCTAAGTCTATTCCCGTGCACTATTGTATGCTTCAATCAGCGTGCAAATTGGTCAAATGATTCGTATAGGCCTTCTTCTGGTCTCTTCACATTATCTCGAAGTAATCGCAAGCACTGTTTCCCTCAAAAAGAAAATCTTGGCTATATTTGTTTAACGAGTACAATTGCAATATGTATGAATAATCGCCCTCACGTTAATATTCTAAATATATGTCTTCACACTGTATTGCATCAAAGGCAACGAATATGACAGCAGTATGAATCATCACATACTGCGAGACACGCAGGGACTTTTGATATGCATCATCAAGCTGCATCATGAGTGTCACGGATAGGGCAAACGTGTGTGTCGCCAATGATAATCGCCATGCATTAATAGCGTTTTACACGCAAAAGCAAATAAAACAATTTAATTAAATGGTACATCGGGGTTATTTCATAAAATGGGGCACGACATTTCGTCGGAGTTTCTATAATGCTGATCTACACCTGGGATATTCAGCACGCATGGACAGTAAATATTCCTTAATGGTAACCCAATAATACGGTATGCAGGATCGTGATGAAATGTGTATAAACAAAAATACGCAAATCTATTACAAGTATTGAGCCACATGTGTACTTTCGCGGTGCAAAGCTTATCTCTGAATGCACAGGACCTATCATCCAATGTTTGACTGTATATCGACGTCACATTGATTTTCATCGTTAGTTGATTCCTTGACAAATCACCGTGACGATATTATGCGTAAAATGTATTTCACTTTAATAGAGCGCTAAAGGATACCATGTCTGCATCTGCATTTGGTCATCAGCATTCTATTATAGTAATCATAGTGATCTAAGGATATCCAGTGAAAGGACTATATTTTATAATTTGTAATTCTCTCGCGTGTTGCACGGAATGTAGCCAATAGCTAAACCTTGTCGCTAAATTAGTATGGAGGGTGTTAGATGACTTCAGAAAAGATGTATTAACGTGTGTAATGCTGATACATTTGCTAAAGGGCTACTAAGCTTTTGTTAAACAATATGTCGTCGTCGAACAGCAATCAGAACATAGGGCGTTAATGACGAGAGAACGTTTATTTTGTTGGTTTGACGAAAATGCTTTCCATATGTTTCTTTTTAGCGGATTTATTCGATGCATTCCGAAAACAATGCATTACAAAATAAGCAGGCTGCCATCTGGCCTGGTTTGAAAGTTGCATATAGATATAACCGATACCTGTAATTCCCGTCCCACGAGTTCAAGCTGGTTGAATATGCCGGAATACCTGCGCAATACGATTCTGGAGTCCGACAAATGGCTTATAGGTCGACCGTTGAATTCAACATAATTATATATATATATATATATATATATATATATATATATATATATATATATATATATATATATATATATATATATATATATATATATATATATTATAGAGATATATATATATATAATATAGATATATATATATATATATATATATATACATACATATATATATTGCCATTATGTATATTCGTTTATATATACATATATATATATATATTTATATATATATATATTTATATAAATTTTTATATATACATATATATATATATATTTATATACACATGTATACATACTATTTTGATCGCTTTTTAAGAGCTCTAATTTCATTTCGAACGTGGTGGATTCAAGGTTACTGCTGAAGAGCATTATTTATCATTCTCACCTACCGTTGAAGTATCATTCGTTATATTTATAGCACTGCCTATGGATTGACTATGCCATCCAAAGAGAATTAAGCCTATTGCAATTGTTACCTATTTTTCGCGCAATTTAGATTACATTTCTAGTAATATATCACTTTGTGATGCGTTATTATCACTTCCGTACTTAGCATTAAACGGTGTTAAGTGAAAGCAATCTGGGAAGATCATGTGTTCCACTGTTTTGTCGGTCAAGGCTAAGGCATGTTGAATGTACCAAATGCTTGAGAGATAATCTACGTTCCTTACCGTATCATTCTACCCATTATACCCATATATATTTTTCAAGGTAACTCACAATATATCTGTTTTTCCCAACAGGAACACCACCATGTTAATCATCGCCATATAAAGAAGTATTACTATTGTGCAATTATATTTGCTGAGCCGCTATGTCGGAATGGCTTTTCGTCAATAGTCATATAAGAAGATTACAATAATTTGCACGCCCATATATTCATTGCAAATGCTCAGTTCCAATGTAATCAAAGCACACGTTTTTGACGATATATCAAAACGATGAGAGATCTGGCTAACAATGACCTCTCTTATTGTACTACGTAAAGGATACAGTTAGACATATAGCAATTGAAATGATCAGCTGAATTATTGAACAGCGAATATATATTGATCATAATGAGTAAATGACGGTGATAGTTATATACAAGTCCATGATACAGGCAGGTCATGCCTCAACAAATTATCAAATGTATTGTAGTTAAATATATTATACATAGAGTGAACTTTCGTTATGCTTATTGATCGATCGAAAGAGATACGTCTTAACCGGCTTAAGCTTTGGTTTACATTTTTATTTTTGGTTTTTATTTATTCCGCTCATTGTAATGGGTTCTTAACGTCAAACGAGAGAAAATATGACCTTTTCCAGATGTCCGGCAAGTTGGGTATCAAGGTTTGGGGTCAGCTCAAAGCACTACGCAATGCTAACCTGCAGCTTCTTCCTTCCTCACCATTCTCTGCGCTAACACAACCGATATCCCCGCCCCTTGCTGTAATCGATACTTTACCCACAGGACCTACAAAACATGCTATATGTTAACAAAGACAGTTAAATACTTTAAATGTTTTCAATATTTTACGATTGCGGGTGCAATGAAACGAATTGCATTCAACCTCATGATGCTCGAATAGGCGCAATGACAAACATTGCCTGTCTCTAGTTTTAGGCTCGATCTGTGGTTCCTTTGTCTTGCACTATTTTCAATTGCTCGACATTAAACCATGGTGGTAAATTTGCAGGGCTTCGTGCTAGCGGGCTTCATCGATCTTTAGAAAAGTTTATCATCTGTAGCGAAAACACCTTCTTAACAATAACTCAGCGAAAGAAGTGAGATTTTGCGATATAATCAAGGAAATCTGCCAACATTGCCAAAACTCCGTTCAATGTGCTAACATTGTGGCATACATTAGTGTGGTTCACCACCACGAGAAAATGTCATTGATAAAAATGCTAGTTGGGAATTATAACATTTTCAGAATGCATAATTATTCCAGTGTACAAACGTTTAAACAATGTGTATATATCATTCATAAAGTCATCAAACTATACCAGAAATAGACTGATGGTTTGAGGGCGTGCGCATGTTGTCCATAACGGAACCAGCGCCAATATTCATCCTCTCTCTTTCATGAAAACACATTGCTGAGTAGATAGATGGGCCGACCACAAAGTCTCATTGTCGATAGGTGGTCAATTTATTAATTGATATACCTTTTCTTTTAGGGAATGCTGGTGTCATAATTCAAAAAATATGTTTCTTGACAAATTGTATTCAGCAATTTTTGCGACTGTTTGTTGGTCTGACGGACAACTGGCAAAAGACGAATATGCATAATGAAGGTAAAACTGGACATATGCGGTTGATGGGCAGTAGCATCAAGCGCAGACGACCAGCTGAGATGTCTTTAATGCTAGCAAAGACAATGAAGACAATAACACCAAATCGCACTTAAAGCTCTCATGCCAGCAAAAGTGTGCATTACATTTTCAAATAAGACTACAAACCCCCATTAGCTTAAAAGTTTAACAACCATCTTCTACACTTTTAGTTATAAGTCATCTTGGCGCCCATAGTCAGCTGCAGCGGCATGCGTGTAGGTACCACTCCATTAAGAAGCTTTATGCGACACATTGACCCATCTCGTGTGCTTCCGAAATCCGTCATAATAACGTGTCATGCTTGTAGCACAAGATTATCAGTAAACCACCAACAGCTTCCAAATGGAATAGTTATAGTCAATAGATAAGGATAATCTATGATGTAAGAATCGTAAAATATCAAAATAAACGTAACGAAGTGCATCGGTCGTTAATCTGCTCAATGAAAAAAGTCAGTGTGCAGATAGATTGACTAAAACATATACCTGACAATGATAAAAATCAATCAAGCCCATCACCACGTGAGTCATGCAGTGGTGAAGCGAACAGCTCGTGGCTTCACCCGTTTTTAACAAGTCATAAGAACTGGATGACGCTCAGTGTAAATTGGCAGTATGCGTCGTCTATTTCAAGTGACATGGTTATTATTGTATCCTAAGCTATTGCGAAATATATAATTATTTTAATAGTTTATATATATATTTAGTATTGACTTATATTATTGATATTTGAATTACATACTTTTGTCTCGAAATCACTGTCTTTAATGTATGTATGTTAAATTAATGACACGTTTAGAACATTGCATCCACAAACTACTGCTATGTGCCACACCACATTCACAGATACTGATACCACATAAAATTACGGGCACGCAATCGTCCTGCACTACGCTTTTTATAGTTCTAACGGTGTTTATTGGTTTCGCTTCTATATATGTGTGGTTTTCATGAGATTTGATATGCAAAGCACTTCTGCTTCCTGAAGTCATTGGTTGTATTCAGACAGAAACAATGAGCGCATACATACTCGATCAGCATACTGACAAAATGTATTGCCTAATTTTCGATTACCTAACTACTGCAACACTTAATATGACCTATAACCCGATGCTACCCCACGAACGTTTCAAAATGTCCTGGGATAGACTGCAAAAGATACACTAAAGGAGATGCGACAGTATTAACCACTCCAAATTTCAATTATGTTATTGTAAAACTGGTACATTGTGTATGTTCATTGTGAAAATAAGCCAAGATAATTTGCTTTACTCGCAATACACATATTATTAGAGTATTCAGATGGGATATCATAATCCCAAAAAGACATATATAGTGCCATAGACATATATAGTATATCTCATGTAGTGTTTAAGAAGATGATTAAGCATATCACCCAAGGCTTGATATTAATATATACCTACAAACTAACAATTTGCATGATGCTGATATATTGTACCACATGAATTCAGTTGCCAAAATCGAATTTTATTGTTATCTGAGGGAAGTGGAAAGGTATATGCTAAACTGTTTTGTGATATTATGTGTGACGACAAGCTCGCATTACGTGACTTGCATTGGGTTTCTGCTATCTTATTATTCGCCGTTAAGAAGTGTTACTTACAAGGTATGTTATGTATTCAATGACCGAATTAAGTATTGAAGGATTGTTGTTGATGTATGCTCCAATGCACAGCTCGGTCTGTGTTTATATATGCGAGATATGTTATCTGTGTGCTATAAATCGACAAATAAATTGTTCCCAAATGTATAGGCGGCATTAATAATGACAGAATTATGTCTTTGATAGGCGACTCCAGACGATAATGACATGGGCTTCAGGATTCTCGATGTATGTATATCTGGTTTGATTGGTGTATGCTTTTTTGCAGGTAGTAATATGACCACAGTGCCAGAACATCGACCACCTCAGACACAGTTCAGCTGGTGGTGTAGATAAAATTCAAACGTTGACCGTGCTTCTATGCATTCTGTATGTAAATTTATCACCGTGGATATATTGGGTCTGCATCTAAAGTACAAGTCATCCATACAACGATAAATCACCATACACAGGTAGGAATATACAGCGCTAAATATGTGACAGCGTACAATACCATTGACAAATCAACCCTCAGCATATCCCGGGTCACAATTTCAAATAGTTGGAATTCGATAACGGGCGTCAAATGTTTATTTCGCTAACTACAGCATTAATCATAGAAAAGTAGAGCATTTGACCATGGTACAACTTTGTTATTTAGTAATAACCGTAACGATATTCGTTGGAGATGTTTTTCCTTCAGGTAAGCATATAACGGGGAGCATAATAAATGAAACATTTAATGCAGTTATTCTATTTAACGCGAAGAAGAAATCTTTTCAGAAAATAACTGATACTGCGGATAAACAAAGTCATTTGATAATTCATCGGCGTGCATGTTCATCCACATACATTGCATAATGCTGAATTGTCGCACTTAAACAAAATAACCTGAGGCATATTTGATTAGATGTTGCAAAATGAACTCATTTCATACAAACGAAGCACAATTACAGTAACGTATATTGCACTGGCTGAAAATAGTGTGACTGACTTTGAAATTCGTTGGCAGCGATTCCATGTAGCCTTTCTGATATCTTGGATCATATGCACATTCACTATGGAAATGCTTATCTCTGTTGAACACATCAATACCAATTTTTTTTTACAGAAATGTCATTGATTGTTGCAGTGTGAAACATCGCTCACATGAATGCTGTACTGTTTTATACGTAGGTCACATGTGGTGCGACACGCGATGTTGGCGCATCAGTCAGCATAATTGATACCACGCCAGCATGTGGTACATGTTTTAAACTTAGTTAATCGCATTCGCACACATTATTGTCCATAACTTATGCGTCATTACACCACGCAAACGCCTCATACTAATTATATTGACAGCTCATTTATCTGAAATTAAGCCAGGTGCTGTACAATGTATTTAATCTGCGGAACTCAGGGGATGGTCGTTAAATCCGATTTGAATCGAAATGAGCAAAAGTTAAGCGGTATACTTATCGTCTGCATCTAAAACAAACCAATCAACAGCACAGCGCAATATCAACAAATATATTACCTGATCGATTGAACTATATCAACTGCATCGATTCGGTGAGTAAGTGGAGGGCTGCTACAGCATAAGTCTAGTTGCTGGCAGATAAAAATAAGTCTCGTTAGTTTGAAAAACCGCATCTGCAAAACCAAGCTTAAATCGTTCCCAAATACTTCATCCGTTAACCTGCATTCAATTATGATATAGCTACTTATGCACTCCCCGTGAGTAAGTTAATTTTCCTGTCTTTGTTTAGCAACAACCTATAGTAGGCATAAGTTATGCTACTGTTGATATAGCTATTGCTAGAACAATGTCACAGTTTTCACAATCAAATTTAAACAAAATCGCTGCTTTTACGTAGCTGCATTTTGTCATGAGTCACTTGCACAGATTTGGTTATGGAAGCGGTCGAATAGAGTCAGATCTTTTACTTCTGCGTCATCAATTTTGGTCAAAGAGCGACACATTAATTTTAGAAAGACTTATTATCAACCTCGCATCAATATTTACTGCATTTTACAATAATTCCACCACGTCACAATCACTTCGAATTAACTCGGCTTGTTAATGCCAATTGTTTATTATACAATTCCGCCTAAGGCTTTTACTGCGTTTTTTACACAATGATTATTGATTTATCTATAGTTCCTAGCAGTGCAGATAAAAACTTTTCGACATTTTGCATTGTTCACTTTTTCGTTACCTTATGTCTAGGTGACCGATTTTCTGATCTATTGAGAGCCCTTGGAGTTATATATATCTGAGTCGGGGTGATCCTAGGGTACGCGTCTGTGTATATGTTTATTCGTGTCATTATATGTGTGCAGATGTGCATGCGTTTGTGTGAGCTACTAATGGATGCTGTCGCTGC
The DNA here is from genome assembly GCA_034190875.2 of Urechis unicinctus. Classification (NCBI taxonomy): domain Eukaryota; kingdom Metazoa; phylum Annelida; class Polychaeta; order Xenopneusta; family Urechidae; genus Urechis; species Urechis unicinctus. The sequence goes on from CM067347.1 coordinate 20,407,873, forward strand.
TATTCCGTTTATAACGACGAATAATATCTACAGATATGTACAAACTGAATCCATGCATATACATATGCTTAATATTGATATTCAGCTTTTCATGTATCTAAAATTTTCAGAAATCCATTTCAGTTTGTGTGACATAATGGCAGGGATATACATTAACCGATTCAGTGTGTATTAATATGAAATAATCAGTAATTCACTCGTACCGTCGGTTATCCACTATATGGGTCAATTGTCGGATCCATTTGCCCTGTCAGTTTGAAAAGGCTAGAGCAGATTAATTTAACCTTCGACTGAAACGTCTTCGGTTTCCTTCATTGATCTAAAATATCAAGTTTGTTTCCTGGGTTTACTTTAAAACATGTCTAGCTCATTTATCCCGCGCTGTACGTAACATCCAGTTATCTATCATTCGAGCTCCAACAGTTTGTACATAAAAACTAGTACAATAGGCTTAACATTTGTACGTCAGCCCCCCTGTAGGTCCGGAGATAGAAAAGCCCCCTGCTATCCTCCTGCATGTCGCTGGAGGCGATTATTAGGGGGCAACGTGTTTGCTGTTGGTTGCTGTCGGAGGACTATATCCATACGGGTGGCCGATGTGTCTAGATCTAGTCAATCGGTTAGTAATGGTTTTTCTCTTCATATTTACTCTACCTTTAACGCCCGATATAACACACTGGGGTTGGTGTGCCGTTAAATATATGGTTGTATTAATACACAAGATATATTGTCAGTAGGTCAACGTATATTGTCTTACCGCGATCACCATCTTTAATAGGACATCAGTGGATGGGAGCCACACTATAATACACTCTATGCGTGGGGTCTTCGTCGCTTTATGTGTTTCATGATTCATGTGAGAGTAGCATGTCATAGTTGATAAACTACAAATTTCTTATCGTTTCTTTAATTCTTTGCAACCATACACTGCTATTGTTCCTTGGAGCCAAACTGGCTGTATCCGTTTTGATATAGCGTGCAAGAGAACGTTTAATAAATTGTCTATATGCAGGAGCAGCAATAATTTTGACGATAATTTCAATGGAGGGATATGGGGGTAGCGTCGAATAGTTCAGTGCATAACGCATGATATATTTGTGACATCAGCACGATATGCACCCATAGTTTTCTATCACTCTCTTATGCAAAACAGATAATAATAACAAGATGCAAAGAATGCCGGTGGTTGCCTTGGTTACAGGTAAGTTTAGAGATATAAGAAGATGGGGCATTCAGAAAATAATACCCTCGAGATTCCAAAGTGATAAATCAATATGTAGTAGGTTGCGGCAACATATTATCATTTAACACCAACATTTTAGGATATGATGTTGGATTGGCGTTTTAACTGAGAGAATCTATGGCACGACAACTGAAACATAGTTAATAACAAAACACTCATGCGCAGCCATTATAGGACAACTATGAGTTAAACGTGGTTGCCTTATAACTGAGGAATGGTATTGTAGGAGCTACGTCGCAATTTAACAGACTTCCCGCTGAAAGCTCCCGTATGAATGTATTGCAAAACATATAGAACAGTGACGCGTCGTTACATTCAAACAAAGTAGAGCCATGGGATGCTCTCAGCTTTGCAAAGTCTATTGTTGGCTCATATACTGATATCATTTGGAATCTGTCTTTACGCAAATAGCTAATCCATAGCAAGCCGATACTGACGCCATGAAATTATTTCAATGTTAATGCGTAACAACTACGTTCTGAGCACAAACACGAAACATGCTTTGCCAGTTGATTCAGCTTGTGGACCTCGGGAGTCTCTTGATTCATTTCGTTACAGTCTTTTCCCTATTAAACAGAGGGGAGTTGCAATAGCTGTGATACCCCCCACACTCAATCGATGGACATCTTCGTTATGGTCTATGATTCGACTTTTTCATTACACATGTAAACAGCTTCGCCTTAATTACTGTGACATGTAGCCTAATTGGCTCTGTCAGAACTAATGGAGACTGACAGGACGCCGAGTACAGTATTCAAGTGAGCCCGTTACTACTGTTCCCCATAGATACACCGCTTTTACGGTGACATCTAGCTTAATGCTTCCAGTCACTGTTATGTTGTAAGCCTTGTCACAAAACAAATGCTGGTGACTTTAACACATTTAAACCGCCAACCACACAATGACATGGTTGGGGATATTCAATCCAGATATATTTGCACACAGGCAACACATTAAATATCCCGCATTTAATTCAATGGTCCTGAGACATTTAGTGGAAAGATACTGGAGTTAGATAAACCTTCCTGATCATCACGTTTCATGCACATTTCAACTTTCGATAAAATAAATTCTGCAATATTATGTAAGCTTCGTGTACGTTTTGAGGGTACGCTTCCGGCTTATTTCTCTTGCTAGCATCCCAGTGTAGGCCACATAAAATAAATGGATTTAATGTTAAAAACATGCATACAAACATGCACACATGCTAAGTTGTGACGACGTACCAATGGTCCATTATTGGAAGAAATACGCGCGACTTTCATCTCTTATGCGGCAAAATATCTGCTTTTGGGGATGACACGATGCTACAGCTGCTTTGAACAGCACAATGGCCACATTGGAGGGATTGTTTTGAATTGTTCGAATAAGACAGAACGCACACAAAAAATCTGATAAGCTACGTTCGGGTTGTATATCATACAATTGAGCGATTGGCTTATACAGTGAAGGTAAAAGAAAAGATAGTATTGTCTTGCTCTTTGGTTAATTGTACTCAGGTATCAATTACGCTGTTTAATGTAGGACAAATACCTTGATTTAGAGGCAATAAAACACTGGTGGTGGAGCAAATATCTAGGCAATTCAGTGGTGTTCAAGTGTATAAACACATAAAAGTAGCGCATCTACAGTGGTTTGATTAATGATATTCAAGCAAAACATGGCACCTCATGTGAGAAATGAACAGGTTTAGTTCGAATTTACGAACGCAGACGATGCAATTTAATCAATATAGCGTTGAATAAATAGCCTGGATGCGTCATTCTTCCACTACCAAAATTCAAACGCCATTGTTGGTCACATACTTCGCAGAACTATGGACCAAAACTACATAACCGCAATGCCACAGACACGTAGGTTATAATTAGCATTATTGTTTATGAGCGTAAGCTTAATTATTATATCATCGTTTCCGTTTTCATGCAGATATAAAGGTGTAGATGACCGCTTATAGGTGGTAAACAGCGCTTCTCTTATAAATCAAACGATGCCGTCCGAATTACATCCACTGAAATCCCACGTTGATATTTTCGAAATCCCACATTGACTACTGTGTTACTAATTATCTGCATAACCCTTCTTTATTCAGCGTCAACGAATATTCTCCATTGGACATGCAGGAGACTCACCAATTCACTTGCTCCGTCCAACTACTTGCCATTTACATTCGTAAAACGTATGTGTTAATAATTGACGGGCATCTCAGTTAAAATGTGTGTAAATGTAACCACGGGATGCGTGTTGCAATTTTCCACAGTTGTGTTCAACATTGTTTATAAAGAAGTCCCATTTATAACCGAACGCTTGCACAATAGACGCTCAAGAATGATTTCTTGATGTATCAATGGGGACATATCATGAGCGATTACATGCATCTACCTTCGGGAATAGACACGAGGGTTTGCAGCTCTGCACTCATTGGCATATATTGCTATGCAACATAGCATATAATCAGTTCCAAAATGAACAAATTGCCCTGTATTGATATCCATGCTCGACGTTTAAATCCTCTAGTGGAATTTATGTCTAACATTCCCTGGAATTCCAAACTCAAAATACAGGAGGGATGGGACCACACGAATGATAATTAAGTTATTTACACCGACCGTTTATGTCCCAACACAAACGGACCAGACCAGGCATCTGTAGTTGCAAATTAGATGCCTTTTTCTAACGAAAGTAATGTAACCAGTGTCCAATTTTATTTGTACGAATCGAATGTTTGTGGTTCATTTATAGAATACACATCATTATTTACTTCATTACTCGATATACAAATCTTTTGAATGCTGTAAAGTAAATAACATATCCTTAGTTTGGCAAGCGAAATGTATAAATGCTTCGATCTTAGAACACTAGTTAGCTAGCTGTGTATTTCAGAAACAAATGACGAGGGATCGTTAGCAGGTTTAAAGTGGTATACTGTCAGGCTAAATTTTCGACGGCGAATACCCCGTCATTTGAACTGCATGACTAACGTACACTACCGATACTTAATAATGCAAAAAATATATTTGATTGGTTATATGACGGCTTTATGCGCACTGTGGTAAAAGTTGTGAAGCCTGCAACGTGACCTGTTTGCTACGCATATAATACCCGATCTTATTGATGTCTGTTCATGCTTATAAACATAACGTTTTTGCTTAAATTCATAATGTGACGACAAAAACTACAAAACGGTACACATTAATCTTAAAGCATTTCATCCGCACACAGATAGAATTTCACCTGTGCTAGAAATTGATCTCATACACTTTGATTGCACCATGACATATTACATGGTAGATCTGAGTATTGCTTCGTGATGTACCATTTACCTATACAAAAAAATCTGTTCAGATCAATGACTTGTATGAGTAAAAAACCAATTAATTAATGCAACTGTTTGAAAGTCGGCACATTTATTCACTACCAAGCAAGTAGCCTAGTTATTGTCATAAAAAGGGAAAATATGGGTAATTTGTATGATTGTTGCTGTTCAAATATATGTATTTTTAACCAACAACTGCAAATTATTATCTTCCAAATGAACACTTGTACATTCCAGGAATCAACGTAGATTCTTCAGTAAGTGGTGCCTGTTTTTTTTGTCAAATAAAACCATTCCTGCTTGTAAACATGGCTGCTTAAGACATACTGACCATTGCAATTGTCACATTTCCGAATCTGCAAGTGGTTTGCAAGGGAGCTATGATTTTTCAGTTCCCCTGAAACGATGTGCGAATTCCTGTTGTTATACATATTTGCCGGAATACCAATATTGGCGTGATGTGTGAGGTTTAACTTGCGTCGGTTTCTCGACGCTGTCAGCAGCACACGATATGTAAGTACATGACCGATAGCAAAGGATAGGAGAACAATATTGGAGACTAGGCGGCAGCATCAACAAGAACTAACTTAGGGTTATGACAAGGTCATGGTGAGGATACGGGTAGGTCAGTGGTGGGAAAAGGGTTGAATCAAGGCGGGAATATAAGGCGTCCGTAGTGACTTCAGTAACATCCATATATGCATACCTGTCTTGTCTTGGCAATTATGTAAAGTTGATCCTAATATGTGCCAGTGAGTAGGTCGATTAAATTGATGGGGTTTTTTCTACCGAAATATGTCTCTCCAGGTTTCAGTAACGGTGCTGAAGGCAATATGAACATGATCATTCTCACATATTTTATTTATTTCTCTTCTGAGCAGGTTGGTTGACAACTCACGGGAAATGTTACTGGTAAATGCACCATATGGTGCTTTGTAAATAACTTAAGTGGATACATGTGATAAAGTTGTTGCAAGCAGGCTCTGTGAAGCATGAGTTATTTTTACAAAACAGTTAAACAATAAAATGCATTAAAAGCAGGTAATAAATCAGTCAGTTTGGCGTAAATTTCATAGGCTATAGTAAAAGCCTGAAACCCTTTGATAGTTAAACGCAAATATTACAATAAATAGCGTAAATAACTCAGCGACATTTTGTACCAAACCTCAGATCACTGTCCCAAAGACAGAAAGCTTACGCGACCACTCATGTGGTTATCTTGAAAGTAGCTGTTTCATTGTGCTCATTTGTGTTAGGGTGCTACAAAATGTGTTGCATCTAAGTTTCAAAACGATTTAGACTTAGTCATCCTTGCTCTAATCTCTTGCTGATACATTACTTGTTGTTATGATGAATGATCAGCATATCATTATTTACTTGTATTTTAACAAGTCGCTCAATATTGAGTAAGAATGATTTAAGATGGGTCCGGCATGCATCTGCGACTATGATGAGTATACACATGGCGCTATGAAGGAATTCATAGTTGTGGACGAAGAGCAATATGCAGCGCTTTGTGCCGACTCATTACCTATCATTGGGGGGCATTAGTGTGTACGAAAATTGCTGTGCTTGATTAGTACTAACATCATACCCATACTTCAACATCCGCCCAACATCATCAAAGTTGTTGATAAGATAATCCAATTTTAATACAATAAAGCAAAAATGTCGAGATGGGTGGTGGAATAGTGCGGTTATTTGGGGACGGATTGTTCTTGCACAGCAGTGAAGTAGAATTCGGGTATAATTTGCGCTTCATTGGCAATGGCCACATCTGTGCGCAATCAGTGAAATTCATGTTAACGAAAACACTGTTCATAAATGCATCACTGCTGTGATAATGCGGCTTTTTCCGATCAAAAAGACACACATCTTGTTCCTAATTACAGTAATGTACATGCCACATGTGGTTTGATAAACGATGTTGGAACATCAGACAGCATAATTGATCAAGTAATGTTTGTCCTTAGCAGATGTTACTTTTTCAGGCTAAATAATATGCACGTATGTCATTTTATGTCCATACTTAATACATCATAGGGGACCTCCCGCATTTATTAACAATATATGTATCAAATCATTAGACGATATTTTTTTTGCCAATAGTTTTTAAGAAACAGACGTCATAATTCGTACGTTGTTAACGCAGCCGAGCGTACACTAAGGCCCCACTTAAAATGAATCACTGCAACCTTAATCGCAAATAGGTTGTAACAGAGAGATTAGCAGTATGGTTCGTAATTAATGTATATCGAGTAGCATTCCTTGACTCCATTTTTGTATTTTCTGAATAGTATATATGATTACTGTTTGCATTTTTAAAAGATAAACGTATAACTTCATCAAACGTTTGTACATAATGAAGCCCGTACTGTGTTTACAGCTGCTGTTGAATAGCATATGGCCTGGTCATTATTAACAAGGTTCTTGTTAATATATGTAGCAGTAACTATCATCTGTATAAATATGGTGGATTGAGAGTCGAAAGCATGCATATATACATGTACATATGCTTATATGTGACGATGCACCAATGGTGCATTATTTAAAGAAAATGCACACGTCTGTCATCTCATACGGGAGTACATTTTTGCTCATTGAGCTGGTACTATGCAGAAAGCCGTGTCGAATGCAATAGGGTCCAAAGAGGCGAGATTATTCTACGATAATATCAAATGCAAAATAATGTGCGATAATTGACATAATGGCTTTCTCTATTAACGTTAAAGGAATAGATTTTCTAATGAGGGTCAATCATATTAATTCTACGTGTCCATTGTTCGTCGATGCTGCTAATAATCATCATAGATCAATTCATCTGATCTATATCTTTCTTCCTGACGTGCTGTTAATTAAAAAACAATAGTTGATGGGAGAAGACTTTTTAGGACCTAAAAGTGGCTTAACAATTCTATGACCGTTTCTTTGTTGCCGTTGGCTCTTTTGTGCATGAAAATTCCTTCATGAGCAATTTGCACTCGCACAATCTTATTCACTGTGCTAGAATATCACCTGCCCGAATGCCTTTGGTAAGAGCCTCTGGTGACATACGGTTGACTGTTGCGTAGGAATCTGCACCTGCAATGGACACATATTATGAAATTGCTCTTAGATCAGACCTTTCATCGAGTCTGCCGCGGAAAAGGAATTATTGTTCTGTCCTTGCGGTCTAATATATAACAGTTTTGAGTACTTTGTTGCAATTAAACCCAAAGTAACATGCAGTACATGGCTACAACTATAACACACGATGATAACCACGGCATACGTTAACTGCGATGTTAATCGCTCAGCGAACGGGGGATGTAAGAATCCCAATCCAAGGTGATGTATACTTGGACAATCATCAAAACTATAAATTCGCGATACAGCGCACATTACCAGCACCCTCCACCGACATCTAACACTTTCTTTGACTCTTATCCGTATTAAATGTTGGTAGACGCTCACAAAGAATCTAGGTATGAAACTATTTTCTTGACTACATAATGCTATTTGTGTGACATATGCGTCTCTTTCGTCCGACAACATTGAAATCCTTTCAACCATTTAATGTGTTTGTACTGGTAAATCACGACAGTGGACCATAAATGTGGCATACATCAGCATTAACGTTGTACTGATATGTCTGGAATTCAATTAGCTGCCTTCTTTTGTATAAGTAGCCAGTATTGTATAATAGAAGTCGCCTCTAACTTGGAATTTGAATATTTTAGGATTTTCGGGATAATTGCACTTTGTTAAATAAATAATTTGATAAAAAATTATTAAAAGGCGTCAAGGTAGAATTCGTCGTAATCGGTATGTCGAATCATATCTGACAGCAGCAAACTTACCTTTCATTTATTGGCATGATTCAGCTGTTAGTATGCATATCGATCGCTCCACTCTTTCTAACTAATCCAAATAACGCATATACAAGGACACGCCAGTGCAAATGGGGTAACCAACATATCATAGCTTAGCCCATAGTGTTTATGCTTTAGTATTGCAATTATTTCTGGAATCTGTGTTGGTTATTGCATAGAACTAAAAGTGGACGTATTTGATTGATATAAGAAGCTTTCTATTGAACTGCGTAGGGTGAATAAGGTCTTTCTGAAGCTACTGATCATTTAGACGCTTGCAGTTCTCAAATTAAGCTATTTTATATAGGAAAGATCAACAAAAACGTCTACTTCATTCAATCCCATGTCAATATTCGCCAATCCCTCAGTAACATAAGGACGTGATATCTAGTTCGACGATATAAGACAATTTACTATTCCGGTAGAATAAGTATATTACATATATACATTAGTTTCGGGGGTTCAAGAAGTGATGTTTACTCTAGGTCAAATATCTTGATTGCACTAATGTGCTATCATATATCTGATGAAGGGGCAGTGCAATATTATATAGATACCATAATTCTAAGATACATCGACCAAAGGTAGCACAAGGACATTTTTACGACCATGTTGTCGTGCCTATAGGTTATCATTGAACGTTTGGTTATCTATATGGTCAATGTTTTAGCAAAACTAAAAGAGCTAAAAACATGGGCAACGCCTTATTCACATTGACGACAACATTCATTAACTGGTCCATTGACTGCGATCAATGCGATTGATGAAGCAATTAAAAAGCTGACAATCAAAATACCCCCCCCCCACCCCCGTTCTGAGTTCAGATCGATAAATTAACTACATAATGGGCGCACGAGTGGTCATACAATATGAATGAAGTGGCACGCGGTCGTGCCGCATTCAACGCGCTAACACTGTGATGGCACATTGGGTGACTTTTGGAACACAGAGCAGATAACAAAGTGGTAGCGTGCTGTTGGTGGGATTTTAGCTTTTTACCATTGTGTTATATTTCATCATCCATGCATGATGTTTGGAATGATATAAAGATACGTTCCGTTAAAATATCGAGCACGGGCGTTAAATGTCGTTGCCATTGGCATCATTACTGATGGAATAAAAGAGAAACTCATCGGCTTTATCCGATCAAAATGACTAGTTCCTAATGAACAGTAATGTGCTTGCCACATGTGGTTAAATACACAATGTTGGCACATGAGTCAGCATAATTAATTATGTAATGTGTGTCCGTAGCAGATGTTACTCGGCACGTATGCAATTATATGTTCATACGTAATCCATCAAAGGGGACCATCCGCATTTATTAACAATTTATGTATCAAATTATTAAGAGATAGTTCTCTTGTGAATAGTCTTTCCATCATTCGTACTTTCATAACGCTGGCGAGCACACGCAATTAACACACTGACATCACTGCAGTTCAATGCCTTCAACGTCCATCGGAAATAAGTTACAAAAAGGAATTAGCTGACTTGCCTTTAATTCATGTCGTATTTCTTGTTATTTATTCCATCGCCCATACATCTGTTAAAAGAATACTCAACTCGATTTTTTTATAAACTTCTGAACGATATATATGATATCTGTTTGTATTTTCGTCAAAGTTTTGCTGTGTATCTTTGTTGTAATACAAGAAACGAGGTATAAAGTTGCCTGCCTACCAACGAAAAAATAGAATATGCTAGTCAATAATGCTTACGTGACTAACTACTCGCCATATATTGGAGCATTGACTCTCTTATAATTTATGAATTACGTCATGTAACAATAAACAGCATCGTATGCGAATATGATACAATATCATACCTGGCGCTGAAAAATGTCAACAAGCATGTGCTACTGTGATTAAACAATGCTCAAAACCTAGAAGAGAAATCCGCTTTCATTGGGAGCAATTAACAAGAGTTAGCCGCGGAAATTGGCATTGGCGGACTTTGAGGGTAGCGCTTAATCATGCTAGACAGAGACTGCGCGACTATAAATATCACTGACAGTCAATCAGATGGGGCATTTTACGTTAATTGTCTCTGCAATGGTAAGCCGTCGTAAGAAATCAATGCAGAAGAACAAGTTGGTGTTGCTATGGTTAATCCTGCACCACTATCCATGTACAATAAAAGCCTAATAAACGTGTTCAGAATTATTTGGGGTTGACTGAACCCCATTGGTTTGCAATATTAAGTCATATATTGTGCTGAATTCAAAACTGACGCTTAGTTAACGCAGCATGAAAGAATGTGATAAAAATATCCACATTTTCACAACATCATACTGTTTGTAAAATCAGCTAAACCCGGCACACCATAATGCTCCAAAGTTTCAATACTCGCTAATTCATTCACTTGATCCGTCCGACAACTTGCTATTTACGTTCGTGGAAAATTCATGGCAATGACAGCGTTACGCTGAAATCTCGTTCGTATTGAGTGTGTTTATAACCACACATATACGTGTGGCAACTTTCCGGGCAGGTGCGTTCAGCATCTTATTGGCAGTCGGATCGCCTCATGACTAATGGCTTGGACTTGGCGAGAATGACTTCTTGATTTGTCTACATGGACTCTCATGTACTTAAGGGATTAATTGCATCAAACTCGGACCTCCTGTGGGATATATAGACACACATTATACAGGTTTGGACCCTTTGGCACATATTGCGACGCAATGTAGCATATAATGGGTTTCCAAATAGCCAGTTTCCTGTATTTATGATCGTCTTAATGTTATATCTGTACACGACTCAGCATTTAATTCTTCTTGTGGAAGTTATGGCCGACAATCCCTGGAATGTATAATCGGGGATGGCTGAGAAATTTTCCACAGACCGGAACTATGCGTCTATGGTTGAATGCGTCCTACGTATTACACATGCGAGTAACGTATATAACATAACGCGTAATACCATTAGTATTAATCGTAAGCTTTTGGGTATATTTGATAAATGCACCTAATAATCCACTGAATTACCTCACATAATTATTTTTATAGGTCATTAACAATTTACAATCCTCTGTGAGGTAGGCAAAATAAAACGTAAACTCTACGGGGCAAATAACTTAACAAAGTATGTGATCGTCACATTAAACTATTCTGGGTTAAAACAAACATTATTAGAACACAAATCGTAAATGGGCACCGCTTTCCATGACAGCTTATTCTTATACGATATTTCAAAAGAAAGGCTAAGGGAGAAACACCCTCGGCTAGCAAATACTTTGAAGAGTGGAGGGCAAGTAGACCTTATTCTACAATGATTATTTACCAAGGTTACTTAAAAGCCCATGCTGGCATCATAGATGACGGCGGAACTATTTGCACTGATGAAGATTCATCAGCACTGAGGAGACGGATGACATACGGCTCTTAGGATTCACAACTTCTCGATAAGTACGCGACGGTATTAGTATTTGGAGACGTGACGGAAACTCGTTGAGACGACGAACATGGAATTCACCATCAAAGGGTTCCATCCGACGCCTACCTCATAGCAAGTAAGAGGACATTTCCAGCTCTTTTCAAAGCTGTTATCTTTTGTCAGGGCAGGTATTGCGATCTCATAGGTTTGCAAAGGGAGTTGATGGCTGATATTTAGGACCAGAAGACGGATTCCTACCAAACTGGTTGTCGTGAATTGCAATGTATGCTGCACCACAGCTTGGATGGTGGCCTGATAACCCAACCATTGTTTAGTACGAAGGTACAAGACTTTATTACATATAGCCCTCGTAAAGACAGTTCTACTCAACCACCAGGATCCCATAGCCCACCGACACGAGTCGCAACCCCAGGCCAAACGGTTGACCCCTATTAGTTGACTCTTACGAAATGCAGGAGGATAAAGTAGGCCTATTCTTCCCCCGGACCCACAGGGGTATACTTATGACGTTCAAAAGCGTGGACACACATCAGATCCAAAAAGTGGTAGCGTATTGTTTAGGAGTGTTTGAGGTGACAGGCAGACGACGTAAATGGAACAGGCTATTGCATTAATACACAAACACACAACAAACAACTCTCTCTCTCTCACACACACAATCATACCCACACACACACACACACACACACACACACACACACACACACACACACACACACACACACACACACACACACACACACACACACACACACACACACACACACACACACACACACATACGCATGAATACGTTCATACTTTTTTTTGCATGCTGGCCCGAAGCTGACAGCTTTACAGATAAGAGAAATAAAGGAGGCGATAACAACACACACATTTGTAATTGCTGACGTGAAAGTAAAGGCTGATATTTATAGGGCTGGGTAGTAAGTACTAAGCATAAAAGTATTTGTCACTCATTGCGCAGACATTAACCAACAATCATCAGTAATTTGGGTGTGAAGATCTAGTGCATTCGTTTAGAACTGATCTTTTATTGGCTTACATTTCAAAAATAGCACGCTTAACTTTCCTACTAGCTTGAAATAATGTTTGATCAAATTTTAGATAGCAATGGATAAGGTAGTTAAGATCAACGGTTTATTACGACATATATTTATATTTGCAGTTATTTAGTCACAAAATATTTTTGTTTATCGCAGCTTATTTGCTGGATTGCGAGCCAGTTCACTGGGAAATTGTACGAATCAAGCTTCGAGAGATATATTGCTGTTGCCAGATAAGTTCTTCCACAGTTGATTATAATCCAAAATAATAACGATTTTGTAAATGGTTAATCATTTATATTCGGTCTTCAACTTTGGTCAGTTATACTCGAGCCTTTTAAGTAATCTTTACCATGTTGCCAGACATCTGCTCCACTTGTCTGGTGCTAAAATATACACATACGTTTAGTTGTTGCAAAGAGGCTGTTAGGATAGTTAGGATAGAAGGGAAGTAGTTCATCAGAGCCTGCCTATGTACATTTTATTAACCGGAATGAGGTGCCCATCGATCGCCAACCAAACTGCCTATCTCTCCGGCTCCATTCAAATGGCAAATAACTGTAAACTAAATCCCCTATATGTTAGCGGTTTATGGTTTATGAAAACCACTTGCACATATGTCACTTCATTGATATTGAAAATAGCAGCGAAAGTAATGATCCCAGACATCTGTCCATAATGGCTGACACGTGACTATTGATAAGTGAAGATTTAGATTACACACACACACACACACACACACATACCTGTGTAAGGTGCCAACCGAGGACAGTGCAATTTTGCTATTCAAACGAGGACAATTTATAATCGCCGTTATTGAGCATGACAATGACGGATATGCATCTGAATATAATATGTGATTTAGTTAAGCGTCTAAAAACTTTATTTATACTAGTTATTAATTGCGAGAAATTTCCTATCAAACCGAGGACACGCATATCATATGTTTTACGCTATATAACCGAGGACACGCACATCATATGTTTTACTCTATCTAACCGAGGACACACACGTTGCATGTTTTACTCTATGTAACCGAGGACACGCATATCATATGTTTTATTCTATCTAACCGAGGACACCCACGTCACAATCTTTTACTCTGGCAGACAACTTTCTATACTTGAAGGGTTGGAAGATTTTCTCTTAACGAAGAAATGCTTTTCGTATTGCCTCTCAATGCTTTAATTGATCCTCTAAATAGCCCTCTTAAACCTCTTCGATACGATGTAGGGTCTTGCATAACTCGTTTTCGATTGGGGACAATCCCTCGTGAGTTACTCTATCGCCGTCTGGTCTTTCCTTCTTTTTGTAGTCGCTCAGAGTCACTCTAGACGCTTGCAAGGGTGATCTCATTGAGGATTTTCCATGAATCTTCTTCCTTTTCTTTCTGACACCTAACACTTTCCGCTTTTGAATATTGTGAGAAGTGCATGATGACTTTCGTCAAAGGTAGCATTTTCACCTTGTTAAGTTTGTTGTCGTTAACGGTTCTGGAGGCGTTCGCGGAAATGTAATCTTTCCAGTTGAGATCGCACAATCTCGCAAATTCGGTCGCGTTTGTGAGCATTGTTTTGTTACCTTGAATGATTGCCTTTCCTTCCACCATCTTTGAACAGCGGTTGAGGGATTGACCGCATTTAAGCGCAAGGCTTGGTTTTTTGTAGGTGTTTGATGCCTCGTCATAGCCAGCTATGGCCTTCACAGCTTAAATGCCATCCCCAAAAAATATCAGGATTAATAAAACTTGAAAGAGGGCGGCTGATACTGTGCGTCTGTGCCCGAAGTTGCACCAGCACCCTTCCCGATCTCCGTAGGGTCTGTCGTATATCGTTATGCTGGTCTTTGTCGTGGAATTCTATTTGCGATGTAAAGAATCAATTCGTCATTTCTAACAGCTCGTCCGATTTTGTCATCCATCATTCCTAATAAAACTTCATGCAGCTGTGTCGTGACCCCCTGTGGTGCAGGGAGCAAGAGTTTGCAACTGAGAGCTGGTCGACCCTTAAAAACAGAACCCGCAGCCCCTGGGGATTTATGCTTCCACAGGTTCGTTGTGACGAGGTAAATCAAGCAGTCTTGACATGGGGCATAGTCATCAGGATTGGCCAACCTATTCTCGCAAATGGGTTGACACCAGTTTTAACAGGCTTATTTAAGATGGATAACAAATATTACCAGGGTCAAAAATGCAGAAGGGCAACACAGATTATGTTGTTATTTTCCCATGCTTTATTGAATACATTCAAACACAGCATTATTGGTATGTGTAATTGTTATCCGGTACACACTCAGTCATCACTTCGTGGATATAACAGTGGTGTGAAGCAATATAGTTAAATTTATACATGTGTATGGTTTCAAACATCTTAATTATGACAATTTCAGCAGGTACATAAGTGCCGGAGGTCTTGTGGTCCTTTACAGAATCCCCATGGCGGTTAAAAACTGCATTCGGCTTTCAAGTTCAGAAATTGCCATGTTTGTGAGGCACCCTGTTCTTGAGCAGTTTGCGAAGGCAATGCGCATGATCAAATTGTTACGCAGAACTGTGTGATTGGACACTGTTGGCTTTGATATAGAAGCAAATATTAAGCTTGCTTCTCGTGCCCGATCGCTTTGCATATATGCCTGTATATCATCCGGATTAATCATCTCTATTGACCCAACAGTCTTAAGTCTCTCCGTGTCCCGCTTTCAGAGTGAGTGTCCAAACACTAATGCAGCGATTAAGTTCTTGCATCATTTCCACATTGCAGTTACCCTGGCCAATGGCGGCCGTATTTGATACATTCCGAGTGAAAAGCTTATCTGAGTATAAGTACGTGCGGCATGTATTTGGCAACCACTCTTTGGAGGACAACTTTTTTTCTACAACTCTGGCAATAGCTTCAGTGGTCTCATCAATGGGCAGATTAACCTCTTTCAAGATGTACGAAGCTTGTAGTTGGTGCTTGTCAGCCTGATGGGGTTTCAAGCTCCAACCCTGGAAGGTCATCAGGTAAGACTTGAAGTCAGCAAGTTGATTATACTTCAAAAATCGACCAGAAACAGAGGTTACTAGTATACATTTAGAGTATTTAATGGCAAAATAATAATAAATTGTCATATAAATTGATAATATGTTAATAATATATATCTACAGACCACCAATCGTTAAAAGTTCATATAACTATTTAGTTTTTTCGCCTGCTCGAACGTATCGATTTAAATGAAAACACAATTACCATAACTTGACTTGACAGTGGTGGAGATGCTTGTTAGAGGTGATTGACCCCGATATACCTTTCCGTGAACACAGAAGGCAAGAGATTTTGTAGCGCTATTGTTAATGTACATCAAATGAACACAGTGGGATGATGTTTCAAATGTTTAACTAAGTGTGTTACTGCACAACATGCCCTACACACTATATAGAGTCAACACACACGCTACAATACTGCTCAACACACACACACACACACACACACACACACACACACACACAGAGATTTACAAAATAGACGGTAAACGCATACAGAACACAATCGCACCCATCAAAGCCGCCGATATTGATATATTATCGACTTTCCAATACCACGAAAAGTTCACAAGCCAATTATCGCTGAAGAAAGGCATTTGTATCATTCACTTTACATTTACTACAACGTCGTGTAACTGTTATTTGCTAGTGATAAGGTCTTCATGATTGAGCTGTTGTTGAAGTGTAGAAAATGATTAGGTCCGTGCACATCGAATTGCCTCAGGTCAATTGAACCTGGCGCAGTTTGCATCGATTCAAAAATGAGCAAGGTTTTTTAAATGTTCGCTTTTTAATGCCCTCACCTACGACCGCTGATTTGTTTTTTTCTAACTAAGTAATAGATCTCTATGACGTTTCAAAAGTGATTGTGACGAGCTGGGCGCATCGTTTTGACCAGGTCGCAGGAAATGCTGACGCGGACGGCGCTGACGAGACTTGACGAAAAACACAACCAAGCAAAGCTGATAGCCAATGATGGATTTATCGTAAACTTCTAGTGATGAGGTTTTATACAAGAAGACATTCGGATATCAAAAAGTCTTAATCGAGCTTGAACAAAACGGGCCGTGACGCGTGCTTTCATCAACATTCATTTGTTATGTTATTAATCTGGCTAATCCCCACTCAAGCAACTACAGGGAATAACGTTATCCTATAAACGAAAGAGCACGCATATGTTAGGGGAAGAAGTTCAGTATAACAAATAGTATCAGAGTCCGGAAATCTGATAACTTCTACTGTTATCCGAACACATCTTCCCGGTACAAGCGCTCTACATGCTCTTTCCTACAGAAAACAAACAGCTGACAATTGCTTTGCCGAGAAATCGCACGAATCCTAATCCAACCATGTCGCAGAGCAGCAGCAGCGATGACAGACACCCCGACACCCACGAGCAGCCAACAAACACAGAGGAGAGACGGACGAACTCAGATGCGAAGGCAGTTACAGACATGGCAGCTGTCATTACCGGAGCCTTCCGCCTCCTTGCCGACAACCAGGTATCGGCACACGAGCTCCAGTCATCCACAAAGAGCCCCTCCCTGACAGCCCGGATAAAATATGAGCAGCAGTTATCATAAAACGTTGAGGATTTTCTCCATAGATCCACAACTTATATGAGGCTAAATAAGGTGCCTCCCACACTGCAGTGTATCGTTACCCACCGACGTCGCAGAAAATGTGAGCCGACTGACCGCCCCAATGGGCTTCCATTTCGCCAAGGAGAAACAGCAAAACAAACTCTCTTGTCTTTTCGACCGCGAACAAGGCAAGAGAGAATCCGTCAAGGACTACGCGAAGGACCTCACGGATATCTTATCGCGTACCATTACGGTTAGGGCCGTGTGAGTGCAGCTATTCACGAAAGGCCTCCGCAAGGAAATCGGTACCTGGGTACAACGATTTGACCGCAAAAAACCCTCATCGAGGCAGAACAGGTTACACGCCGCTTTGAAATATCAACCCAACAAGGAGCAATGCCGCACAAACATCAACCTCGCCTGCTCCATATGCAGAAAGATGTAGGCATGCTGGTTCTACCTGTCGCTTCCAGGGTAACTAGCATCGCCCGTTACTGACTCTGTGAGTATCGGGCCAGACCTTCAAGACGACAACAATGGACCCACTTCAACGACCACTGGTAATTACGGCACTAACATTTTACACCACAATGAGTTCACTATAACGCTATCAAATAAGTGATGCAGAGCAAACGTCGAGTCACCATGCTGTTGCTCTAGTGCTTCTTGACCTCAGCGCCGCTTTTGACACTGTCGATCATGAAATCCTGATGCGTCGCCTGTCCAACAGTTTCAGCCTAAATGGAAACTGTCTCGCATGGCGCAAGTCATACCTATCCAACGAGTGTGTTTTGAAGGCCAGTATTCTGAAACACACCAACTAAAATGTAGTGTGCCGCAGGGATCATGCCCCATGTCAAGACTGCTTGATTTACCTCGTCACAACGAACCTGTGGAAGCATAAATCCCCAGGGGCTGCGGGTTCTGTTTTTAAGGGTCGACCAGCTCTCAGTTGCAAACTCTTGCTCCCTGCACCACAGGGGGTCACGACACAGCTGCATGAAGTTTTATTAGGAATGATGGATGACAAAATCGGACGAGCTGTTAGAAATGACGAATTGATTCTTTACATCGCAAATAGAATTCCACGACAAAGACCATTATTATTTACTGCCTACATATCATCACTTGGGAATCTTTTAAAGGAACAAGGTCTGCAATACCACCAATATGCCGATGACACCCTAATCTATTTCACATTCACTCCTACGCAAAAATATGCGAATGATGCACAAACCAAATTTGAATAATGCATCCAGCAGATAAAATCATGGTTGAAAAACACTTTTCTAAAACTTAATGAGGACAAAACTGAAATTCTATTTTTCGCATCTCGGTACAAATGCCAGCCTTCGTTTGGCCCAGTTATTATTGGCGATATGTGTGTACCTACATCAGATACAGCCAGAAACCTCGGTGTTCTGATGGATTCATAGTTTTCTAGTAAACCACATATTATGAAGTCAACTTAATCTCTTTTTCATCAGATCAGAAGATAAGGCAGCACAAGAAGGTACCTGAACCAATCCACAACCGAAATTCTTGTACACGCATTCATACCATCTCGGCTTGTTTACTGCAATTCGCTGCTATATGGAGACCATTCTTACCTTTTCGCAAGACTGCAACACGCCCAAAATACGGCCGCCCGCCTTGTTGCAAAAGGAAAGCACGCGGATGACATTCAACACATCATGCTTCCTGTGGAAAAACGTATTGTTCAAAAATTCTTCTGCTCACCTTTAAGGCTGTCATTAGAACCGCGCCAAGATCCCTACAGGAACTTACTGCTCAATACCAACCTGCAAGGGAACTTCTATCGATGGACAAGTATCCTCTTCAAGTCCCCAAATCCCAAAATATGTCGTCGTACGATGCCAGAGCGTTCAGTAATGCCGCACCAAGTTTGTGGAACGCACTTCCCATCGACATTCGTCGGTCAAATACGCTTGATGTATTCAGATCAAAACTCAAGACTTTTTTTTTATCAGTGCTATGACAATTATCTGCCTGCTTAAGCGCCTTTGAGCAGGATTATCTCATGGAAACAGGCGCTATACAAATCCTATATATATGTTATGTTATGTTACGCAATTATGGCGCGCCATCTATATGCTTTGACTAAAAAGAATCAATCTTTCACGTGGTCGCCAGAATGCCAAACGCATTTGACGCCTTGAAAAGGGCGCTGTTCTCAGGTTTTAGCCTTTCTTGATTTCAGCAAACCATTCGTACTGTCGACTGATGCTAGTAAGCTAATTGTAGGTGATATCAGGGTTAAAGCCACTCTCCATGGCAGACATGTTTGACGCAAGGCTATAATAACATCTCTGCAATACTTCACGGAACGCATGCGATTTGACCCGGTTGTAACCTCTGACCGGGCGATAGCGAACAGCGCGCGTCAAACATAAACAAACAAGAATGGTCAACATGAATGGAGCTTATCGGGGAAGCTCGGAAGTAAGCCCTTCCGTGGGAAATAAAGCTGTGTTTTCTGTCCCCAAAAGCCGCATTTTGATGTCTTTGATTATGAACTTTCTTTATTTTATACGCTGCAGTTATTTAGGTTATATAACCAAGGCCCTGCAGTCACAAGTATTAAATTTTGGCAAATCTTATTCTAACATTAGCAGTTTTGTTTGTTGTTGTGTGTCTTTTAATTTTTCCATAAAATATGAGAACTCCCATCGGGGGGCAGGGGGAGCAGCAAATCTGGGAGCAAATGGTATATCAGGCTTTCCCCATACTCCGTTGGTAGATAAGCAACAACGTCGTTTCCCAAGAACAACTTATCCAATCACTCTTGCTGCTTGTCTGTCATTTCCAATCCCGCGTGTAACTTTCTATTGCTTTTTTCAGTCGATTTTCGTTTACAAATTCTTCTTCAGCACTGACTGCCGCCATTTCTAGAAACGCTTGACGGCCATGAAACGTCCGCGGAACTACTTTTTTTTTCGATAAATGCCTCATATTGGGCCTATTAAAAGGTTTCCATAACGAAATTTTTATTATTATTCTAATCACACACAACAAGAAAAGTTTTTGTAATATTTAAGAGTTGACGTTTCGAAATAATATTTCGTCGCGCAATGGCCCGAATTTGCACCAAAGCGATCAGAGTATTGCAGAGGCGAATCCCAGCCTGCGCAGAAGCCGATGCGCAGGAGATCGGGTTAAAGCAGCCTCAGGGTAGATATGACATATGGCAATTTCAATTTGAAGTGAGTCATGTTAAAGAGAAGGACCACATTGTACCAGGCGCGTTAAGTCGACGCCGCTATGACATCACCCGTACCAATGATGATGACGTCATCGATCGTTTTCCCGATCTTCACACGGGTGTTACTAACACCCTTAAATCTCTGCTTCCCCTTACGACAATTTCACTGTTTGCGTCAAACTCCCCTCAATTGCGACCGAACAAGCCCGATTTGTTATCAGCAATTCATCATCCTGAAGTAGTTAGAAAGCCGTCAACGCGGTTAGCAACAAAACTACAGGTAAAGCGCGCCATTCATTATTATATCGCTTATCTCTTAGTCAGGTGAATCGGAAGACGAAAATCGTGCATGAATCCATTTGCACTATTCCCGCCACTGCAGTTAGCAGGTTATCTGCCTTCCCTCGTGATCAGATAAGCTTGTCTCACTATCTTTAGATTCAGCGGACAATTATGAAACAGAAGCCATATGCGCAGTACTGATAAGCGGACTCAATGCGCTGAGTTCCGACATCGGCTCACAAAACAAGCGAACACTAATTTAAGCCGCGAACAGGTAAGGCGTCACCATGCAGAGGCTTGATCCCCAATGCAGTATAATTTTACGACTCCTCAAATACGGCACCGTTCCCACTAATAAACAAGAGGCAGACGCGTTGCACAAACGCGATTTTATTGCTGACGATCTACTGTATCACATATTAACATCTCAGGGACCGAAGCCCAATAAAGCAACTGCACAGTTAATCATCCCTCAGAACCTAAAGAAAACAAATTGCTCCTGGAAGACAAAAATCCCTTATCGACTCGGTGTCGCTAATAAACCATAACAAATGGGGGAATCCCGGGTTTCCCTTGGAAGTCCACTGGCAACGCGCGTAGTTGGCTAAGCATAATCGACGTTGTTAGGTCGACAACCGAAATCGTTCGTGAAACGCTTTAGTCCACTTCGAACTTTAAGACGTTTTAACTAAGTCTTCTACGGTAGGATAGTCAGCTTCGCACAACCGTCGGCCGGGTACGTGAAATAGGCCACAGCAGCAGCGTCGGACACACAAAGGCTGAAGAAGCTATCAACCTATCTGCTCATCATTTAGTCTATGATCGAATATTTTCCGCTTGCCGTCATTAAACACCATGAATTATTCCAGCTACCAAGTTAACATCCATACAAAACATGGGGTCGGTTTTGGAGGCGCGAAGAAGCACAACTTTTGCACCCATTGACACAGAATATCAAAAATACGCTTGTTTTCAATATCTGCTGCAAACATGAAATAAGCGACGTACCATAAGAAAATGTGAGGCGTGGCTACAAGAGCGTTTTTTCACAGCAATATGTTATTTACATCATAATCTAAAACTATTTTAAGTCTCTTTCCTCGGAGCTAGTAGGATCATACTCTTTCGCGGATATCAGCAGCCCCAACCATCCCTAATATTTGCCTTGTCTTTATTTTAGTTAGTCTTGTAAGTCTCATTCTCACCGATTCCAATGATGTGTTCATAAGATGAAGCCTTCGTCCAAATTAAGTTTAAACCAACTTACTTTGATCTCCGTCGGCTGAATCTCGGCATGCAATAGGATATTTCCTTAAAGGTGCGCGATGTTCAGAAACTGAAAGGCTCCCACTTATTACCGGGCCTAGAGTTTGTGCTGTTTCTGTAACCACCCTTAGACTGGTTTCCACATTTATATACTTCTCTGTGTCGATGCAGTTTTGTAATTGGTGGTCTGTATTTACTTAACGTAATGGCAGCAATTATTCCAAACCTCATAAGGAAACCCTAAGTAATGCTTTATTGGGCTAAGGAAGTCCAAGAACCCCGCTGTGCAGAGCCTATTGGTATCCAGACTTTTCGTCTTTCCCCCGACAGCCCGCTCTGGACGTCCCCCGGTCAATTATCGAGCCGCGATATCAATGACTATAATTACATACAATGGCTTGGAAACTTGGAATCGGAAACCAAAACTCTGTTTATGCGATTATTCATATATGTGCGTGCCAGATTGTTTGTGTGTTTTTTATATATATAGATATATAGATATATATATATATATATAGAGATATATATATATATAGATATATATAGAGAGATATATATATATATATAGATATATATATATATATATATATATATATATATATATATATATAATCCTATATATATATATATATATTTATATATATATGCATGTATATTTATATATATGCATGTATATATGAACATATATACATTGATGCATATATCTCTATATGGACATATATTTATATATATATATATATGTGTGTGTGTGTGTGTGTGTGTGTGTAAATACATATATATACATGTATATATATTCTGATCAGCTGATCAGATTCGGAGATTAGTCGGACAACTTAACCCTGCTAACGACGTATGACGGGGTTTTACCTTTGCATAATACCTAGCACGTAAGGGTACACTTTTTGCCATTTTGTACCTTGTTCGACGGGTTTTACATTCGCATTATGCCTTGCACGACGGGGTACGCTTTTTTTCCATTTACATCTTGTACGACGGGTACGGGTTTTCGAGGTCCCGCGGCACACCCCTACCCGAGATAAAGCCTACCCCCCCCCTCCATCCCACCTTCGAACAGCAACCAACATATCCAGCCGCTTTTATCAGTTCAAACACCGCAGACTGCAGCGCCACTCGTTTTCCGTTTGATCAAACGATAAACGAAAAACGATCGGTGTTATCCGTCTTTCGTAGTGGCACATGAAAAACGGTTTACGGTTTAGCCCGTGTTTTTCGTTTTTGGTTCTTGGTTTTGATAAACGAAAAACGAAAAGACGGTATATACACGGACCAGTTCTAAGGCGTGGTATACAGTACGATGCAAATCAGCCCGGTGCGAGTGGTAAACAGTACGATGAAAATCAGTTTGGTTCTATATGGAACCTAAGACCAAACATTGTGCCATATTTGAGTACCATATTGAACCATTGGTTCCACATAGAACCCTGCAACAACCCTTATTTTTAGGGTGTGTGACCCTCAATATTGCACACATTAAATAAATTGTGTAGTTTGCAAACGTAATCTGCGTCGTCAACTTGTCCAATCAGAAACCTCCATGCTTGTTGATGATTACACACTTGTATCAACCCCCTTTCCCCAAATGTTCAAACAGATAAGCCTTATAGCGATGACATTGAATGTCGCGGACCAGGAACGTATGTCATCAGACCGAGGGCAGGTATAGTATTTTCATGTGAAAGTCTTCTATATATTCGTCGAAGAAGCTATATTGACCAAATTGACCATATATTCCTTCAAGGGAGTTTCGGGAGCAGGCCCCCGTTGAAATCAATGGGCTTCATGACGAAAACTGTACTCATTTTCGAATGCGCTCAGGGTGATTAATTCAACTCATAAATTTAAACGAAAGAATCGACACATGTCCTTTTCATCATATCAGTTAGTCTTCAAGCAGATTCAGTCCTATATGAAATTGAAGCAGAGCTGAATGACTTAGTATCACAGGCCAAAAAACGATGCTATCGGAGCAACAGAAAGGTCCTTCCTTAATTTCTGCAACGACATCCGTTACCAACCAATCCACTTAGATATGCGGCCCACCTTCCAGACTGAGTTGTATTCAGCTCCGTCATTCAGCTCCGTTATAAGAATAATGCACTTAGAATTAGGTTTCCCTGACCCTATTGATGATAATTGGTCGCTGTCCTCTGAATAGCCAAAGACAAAGGCACCTCTGTTAAGCGTAAGCGCTTGATTCTCCCTGACATCTGCTCGCCGTTAGATCAAAGCTTGACCTAACGTCTCCGCAAAATATGTGCTTCTGGGCTGCTTGTTTTGTTCTATTCTTCTCAACACTCAGAAAGTCCTACGAACACCGCCCCCTACTTTTTACGGCTGCTATTAAAACCTTCTAAAGCCTTCAGACGGTACGATTTTATTGTACATCCTAGCGGCATAAGCCTCGGGGTCGTAGCACAAATTCGCTGGTCCGAAAGTATTCAGCACTATCAGCGGGTGTTACAGTGACGCTCGCATTCTGCTGCGCATGTAACGCCTCCCTTCAGGGCCCCGCTCTCAAAACTAGGACTGGTGATAGGGGACGTCCATCCTCTCTGTTGTACAATGTTTTTTTATCTCCGAGCTCCGGGAAATAGTGGGCACCCTCATCTACAACCCTGACCTCTACTCGGGTCATAGTATCCGACGGGGCGGCGCCTCTGGGGATTTGCACCAGGGTCTTCCAGGGGAGGCTATCTGAATTTAAAGAGTTGACTTGAAGAGTTGCGTCTACCACTCCCATCTCTCCCCTGCCTCCCCACAGCTATAACCTCCGTTATTAATCAATTTAGAATTCAATTGGCTTCTTGGTTATATTTTATAGATTATTCTTTGTTATGCCATGGTACATAATATTTATTATCATTTTGCACTTAAGTTAACGAACTACGATTCCTATGTGATATTGTATAATAACGTTATAAATTAATAAGTATCCCTTGCTGCCCACTTACATTTGACTTGTTCGTACAGTAACTCACAAAATATATCTGAAGTTAATTGTTAGGGTCTGCACATTAGGATAATACGAACATGGTGCGTGCAACAACAGGCATATAAATGGGACCAGATCAAAAATCCTGGCCGCGTATCTGGCGCTTTGCTTGAACTAAATCGCCATTTTATCACATGTAAACCATAAACATATAATACGTTATGCAATAAACATTATGTGCCCTTTGGTACATGCATGTGAATTGATAAGAACTGAAGAGGAAGGCGACGTCAAATTTGACGATGGATCGCGTGAATAGCGACCACTTTGTGAAATTCGGTAAAGCCCGAAGAGGTGGGTTTGATTCGAAAGCTGCCTTCTTTGTCCTGACAATGTTGACATAAACTGACCAGTCAACTTTCCCTTCGAAATTAAACTATGGTTCGTACAACCCAAAAGCTACCGATCACCCTCCACATTCCCTAGCAGACTAGAAGAGAGGAGAGAGGATGTGAAAAGCTTGACCAATCCGACATTCGCGGTGGGACTATAAACTACCTCAACATTTACTTCAGTATCTACAGAATGCACGTTTCACGTATTATCGCCCACCGAACTCATTATGTAAAATGTAAATGAAACCATTGTATTCATGCTGTGGGCGACTCTGATTTCGATGTCCAATTAACCATCAAACTCTCCGGGACAGCCTGTCGTTAAAGATATAACAATTTGCTTTGTGCCATTTCCGATAGACCGAGAAAATTATTCATGTACCGGGGGGGGGGGGGGTTTCTTCCCATGAAAAAGGGTAGGGGTGAGCCGCCATGGGAAAATCGGACCATATCTATACCAAGCCAAAGTGAGAAAGGGGTACCATTTACATACCATATCCTCTGCAAAAAAACCCATTAATATACAATTATTTTTTTTTAAGGGTCACCAATACATTTAAATAATTTATGATCCTAAATCATATCTAGACCACTTCAAGGAGCTACATCCATATGCCAAACTAACTATACGGAATGAAAAGGTACGTTTATTAAGCTTCGCAACTTTGCTGATACTGTGGTCAGTCCAAACGGTGCTCTGGTTCGTAACAGCAAGTTAGTTAGTTAAACTGCTAAATAGCGGCCACTAAATAAACCGATGTGTGACTCGGGCCCGCAGGCTAAACGTGCCCTGCTGGTTGTCAAACAGAACCACAGAACCCACTGGGATTTGCATTGGCCTACCGGCCGCTATCTTTTATGAAGACATAGAAGATAGCAGCCGGCCGGCCAATGCAAATCCCTATGCTAGAACCTACAACATTGAGTTCCTTCGAACACTGCACCGAAAATCTCTGTGGGAATATACACCCAGGACAAAACTCAATAATTAGGCCTTAATGGTGATCATCGCTCATTTTTCGGCAAATTTTCTCAAACTGATTTTGATTTAGCGGCAAATTAGAAACTCACACATAAGGGCTTACTTCCGAGCTTATTCGATAAGCTCCAACGCTGCTTGTTTATGTTTGACGCGCACTGCTTGTTATCGCCCAGCCATAGGTCAAAACCGGGCAGATTTGCATGCGCTCCGTTAACTTTTGCAGAGATGTTATGTTAGCGAAGCGTCAAACATATCTGCCATGAACAGTGACCCTAGTATTGATCAATAGGTCATCCGCGTCAAAAATTTAATCGTCTTGGATCACCACTTGTTGACAGGGAAGAGAAGGTCGTAAACAGGGGCAAATAGTTGTCCTCAACCTGGTATCATGGAATGACATTAGGGCCCGACATTTCCGCCGCGCCGCTATTCCTCGCCAGGTGCTAGACATAGCCCGTCTAATCCAAACAATAGGCCTCTCGAGGTAGATCGTCACGCAGTCGCTTAAATGCCTGATCATAATGATCGTGCTATTGAGTCTTTAATTGCTATTAATTAGCCTCTTCATCTCTCGTGTTTATCGCCCGCTGACAACCCCTCCGTTCGCCATCCTCGTGCGCCCTTTTCCTGTCTCAGCTCATCTCCCGCAGGGTTTACGACTTCCATCGTCGTATATACCCGCACGCTGTTTCTCGAGATCACTCTCCGCTGTGCCTGGACTCGCTTCACTCGGCTGCTCTTCGTGGTCCCTCCCACTTAATATCCTTTCGTTTACGCCCTGTTATTTTTCTTCGCTTTGCCTCTTCCTTACTCCTGACACCCAGGCCTTCCGGCCTTCCAGGCCAGCTTCCATTTATCTTCCTCGCTTTTGCATATTAATGCGTTATCGGTTTCGATATTGCTTTTTCACCTAGCTAATGTTCTTAATGATGTCATGCCATTTAATGTTTCCCCAGCTCTGCGCAGCGGGGTTCTTGGAATTCCTTAAGCCCAATTAAGCGTGTGTATGCACTGGCCTTCCATTCGGTTTCCGTTGTAGGTTTGGGTATAATTATGAGATAAACCAACAACCAGACAGTCGACTAGGGGGTGAACAATCTGGGGAAGGGATACACACCCTTTAACATCAACAAAGAGGGCGTTCTCCTCTGTGTCGATCATCTTAACCTAAGCTTCTACTGCATTACGCATATATAACTTATATTTCAATGGGGCTTGAGGAAGTCCTCTCTCAAATCAGCTATCGAGAGGGAGCAGCCACACGCAGCAGCTTCGCTAACCGATAACATCGCGCGACCAGGTCGGCGAATGTTGCAATCGGGACATTTTAACAGCTATTTCAGGATGTGTTTGAACTTATTATTTACTATAAAGCAGAAGAAAGCCGCAACGCTACCTTTGTGTTTGTAGTGCGATTTCGGAGCTGCGACAATCGCTGAGTGTAGGTCACGACCACGACATTTCCGGTTCGTTTGACTCGACAAAGCGTGCTCGTCTGTAAATCCGCTATGCGGGAATTTGGAGTGGCTAAATCGGCGAACGATAGTTATAGTTTTCTGTCTACTGACGAAAATGCCTGGAGAGTCGCGTCTACAGTTAATGTGTGTACTGTTCTGCTTATAGAAATAGGGGTATATATTTCACTCGCCACCATACTTAACAGGATACTGTTATTGTGGATATATGATCTGCAGCATCCAAGCGCACGACTTTCAGTTAGACTACCTGGAACAAGTGTCGTCTCATTAACCTGACGTAATTTTCGAAGTAGCCCTTGATGTCGCCTTCGTCATTCGAGGGTGGTGTCGTAAATACGTCCGATGTGTACGCACACATCATCCATAACCCACATAAATTGTATCTCGGAAATCGTATGTTATTGATTACTGGTCTTCGCGACGCATCCATTGCTTATAATATTGCTGGCCAGGTCTCCCCCATGAGCTCTCTCTATTTGATTTCGCCTGAGCCTGATTTCTTTGAAAGCCGCTTCTAGCATATATGACCTCGTTCAGATCCTCTTTAAGCCTCATGTCTCGAAGAATCACTGCGCACATATTTGGGATCTAGAGGGCACTAGAGTTGGTACACTAGAGGGGATTGGACAACCTCTAGAGATTTGACACAATTGGAACATCCTAGAATTATATCCGAGCAGGACCATGCATGGGACATAACTGCTTAAGAAGAGGAGGATAGAACCACGACTGGAAGATGGGGTTTCGGAACAGCATGTTGAATCCATAGCAGGTACTCTGGGAGAAACAACAAAAGAGCAAATATACGCGCAGAAACGCAATTCTGGAATCCTTCGTTGATATAGTGTTGATAAATGCCAAGAATCTATCCAAATATGAAGCACGGTTGCGTGGTATGTATCAAAGCACACCGTCTATGTTCAAAGTCTGTACGAATTGTCTAAGATCCTTAGTTTGATTAGAGAAATTAGACCATATGACAGATTTTATAAAAAAAAACACGTGTATCAATCGAATTAAAATTAATGGGTTGAATCTTATTTTTTTTAATCCTTGATTTCTTTTTATCTCTTCGTTTTCGTATTTCCCCCATCACGACGAGCTGATAAACCTTACGAGGCTACATTCTTGGTTTCACTTCTTAGTCAACTAACGGAGAGGGCTTGAAAGTATTAACGACATAATTAATTGTAGCGAGCCTGCACGATTGCATGCTTAAGCAATTCCAATGTAGTGGAATATACTGTAAAAAAAAAACCCCATGTGGCTCTCTAGCGGAACCCTAACATACCAAACATATATGGCTGTGTGTCCCGCCCCTCCCCTCAAGGTTGAATATTTTGCATGAAGCTTAATTGTATTGCATGCGTATTTGTAACTCTTTATTGCTCCTTGTGGTTTGAGAATGATGGAAGGCCTTAACTTTAAATTTGAGTTTTATCATACTACTGTTCTTGCGTGAACACGGTGACCTTGTCCAAGGCCTGTCCGCATCAAGCTCATTAAAATACTTTGACCGGGTACGACTGACTTATTATTTATAGGAAGCATTGTTGGTTGATGCTGCTGTCCTCTGTCGGTGTTGGATGCTCTATGTAGCACATCCTGGGAATTTTATGGCTAGATAAAAGCTTTAGGAACACGTCCGTGGGATGCGCTAATTCAAAAGAGGACAATGGAGGAGTGATATCAGGACGGGGCTGGGCAACTCAGGTGTCCCGTGTCGTTTATTGTCTGCATGATGGATCGACAATCACCGGCTGTAGAAGAGGGTAATAGTCAAATATAGGTTCCGAAGACGGTAACCCATATATGAGGTCAATAGTCCGTCGGAAATATGCGGTTTAATAAACCCTCAGACCTATATGATTACTCCAAATGCACGCCTTTATGGTTGCGGAGTGGGCAAAACCCATTGTACAGAGGGAAGGTAACACATGCCAAATGTATAGCAAGTTATGTACAAATGAGGTAACCGAGTACAAACTAAGATGATAAATATGAAACAATAATATATTTGAGTACGATAAGTTAACACCGAAGACGGCCTTCTTAAACAAGTTTGAGAGTGTAAACAGCCCCTCGCATGATAAGTGATCCCCTCCCACCTCAGCCCAATAACAGCAGTCCTGCCTATAGGGCTATATCAAGACAGAGAAGCAGAGTGTGAGACTCGCTGACCTGTTTGTTGCATTGATATTAATTATATAGTCCCTTGTCTTGCTAAGAAGATATTGTACATTTCGACCATGTAGCCAATTCTGAATAATGTGATGATTCAGAAGATTGATATAGCTGATACATTCCACGAAGGCAAGGAGTAGTTGTGGCCACTGAACAGTTGTTATGCATATATTGAATATACCAAAGTGGTTTGTATGTGTTGTGCATAAAATGCATCCAAATAGCACCGATATAATTAGTTTCGTTATTAATATACAGACTTTTGAAGCAGCTATGGCTAGATATGACGATGATATGGTTGAAAAATATATATGTCACTGGATAATCGAGGGGTGCCTGTCAGATAGCTAAACCTGAACAAACTCTAAGTACTGAAGACAATTCTGCGCATCCTTCTGACGTCATTGATGACTGCACCCAACTGACGGAAACCAATCAGTCACATTACCAATATTTGACCCCGAATGCAGGCACATGCATTATTTTACAGCACAGACTAGTAAAGAACCTATTATCTTCTGCCGGAGATGTTCCCAGCAGCACGGAATAATCTGTGTGCTGTATACCTGTAACACCTTCAAAATAACAATGTTGATTTATCCATATTCAAATGGTTGTCATGGGTTACAATAAGTATAATGAAATTGTTAATAATGACTGTAAGACTTTGTACAGATGTATGCGTTAGTAAAATAATACAAAATCATACACCTGTGTACATCCTTATCTGACATGTTGTCTGTAGGAGAAATATGCCACTTGCAAGGTCCAAGTGTACACACACAGATTAATCAGAAAACAGGAAGGTAATGACTGGAGGAATCTCCACACAACATACATAATCATCCAACTCTGTCATTAGTTTATAACAGCTACATAGACACCTGTAACACGATGTTGTGATGAGGATATTATTGTATGTCATTAGTGATGACATATTGTATGGCAAATATGTTTTAGCTGTGTACATTCATTGAAACTCAGATGTAACACTGACCACGATAATAACACCATAACCTTCATTTCCTCAAGTCAAGTTATGCCTTCATTTAAGCCTACACTTATAGGCTAACTGATATTCGTACAATGAAACAATTGCTGTACTCGCTCTCCTATATATGTTCAAGCTCAGGATCAATCTGCTTTATAAAATATATTAATTAAGCTTTAATAAGGCCTACTTAATATTCAAGTGCATCTCTATTAACAGGAGTTTTAACAATAACATGGTACAACTTTGTAAACATGTTGATCAGGCATCTCTGGTCTGCTGTCTGATAGGGAAAAAATTTACTGCAAAGCTCTGTGGTATACTATTTGTTTTGTGTGACATTTAACTTTGGTGAATAAATAAACTACTGGTGCTTTGGTGTTCACCAGGCTCCCACAAAACTTAATTGTCGATATACATGATATGTCTGAACTTATACATTTCTATGGATTTACAACAGTTTTGGTTTGTTTGGATTTAAACACATAATGAGTGTTGGAAAATATGTTTAGGAAAAGAGGGCAAAACATTCTTCTCGCGTTCAAGGCATGTATATCGCTATGCAAGTGAGGAAACACACAATGCATGCATATTGTAATACAAGTGAGGACACACTCAATGAATGTATATTGCTATACAAGTGAGGACACACTCAATGCACTTATATTACTATACCAGTGAGGACACACTCAATGCATGTATATTTGCTATACAAGTGAGGACACACTCAATGCATGTATATTTGCTATACGAGTGAGGACACACTCAATTCATGTATTTCGCTATACAAGCGAGGACACACTCAATTCATGTAATTTGCTATACAAGCGAGGACACACACAATGCATATATATTTGCTAAACAAGTGAGGACACACTCAATGAATATATATTTGCTATACAAGTGAGGACACACTCAATGCATATATATTTGCTATACAAGTGAGGACACACTCACGGCAAGTATATTTCTATACAAATAACGAAAACCGCAAGGCATGTACATTTCTATACAAATGAGGACCCACGCAAGGCAAGTATATTACAATTCAAGTAAGGACACACGGCAAGTATATTGCTATATAAGTGAGGACACACTCAAGGCATGCATGGTGCTATACAAGCGAGGACGCGCTAGATTTGTGTGTGTGGTTATCTTGAATGCCAAGCGACTGTACGCGGTAGACAAGAAATTTGCAGTCTAAGCGAGGACATATTCCGATTCGAGTGAAATTTCACGAAAAGGCATAAAAAAGCATATAGAGTGCTTTTTAAACGTTAAATCACTGGTTAAAAAACCGAGGTCGTCCTCGGTTGTATGTGTGTCCTCGGTTGGTTGGTGTGTATCCATGCCTATGTCCTCGCTTGTATAGTGTGCACAAACACACACACACACACACACACACACACACACACACACACACACACACACACACACACACACACACACACACACACACACACACACACACACACACACACACACACACACACACACACACGCACACATACGCATGAATACGTTCATACTCGTTTTTTGTATGCTGGCCCGAAGCTGACAGCTTTACAGATAAGAGAAATAAAGGAGGCGATAACAACACACACATTTGTAATTGCTGACGTGAAAGTAAAGGCTGATATTTATAGGGCTGGGTAGTACTAAGCATAAAAGTATTTGTCACTCATTGCGCAGACATTAACCAACAATCATCTGTCATTTGGGTGTGAAGATCTGGTGCATTCCTTTAGAACTGATCTTTTATGGGCTTACATTTCAAAAATAGCACGCTTAACTTACCTACTAGCTTGAAATAATGTTTGATCAAATTTTAGATAGCAATGGATAAGGTAGTTAAGATCAACGGTTTATTACGACATATATTTATATTTGCAGTTATTTAGTCACAAAATATTTTTGTTTATCGCAGCTTATTTGCTGGATTGCGAGCCAGTTCACTTGGAAATTGTACGAATCAAGCTTCGAGAGATATATTGTTGTTGTCAGGTAAGTTCTTCCACAGTTGATAATGATAATCCAAATAATAACGATTTTGTAAATGGTTAATCATTTATATTCGGTCTTCAACTTTGGTCAGTTATATTTGAGACTTTTAAGTAATCTTTACCATGTTGCCAGACATCTGCTCCACTTGTCTGGTGCTAAAATGTACACATACGTTTAGTTGTTGCAAAGAGGCTGTTAGGATAGTTATGATAGAAGGGAAATAGTTCATCAGAGCCTGCCTATGTACATTTCATTAATCGGCATGAGGTGCCCATCGATCTCCTACCAAACTGCCTATCTCTCCGGCTCCATTCAAATGGCAAATAACTGTAAACTAAATCCCCTATATGTTAGCGGTTTATGGTCTATGAAAACCACATGCACATATGTCACTTCATTGATATTGACAATAGCAGCGAAAGTAATGATCCCAGACATCTGTCCATAATGGCTGACACGTGACTATTGATAAGTGAAGATTTAGATGGGTAACGTCCAGTGGCCACCTATCGTGGTGCATGGCATTGTCTCTACCCCGGAGACCCCATACATTCAGAGTACTAATTAAATGACACTATATGACATTTACTGTTAACTTGATAAATGTCATATGGGATGGTTTGTCGAACAAACGTTCGGACGAAAAACACACATCTAAAGCTTTCTGGCATGACACAACATCCTCAGTCAATTTTAAGTATAAGGTTATATACTGGGTAAGTTGAAATGTGTGGGCGATCTGAGAAGAATAGTAGAAATTGGGTTTTAATGGCGCTATTTTGCAACGCGTGTCATTTGTCCACAATCTATGAGATTTCAATCAACGACGACGATTCTCACTCACGTCCTGCTGTTGTGATAGTACGGGAAATAAACATTTTCAATTACGCTAACGCTAGACTATCGTGTATATAAATTCTAAGAATAATGACTACTCAAAACTTAACTTGTTGCAATGTACTGTTGTAGGAAGGAGCTGTAAAGTTATTTTTGTGCCTTACGTGGGTTGCAAAGCAGCAGCAGTAGTTTCATTAATCAGAGGATATCGTATACGTGGTTGCTAACAGAGCATGGCGCGAGGTTTGTGTAATGGACTAGCTTCTCCACTGAAATACTTGAAATTGTTTTTTACTAGTGCTATTTCGTCAGTTATATTAGAGGCACGTTTGGTGAGCCATAAACGGATTTTTTGGAAAAAAACCGAATTGCGTAAACCTTTCAAAACCAAATTAAAGGAGCTGGGTTACACAGCGATTGTCTCAACTTCTCGCACTAGAGCAGCAATACAAAAACGCTGTGTGATGCTATCATATTATTTACGTAAACCAATAGACATTGGTTGACGCAATCTGCCAACCGATAGCAAGCAATGCGATAACCTCTGTTATTGTTGGCGATA
>CM067347.1:20442585-20459015 GCA_034190875.2 Urechis unicinctus
AGACTTGGCTTAACGCCAAGCTTCCTTGTAGTAAGTCGGGCTACGTCATAGTCGTCTCAAGGTTATATTTGATAGTGTTCTTCACATAGTGAGATTGATGGGAACGCAAAAAGTTATTCTCATACATAGACGCTTAGATATAATCGTGATGCTAAATTCCTGGCCAATAACCACATTGGTTGTAGCTAGTCATCTATTTACTCTTCGCATCAACTGCTTAGTCATGTTTAATTTATTTTTCTGTACTGCTGGCTGCTACAAATAGTAACAAGACGCCGATATGGGAAGATATACCGTGCTAGAGGTAACAGTGGAATATAAAAAAGGACTGCACGTGTAAGGATTGTTGCAGTCAAAGATCATGTTTTCAGCCGTTTTATTGATGCTCTAAGCAGGCACTTTCATATCTTTTGCTTCACGAGCATAGTGATAAAAGTATGGGTTAAAAGAGGATGCAGTGCTCAGGTGGAATTACACCTTACCTCCTGTACGAACCACGGATGATTCCTGTTTGTCTGGCTCTCAAGCCAACACACATTCAAGTGCATTGTCATTGCCTTGCTAAAGTGCGTGATCGTTGGTAATTCGGCTTAATATCAAAGGAGGCAGACATGATACTAAACGCAAATTACATAACATAAGATCATTTTGTTCATCTGCTGTTTCATTCCCTATTAGTCACCCATTTGGTGACCCTCCCGTTAGTCACCCACTTGACGACGCTGTCATTAGTCACCCACTTGGTAACCATGCCATCAGTCACCCACGTGGTGACTCTGCCATTAGTCACCCATTTGGTGACCCTGCTGTTTGTCATCAATGGGTGATCGTACAATCAGCAAACGTTGTCACTCTTTGGGATGAGCCCGGCGATGACTTGCCTATATTCATATTGTTACTTTATATCACCAACCCCAGCGAAAGAGCTTCAAACGAGAGGATATCTAGGTTTAGACACAAATGACGGGTTGCTCACAACTGACAAATTGCAAAATAACTCAACACAATGTAACTAATTGCCTCAAACAAATAATATGATCGCTTTAGTCTGCCTCTATCGCAACAGCTGGAAATATGTGATAAGTTTGGATGAAGCTGTGATGCCTCTATAGTGCATATATGTTCTTGTGATTGAATAACGCAGTGTAAGATTGCTGAGTAAAGCGGATGAATGTTTTATGTCTGCTTGCTCTTTCATATGATCCTGTATATTGTATTAAAACCAATTACAAATACGTCGCTCAAACTCTATTCAGTTGGTTAAATTTATTGGTGCACATCTGCAAAGATGCTATTTAATCAGATACGTTGCCGTAGCACCAAAACAAAACATAGTAATTAAATGACTAAGGGATGATCTGTGTAGCACTCAAGCCGCCATATAGATGCCAAACTTACTGCTATCCCTTGATTAGCACTTTTCAAGCAAAGTACACTTAAACACTTATACACATGTCGACCGACGTGAGAAATGTTATCTATGCCACAGCTGAATGATGGGTAATTGGCGGGGAAAACATACATCCTTTTAACCTGTTAGGGGCACGTACCAGCTGCAACGGTTTGAAACAGGAAAATGAAGCTTAGAGCTTTAAAATGTACTGTCGGTGTAAACAAAAATGTTCCCATGCTTTGTGGCACTTTGTGATTTTCCTTGGTTAGTCTAGTGTGTTTGATAGATGGAGAGAAAACCGCTTACTCATCGGAGGTGAGGTAAATGTTTGCATTAGTGTGTGTTTACAAGCTTAAGTACCATGGCATATAAACACCGCTTGTAGCTAGGCTATGGTAAATATAATCTTAAGAAAGTAACTGGGTACCTTCTTCTTCTTTCTTGAAACAAACCAGCTACACTACGCAATGATCCAGTGGTGATGATGCTACAATGTACGTTTTACAGGCTAGGAGTGTATGTTGATCCATGGTGGAAAGCCTGATCGGTGTAATCCATGATATTACTACGTTGTATTTTTAACTCTTATATCAATGTTGCTAACTTCATCCCCTTTACATTGCTTCTTCATTGGTTCGTGACGTCGATAACTTATTGAACTCTGTACCATCATTTAAGCGCATGCATTCATTTATTCGTGCTATTCCGTCCTGGCTAAAACCATTATGAGTGAAACTAAACATGGATTAATTCGTCGTTTTCTGTAACATTGCTTTTTTTCTGTGGTTTGTGGAACTAGTAAAATACGAGACGGGTATTGATAGTGACGAGCCAATCGTATCACAACACAGTTTTGCACCCCATATAAGCATTTGGAGATTTTGAATTCAATAAAAACGTTAATGCTGATCTCTGAGTCAAACGATCTCAGGTCATAACCGCTTTTACCTCGTTGATAAGGTGATTATAATTACCTTTCGGCAAATTTTCCGACAACTTGACATTGACGCATGATAAGGATAAGCGTTATAAATGCATCTGTTGGTGATTTGCTTTAATTTTTGTTGTTTTCTCCATTTGCTGATATGACTCGATTGTGAACCTTTCTTGGCATTGGGAACAACAAATCATCGATAATTTATCGATAAAGGCGCATAGTCTATGACTTTGAAAACAAATATATGCAAACGAATACCGACCTAAAGCTGTTGCTACGCATGCGCAGCTCAACTATTTTCTGATATTATTGCTTCAAACTCTTACTCTAAGGGTCTAACGTGTGACGTGTTTGGTCTTAAATTCACTTTCCGTCAAAAAACAGAAATCGGACCATCGTAAATGTACAGAGTAAATATCTCGCAATCAAATATCATGCAGTAATGCTGGTTTTGGAATTGCTGGAAGATTATCATAAATGCCTCATATATTTATGTCTTGAGATTACGTTATATAAGCAAATAATAAAGTGGTTAGGCCAAATTGTAACCATCCGACCTGTTCATGATTAGAAGATGTTTAATGTTGATAATATTCATGCAATATACATGCAATATTCAGGTGTGCAAGACACAAATACAACTTGAATCGTTTAATTTTATTCTCCTTAATAACAATCGATTAGTTTAACATATCTACCCAACAACCGCGTACAAATGGACATTAACACGGAATGTTATATTCTGACAGAGTTTAATCAACGTAGTGTGCGACATATATATTAATACGGAGATGTATTGGGTATCAAGATTGCAACGCCCTGCTCTAACTGTTAAGCGAAGCGAAGAAAAATATATTGTATCTGTTCTACAAGCTACTAAAGGTTGTCGCATGCAAACTGTCAGGGGAAGCCCGCCACATATAATTCATAGCATAAGATCAGATTCCACATCGCTGCTGACCGATTTCAGCAACTAGAATGATCAGGTTATTCCCCTCGCCCTGATGTATTCTTTCTGTACAAATGTCGGCGCTTTTCGATGACCATATATATATCACGCATTGCTAATTTTCAATAATATTTGGTGTATCGTCAATCCTAACTTGGTTCAATGAAGATATGCTTCAGCTTAAAAAGAGCGAAAACATTCATCATCATGGTGTTATATTTCATTATTTTAGGTTGATATGAAGCAAATAACACATTTTGTTTCATTTTTCCCCCTTAAATAATACAACATCCGTACGATGCTTAAACATAATTGTGCATTCTATTTATTAACAGGGAAAGTAATTACACACGCGAAATGCTTCTGCTTGCTGTAAGTAAATGCCCTGTGGGTATAAGATATCCTCAGATATGTTTTGTTTATGCCACGGCCTACTGGAGAGCCGGGCTCACCAGGGTTGTGTCCTGTAACCTTGACAGATGTGTAAAAGCATTGCTGTCAGAAGCTGTAAACAAAATCACTCAAGTGCCCTCTAACAGGGCATATGCCAGTCTGTAGTAATCAGTGTAATGTGACAAAGCAAGGTGTTGTGAATATCGATTAACATCCATGCATAATGCATTAATGTACTATAACATGACAATGAGCCCGAGCACCTTGTGATGAATACATACCTCAAAGTATGAAGTTGTTTTCGTTTGCCGTTTCTCATTCAGTTCAGACATTACGCATACAATTGACACGATCTATTACCTAACCACACATTGATAGACTAAACAATGCTTGTAAAGGATTGCAATGCGTTATCAATAGCCAACAGTAGTCTATGTTTGTGCTCCCAACGAAGTTAATTATGCTGTTGCAATTGAAACCCTGTAACCTTGATCAAGTCTTGCTGGAAAGATGTGTCATTAGCAACTGGAACTAATCGGATTACAAGAACGTCCTCGTCAGTTGAAGTACCCGCATTGCCCTCCGAGCCTGGTGTTATACATCGGGGACACTAGATATGTTTTTTGCTCATATCCGTGAAATGGACCAGCACGTACAACTTGTTCTGCCTGTACCCAGCACAACAGGCTAAGTCACGAGGCAAGAAAAAGACTGGTTGTAATATATGACGTTTCGATGTCAATTGAGATCCATTAAATGATGGTGTATTAAAGGTGTGACAAGCCTCTGGGCTCAATGCACAATTGGAGATTGTGTTTGTGAGTGATGGTGAGATTTTGTGTTTGTGAGCATTAAAGAAGCAAACGAATTGGTTGTGAACGCTTGTATAAAGAAAATGATTTTGACACCCCACATATTTTCGCATGTAGCTTCATCATTTTGGCTTGATTAGTTTGTTCTGTCGTTCTCGTGGCCATACTTTTCAGGTATATTGATAGCAATATAAAACCCGATGAACTAAACTGGGTCATAACAGCCAAATCCATTCTCACTCACATATACGTACTGTTCAACACGTGTTATATGTATATATATATATATATATATATATATATATATATATATATATATATATATATATATATATATATATATATATATATATATATATATATATATATATATATATATATATATATATATATATATATATATATATATATATATATATATATATATATATATATATATATATATATGGCATTGTTTCAGTTGCCAAGACAAACAATAATATATTGGGATTATTGCCAATCGACAACATATTACTTTGTCTCTCCTATGAATAGGATTATGTGTTGTTGTGTTTTTCTATTCTTTCGGCCTCATGTTATCAATAACACAGCAAACGACTTTTGTTCCTAAGTGTCTACCCTGTCTCATGTTTGCTACCTAGATTGCACATCATCCGCTTCGCCACTTATTTGTTTTGAATGGTTCCTCCAAAGATACTTCAAAGCATGAACAGAAAACAGCTGATCTTATTTTATTATCAAAACTTAAATACATCAATTATCCATTTGGTTGGATGTCTGGAAGAGAATATGAATGTCACAATGCCGTTTGGGCCTCGAACGTCAATGGTAACCAGCCATATATTGTTCATATACCAGCACCAAATGCCAAAGCTTCCTACCAGCTGTTGGTGACCTTCTATTCGATTTATTTGCTTGATGAATGTATGTGTGACATAGATGAACTTAAGAGTGTCGCTTCGGACTGCTATGATCAAAGCATTGTTATGTTTCCTTTACCTGGAAATCGTTTCAGAGTCATTATCATTATCATCAAGCAAAATACAGTGTCTGGCTGATAAATGCTAATTACTGTTCACAAGCATCTATAATATACGTTTTTGATACATTTATGATGGTGCATGTTTTATCACGGACGGATAATTTGTCTGTAAATAACGACCAAGTGTATCTGTTGTTATAACATGCGTAATAAATTTCTTCGCCAGGTTGCTAGAATTGTCTATTGCGAGCAAATATGTTGCCCACATCGAGATAAGAAGCCAATCTGCTTACATACATACATACATACATACATACAGACAGACACACATACAGACAGACATACAGACATACAGACATACATACAGACAGACATACAGACAGACAGACAGACAGACATACAGACAGACAGACAGACATACAGACAGACACAGACACACACAGACAGACATACACATACAGACATACAGACATACAGACACATACATACATACATACATACACAGACATACATACAGACATACAGACACATACATACAGACATACATACATACATACATACATACATACATACATACATACAGACAGACACATACATACATACATACATACATACATACATACATACATACATACATACATACATACATACATACATACATACATACATACATACATACATACATACATACATACATACATACATACATACATACATACATACATACATACATACATACATACATACATACATACATACATACATACATACATACATACATACATACATACATACCAACTTATCGTCATGAGTAGAATTGTACCCACTACCACATTCGCAGACCACAATTCGCTGAACGTTGAGTACGGCATATCAGACACACGGTTAATATGTTGACCAAATAAGATAAAACATGCCTTTGCAAAGTAATGTTTCACCCAAATCCTTGTTACCGTCTTTTGAAATCTACACGAGGGATGTCCGCCACAAGTTACTTCCGATGTGATGAATGTCTCAACATGTTCGTTCATCAAGTGTGTCTCAGGCACAGCATACATAATAGCCGTTGGTGAATCAGCTCAATTCTTTCTTTCAATGTTACGTTATCCTAGGTCGGCTATAATTGATTTCTTCCATGACGTGTGATTTGAATGTAGTTGAATCAAGGATTCAACAAAATTCCAAACATTCTTAGCGTGCTGATAACTATATGTTCGAAGAATCACGCACGTGCTATCTTCCACTTGATGGTTGATGTTCGTCTTCCATAATTGCTTGGTTATCCCACTGACTCACCCTGGTGGTGGAATATTATGACATCTTATTTGATTAAATACAGAGTGAGGTAGACAACATAAATAGCATTAACAGAGCATAACACATGGAAGGAAGCTATGTACGGGGAGGATTTAACGGCACAATGGGCGCAAGCGAGTTGCACCTTCCCTCTGCAAAAAAAAGCTTCATCCTTATTCATGCTTTGCTGAAGGTACGCTTATTGTTTATTCATTAGCAGGCGCACAACGGTAAGCATTTTGGCCAATATTAACGCATTAGCAGTTTCAATCAACCAAAGTCTCATTTGAGAACATTGGCTCCCTGGTCAGGATCATAACTCATTTAACATGTTGTCCGAAAGAAAGTACATTCCCTAAACATCTTGAAGAAATTAGCATATTCTCCAATTAGCGCCATCTTTAAATCTTCTCTCAGGAATAATATAACCGCAACGTCGGTTAACTTGCCAGCTACAGTTACATTGCAAAGTTATCTCACATT
The DNA here is from genome assembly GCA_034190875.2 of Urechis unicinctus. Lineage (NCBI taxonomy): Eukaryota > Metazoa > Annelida > Polychaeta > Xenopneusta > Urechidae > Urechis > Urechis unicinctus. Next base: position 20,449,831 of record CM067347.1, read on the forward strand.
ATCTCAAAACTGGTTTTTCTTGTATAATGGAGTAGTAGTACGATATCTGGCGAATTGGCACAGCGCACTAGTTTGTCAAAATAGTGAATATTTGTGGCATTGTTGCACAAGGGACCAGCACAGCCCAGGCAATTCCCAGAAATATGTAGGAGGATGTTCGATGTACGATCTTTTGGCAAATGTGGCGATACACAGATGTGCTTTCAATGCTGTGGATGGTACGGCATAAACCAGAACAGTACTTGGACATGTTTATGTTCGATGACATGATAGGCTCTTCTGACCCCAAGCAGGAGTCAATATGAACCTACACACATTTGTGCCTGTGTAAGAAGAATTAAGTAATTCAATATTGCATTGGTAAATCTTTACAGCTTGCGACCGAACACAATTCACATTTCCAGGCACGTGCATTATCTATGTTCCACTATAAATAGCACAGCATCTACACACATGGTATCCCTGTTCTGTAAATTCTGCCCTGTACCGCTTAAATCACCTTCCAGGATACAAGGGTATTTGTATGTGATACCAATAACGAAGGAAAAAACAATGATTTTGTTTGTAAGGAAGTTCGGGACTTGAACATGGATAATTTCGTAAATTGCACGCTGTATCTTATTCACTAAGATTATTATTTAAAATTGAGAAACAGGACGATTGTTACCTCTGTGGTATGTTTGCAAGGATGATTTATATATGCCCAGAGTATTTCACACTCTTTTCCGATCTCAAAGGGATATCAGCGCTGCAAGTGGCGCATTGGCAATACCCCTTGAACCATTTTTGTGCTCACTAATGCACCAGGCAAATCCTATGGATAATGGAACAAAGGTTAATTAGTGCCCCTGATAAGCGGTGTTAGGCACGGTCAATAACGGGTTATCCCGTGACACTGCTGTTACAAATCCTATCCCGGCATGTAGGATTTACAATACCGTCTAGTGTGTTAAGATAACTTCGTTTAACCAGGAACTGCTGTCCTGGAGTACCGCATTACGTGACATCATTGTAGACAGAGCAATGCTGCTTAACCACCTACAAACCATTGTAAGAAAGAAATACGGAGAAAGATGTGGGGAAAAGAAGAAAGAGTATACAGTAGGGGTAGGGTGTATTTCGTGGTTCATTGGCTAACAATATCTCAGATTGTCATGCAAGCATCATCCATCACCATGGCTGAGCAGTCTTAATTTGTACCCCCGCCCCCCCCCCACTTTTTTTTATTTACTAAGCTATTGCCAGAAAAACATCCGGTAAGAATTGGGTTTTTTTTTAAAACCCGATTCATTTCTGCAGACATGACATACAAGATTGTTTGATTTTCTGAACAAATGCACGATGAACATAACTTTGGTTTGATAATAGCATCAAAAGGGCTTATTTTCCCACGCGACGAGATGACCTATAGTGGGCAACAATAAACCAGCTATGATGGAGTGTATTATCATAAGCTAGATGTATTTGAAGGAAGGCATCATGGCGTTAGGTGGATTTGGCTGAGTTATAGTTTGTTTCACATATAACAGCTTATATTTGCGAGATTACATCAACCACATTCTCACAATGTCCACGCAGAATGCTAAATTTGTCCCTTTTCTGGTTGTCCTCACTATTATGCTCGGCCTCAGCCTCCAGTGCTAACACATACCGCTTATTCTATGAGGCGACGCGGGCATGAATAGGTCATGTTTGGCTTATATGAATATATAAGAGCCGATTCCGGTCGCAGTGAACACTATATCAGATATAGCGATGCTAAAGTTTGCAAGATTAGGCTCTGAGTGATCGGCGAGGTGCGATGTTTGTGGTCGGTTGCTGCACTTGTATTTTGCAGAATTCATTGAATCGTGCATGCTAATTGGGTCTCTAAGAACCATGAATTGTGCACGCAGCACAGCGGCTATTCAAAACATTGAACCTGTATTCAACTCATCCCTGACCTGTTTATGGTACACGCTGCGGATAATTGGTCATGGCAGACATGGCTTACAGCTAAGCTTCCTTGTAGTAAGTCGGGCTACGTCAAAGTCGTGTCATGGTTATATTTGATAGTGTCCTTCACATAGTGAGATTAAGTTCGTACATAAACGCATAGATATAATTGTGATGCTCAATTCCTGGCCAATAACCACATTGGTTGTAGCTAGTCATCTATTTACTCTTCGCATCAACTGCGTAGTCATGTTGGAATAATTTATTTTTCTGTACTGCTGGCTGCTACCATTAACAACAAGTCGCCGATGTGGGAAGATATACCGTGCTGGAGGTAATAGAGGAATATAAAAAAGACTGGACGTGTAAGGATATTTGCAGCCCAAGATTATGTAGACCCCAGCATATCTGATCGGTGGTGTCGTAAACATAGCTGTCGGGAATTACACCAATACCCTGAAACAAATGCTGTATCTTGTTAACCCATCAACGATGCACACACTATTTTTCAGCCGTTTGATTGATGCTCTAAGCAGGCACTTTCATATCCTTTGCTTCACAAGCATAGTGAAAACGTATGGGTTAGGAGAGCACGTGCTCAGGTCGAATTTCACCTTACCTCTTGTAAGAACCACTGTTGATTCCTGTTGGTCTGGCTCTCAAACCAAAACACATTCAAGTGCATTGTTATTGTCTTGCTAAAGTGCGTGATCGTTGGTGACCCAGCCGTTAGTCACCCACTTGATGACACTGTCATTAGTCACCCACTTGAAGACACTGCTGATTCTCACCAATGGGTGATCGTAATATTAGCAAACGGCGATGACCTGTCTATCTTCATATTGATATTTTATATCACAAAACCCAGCAAAAGGGCTTCATACGAGCGGATATCTAGATTCAGACACAGATGACGTGTTGTCCACAACCGACAAATTGCCATAAAACTCAAAACAATGTAAATTACAGTCCGCATCTTTCACATTTCTCTTATTTGCATACTTTTCATTTATTATGATAAATGTGGGCTACTTATCCTCACAGTTGACTCTTGTTTGATCTGTATGTCACGCATGATAATTTTGGATGAAGCTGTGATGCCTCTATAGTGCATAAATGTTCTTGTGATGGAATAACGCAGGGTAAGATAGTTGAGTAAGGCGGCTGAATGTTCTATGTCTGCTTGTTCGGTCATATGATCCTGTAAATTGTATTAAAACCAATTACGTTGCTCAACCTCAATTCAGATGGATACATATATATTGGTGCACAGCTGCAAAGATGCTATTCAATATCATACGTTACTGGAGCACCCAAACAAAACATAGTAATTAAATGACTAAGGGATGTTCTGTGTAGCACTCAAGCTACCACATTGATGCCAAACTTACTGCTATCCCTTGATTAGCACTTTTCAAGCAAAGTATACTTAAACACTTATACACATGTCGACCGACGTGAGAAATGTTATCTATGCCACAGCTGAATGATGGGTAATTAGCAGAGAAAACATACATCCTTTTTAACCTGTGAGGGGCACGTACCAAACCGCAACGGTTAGAAACAGGCGAATGAAGCTTAGAGCTCTAAAATGTTCTGTCGATGTAAGCGAAAAAGTTCCCATGCTTTTTGGCCCTTGGTGATATTCCTTTGTTAGTCTCGTGTGTGTGATACATGGAGAGAAGACCACTTACTCATCGGATATGCGTAAGTGTGCGTTTACAAGTTCAAGTACCATGACATATGAACTCCGCTTGTAGCTAGGCTATGATGAATATAAACTTAAAAAAGAATCTGGATACCTTCTACTTCTTTCTTGAAACAAACCAGCTAGACTACGCAATGATCCAGCGGTGATGACGCTACAATGTACGTTTTACAGGTCAGGAGTGGCTGTTGATCCATGGTGGAAAGCCTAGTCGTTGTGAGAGTAACCAAACATGGATTAATTCGTCGTTTTCTGCAACATTACTTTGTTTCTGTGGTATGTAAAATACAATACAGGTTTTGATAGTGAAGGGCGAAGGATTGCAATGCGTTATCAATAGCCAACAGTTGTCTATGTTTGTGCTCCCAACGAAGTTAATTATGTTGTTGCAATTGTAACCCTGTAACCTTGATCAAGTCTTGCTGAATCAGATTACATGAACATCCTCGACAATTGAAGAACCCGTATTGCCCTCCCAACCAGGTGTTATACAACCGGGACACTGTTTATGTTTTTCTCATATCCGTGAAATGGACCAGCAGGTACAGCTTGTTCTGCCTGTCCCCAGTACAACAGTCACGATGCAAGATAAGGACTGGTTGTAATAGATGGCATTTCGGTGACAATTGAGATCCAATGATAGCGTCTTAAAGGAGTGACAAGCCTTTGGGTCAATGCGCAAATTGAAGATTGTGTTTGTGATTAAATTGGGTGATTGAAATGATTTGAACACCCCACATATTTTCGCATGCTGTTTCATCATTTTGGCCTCATTTTCATCTCGTGGCCATACTTTTCAGGTAGTTTGATAGCAATTCAGAATCCGGTGAACTATGCTGGGTCATAACAGCCCGATCATATCTCATTACACATGTATGTACTGTTCAAAACGTATTAATGTATGGGCTTGTAAAATACTTGTTCTGTGTAGTTAAGTGTCTTTTGCTGTTCGTGGCTTTTACATCCCCATACCTGATTTCCCTGCGCTGATTTGTGTTGTGTTTTATTCAGGACAGGTGTTTGTGCTTTTCCTCTGAGAACCATGGCTTCAATACCTCGGATGTGCGACACTGTTCCCACGAAAGACACACATACTGCGCCATCAAAATCTGATTCCATTGAGAATGATTTGGTACATTGATGTATTTGCAAGATGCTAGTATGTCCATATCAAACAAAATGTGGATCAACCATATATCAACGCTATAACATAAATCCGTTTATAGCGCGAGTTTTTTGCATGCATTCCAGGTTATATTAATAAATGCCAGGTTATATCAACGACGTTCAGAATGTATCACTTAAGGCTATATTGTATCAATGTATACTATCAATGAAGGCTAAATAAAATAGATCAAAGACATATTGTATCAATGAATGCCACATTGAATCCATGCTGTTCAGAATGTTTCAATGGACCTACTGTATCAGTAAAGGCCATATTGTAAAAATAAAGGCTAGTTTGTATCAATAAAAGGTAGATTGTATGGATGAGGGTCTGAGGGCCATATTGTATTGTTGAAGGCCAAATTGCACAATTGAAGGTCAGAATATATAAATAAGGACCTTAATGTATGAAGGAAGTCCAGATTGCATCAATGAAGTCCATTGCATGAAGGTTGGCGTCCATTAATAGATACCAGATGCACTTGAATGATGCATTGAGCAAGTTAATCTATCGCCTTGTTTAATGAGATGAATATTATATCAGTATTAGAAATGACTTCCTCAATTTGATCTAATAAGATCTAGTTACTTGATCTAATGCATGATGTTATTAGATTCTATTATGTGCGGAAAACGGGTGCATAACTCACTTAACTGACTGACAAGCCCAGTCATTTAGTGTTTACGTGCGGAGGAGAAAAACAGGTTTAGCTTAGGGAAGTTTTCCTTTGTTTGCGGAAGTAGTTGTGCACTCAACCGCAAGGTGAAATGTCGCGTCAGGTGCTCACTGTGTTTTTACATGGTACCGAGATATGTAAAAACTGCAGTCACCACATTCGCATTATGGCCTGCCGTCACATCCAAATGTGTGCAAATAATACATGCTTTTGTTGTGTGATAATGTGTCATGGAAAAGTCTTACAGAGCCAGATAACATTCAACTCGGTATGAACAGATTTATTCTACAGCATAAGATAATGGATAATAAATAAGCATAATTGACAATTGTAACAGGGTTGGTTTATTGATATAGTTATCGGCAACAAGCCAGGAGTAGTCCGACAATGTTTCTTAAATAATATCAAACCTTAGTTGCCAAGAAGGATACATTAAAGGATCATTACTAGCCTGTCTTTAAAAGAAGAATAGATATTCAGTTTCTCCCTACTGTAATATCCTGATCAAGTCGAGTGCACGAGTAATTCAGGCTCGGCAAGGCAACCTGTAGTATCATCTTACCTGTCACGCGCCACAGCACTTCTTAACACATTAATATTCTGCTCAGATCGATCTTTAAATCTCATCGATATATTCAAATCAGGCATAGTTTTGGTTGGCACTGCAAACAATAATATATTGGGCTAATTGTCATTCAACAACGGATTACCTTGTCTCTCGTATAGAGAGGATTTTTGTGTTTTTCTTTTCTTTGGGCTTCATGTTATTAACTCCTTTTGTTCCAAGGTGTCTAGCTTGTCTCGTGTTTGCCAACTAGATTGCACGTCATCCGCTTCGCCATTGTTTTGTTTTGGATGGCTCCTCCCAAGATATTTCAAAGCATGAACAGAAAGCGGCTGATTTTATATTCTTATCAAAACTTATATACATACATTATCTATTTTGGATGCATTTCCAACACGATGAAGCAATAAATCAATGACAAGATACAGTCTAAGGAAATCATTCATTCTCCCGAAGAAAAAATAGCGACTGTCAGGATGATCAATACGTGACTGTCACAATATAATCTGTTAATCTGCAGCATTAGCCTGAGTGGTGTGCTTTGGAACGATAGATAAAATTGCCTACATCAGAATAAATAAGCCATACCAACTCACAGAAGGTGTGTTAACAATGTCTGGACGGGAATATGACTGTCACAATACCGTTTTGGCACCGAACGCCAATGGTAACTGTGCCATGTATTTGTCATATGTGCAGCACAAAATGCCAAGATTTTCTAGCATGCTTCTCCTCGATGCATTTGGCTGTGACATAAATAGACTTAAGAGTGCTACTTCAGAATGCTATGATCAAAGCGTTATTATGTTTAATTTTAGCTGGCAATTGTTTCAGAGTCATTTTTATTTTTATCATGCAGCAAAATACAGTGTTAAGCTAATATATGTAAATTACTCTTCAACAACATCTATATTATACATTTTTGATACATTTATGATGGTGCATGTTTTATTGCCGACGGATAATTTGCCTGTAAATACCGAGCCAGTGTCTGTCGTTATTACATGCCTAATAAATTCCCTCAGAAGGCGGCCACAATTGTCTATTGTGCACCAATCTGTTTCCCACATCGAGATAAGAAGCCAATCTGCTTTGAATGAAGTCTATCGCATTTGAGGAAAGTAACTTGCGTTGAGAAGGGACAAGATATCGAAACAAATACAAGTACATCTAGAGAAATAATGTTCCGTTGCATCAAAAACAAATATTTTCAGTCAATGCAAGTAATGAAATGTTTATGTAAAAGTAGCTGTTGCTTAAACAACATCCAGACAGTACAGACATGACAGACAGTACAGACAGACAGAGACAGACAGACAGACAGACACAGACAGACATACACAGACAGACATACATACAGACATACAGACAGACAGACAGACAGACAGACATACACAGACAGACAGACATACAGACATACATACATACATACATACATACATACAGACATACACAGACAGACAGACATACATACATACATACATACATACATACATACATACATACATGCATACATACATACATGCATACATACATACAGACATACAGACATACATATACATACAGACATACATACATACATACATACATACAGACAGACATACAGACAGACATACATACATACAGACATACAGACAGACATACATACATACATACAGCATACATACATACATACATACATACATACATACATACATACATACATACATACATACATACATACATACATACATAGCCACAAACGCGACTGACTAACGTAACTTGGCGAATACGAATACGAAAAGTTAATAACATGTACAACGTAGATAGAGCCAACATATCGTCATGAGTAGAAATCTAACCCACTACCACATTCACAGCCCACAACTCGCTGCCCTTTGAGTGTGGCGTATCACACAAACGGGTATTATGTTGACCAAATAATATAAAAGACGCCTTAACAGCGTAGTTTTTTACCCCAAATCCTTGTTACCGACCTTTGAAATGTAAACGAGGGATGTCCGCAGCAAGTAACTTCCGTTGTGATGAATGTCTCAACATGTTCGTTGATCAAGTGTGACTCATATCATAATAGTTGTTGGGGAAGCAGCTCAATTCTTTCTTTCAATGTTACGTTATTCTATGTCGGGTTTAAGTGATTGCTTCAATGACGTGTCATTTGAATGTAGTAAGATGAAGGATGCAACAAAATTCCAAACATTCTTAAGGTGACTATGCTTAAAGAATCACGCACGTGCTATCTTTCACTGCTTGGTTATCCCACCGACTCACCCTGGTGGTCGAATGTTTTGACATCGCATTTGATTAAATACAGAGTAAGGTAGACTACACAAATAACATTTGATTATTATGAATAATCATATCAGCGATTGTTGGTCATCGTAAGCATTAGAGGATTACATTCGGTATCATAATGGTCACTTGGTAGCCTTTAGTGTTAGACATCGACCAATTCTCGAGATATCTTAAATCGCATTCCAATTTGTTCTGTAAAGACAACCAGTGTTTATGATGCTACAGTTAACAGAGCATAAACACATGGAAGGAGGCTATTTACAGGGAGGATTTAACTGCACATAATTAGCACCTTCCCTCTCACATTTATATTTTGTTTATTCCCGAGCAGGCGCACAACGGTAAGCATCTTGGCCAATACAAAAGCATTAGCAGTTTCAACCAACACAAGCGTCATTTGAGAACATAGACTACCTGGTCTGAATCATAACTCATTTAGCTTGTTGTCGGAAGAGAGTACGTTCCTGAAACATCTTGAAGAAATTAGCATATTCTCCTCTTAGGTTGTCCAATTAGCGCCATCTTTATATCTTTTGGCAGAAATTATATAACCAAAACATCAGTTAACTTACCAGTTACAGTTACATTGCAAAGTTTTCTCACATTATCTTAAAACAGTAAAACTGGTTTTGTTTGGTATAATGGAGTGGTGGTACGATATCTGGCTAATTGGCACAGCGCACTGGCTTGTCAAAATAGTGGCAATGTTGTACAAGAGACCAGCACAGCCCAGGCAAAGCCAGAAATATGTAGAAGGATGTTCGATGTACGATCTTTTGGTAAATGTGGCGATACACATATGTGCTTTCAATGCTGCGGATGGTACAGCATAAACCAG
>CM067347.1:20466505-20509479 GCA_034190875.2 Urechis unicinctus
ATTGTGATGCTCAATTCCTGGCCAATAACCACATTGGTTGTAGCTAGTCATCTATTTACTCTTCGCATCAACTGCGTAGTCATGTTGGAGTAATTTATTTTTCTGTACTGCGGGCTGCTACAAATAGTAACATGACGCCGAAATGGGAAGATATACCGTGCTAGAGGTTACAGTGGAACATAAAAAAGACTGCACGTGTAGGAATAGTTGCAGTCCAAGATCATGTAGACCCCAGATAACTGAGCAGTGTGTGGTAAACATAGCTGTGGGGAATTACACCAATACTCCGAAACAAATGCTGCGTCTTGTTAACCCATCAGCGATGCACACACATTTTCTCAGCCGTTTGATTGATGCTCTAAGCAGGCACTTTTATATCTTTTGCTTCACAAGCATAGTGAAAAAGTATGTGTTAAGAGAGGACGCAGTGCTGATGTCGAATTACACCTTACCTCCTGTAAGAACCACTGATGATTCCTTTTGATCTGGCTCTCAAACCATAACTCATTCAGTACATTGTCATTGCCTTGCTGAAGTGCGTAATCGTAGGTAATTTGGCTTTATATCAAAGGAGGCAGACATAATGCTACACGCAAAATACATAAATTAAGAACATAATGCTCATCTGCTGTTTCATTCCCTATTAGTCAACCACTTGGTGACCCTGCCGTTAGTCACCCACTTGGTGACCCTGTCATTAGTCAATCACTTGGTGATCCTTCCATTAGTCACCCACTTGGTGACCCTGCCGTTAGTCACCCACTTGGTGACCCTGCCGTTAGTCACCCACTTGGTGACCCTGTCATTAGTCACCCACGTTGCCATTTATTCACCCTGCTGTTTGTCACCAATGGGTGATCGTACTATTAGCAAACGTTGTCATTCTTTGGGATGAGCCCAGCGATGACCTGTCTATCTTCATATTGTTACTTTATATAGGTTTAGACACAAATGACGGGTTGCCCACAACTGACAAATTGCAATATAACTAATTGTCTCAAAGAAATAATATGATCGCTATAGTCTGGATCATTCACATTTCTCTTATTTGCATACTTTTCGTTGATTGTGATAAAAGTGGACTACTTATCATCACAGTTGACTATTGTGTGTTTTGTTTGACCTGTATGTCACGCAACAGCTGGAAATATGTGATAATTTTGGAGAAAGCGGTGATGCCTCTATAGTGCATAAATGTTCTTGTGATGAAATAACGCAGGGTAAGATAGTTGAGTAAAGTGGCTGAATGTTATATGTCTGATTGCTTGGTCATATGATCCTGTATATTGTATTAAAACCAATTACAAATACGTCGCTCATCCTCGATTCAGCTCGATGAATATATTGGTGCACAGCTGCAAAGAAGCTATTCAATATCATACAACACAGTTCTGCACCCCATATAAGCAATTGAAGATTTTGAATTCAATAAAATGTTAATGCTGATCTCTGAGTCAAACGATCACAGGTCATAACCGCTTTTACCTCGTTGATAACGTGATTATAAATTACCTTTTGGCGAATATTCCACCAACTTGACATTGACGCATGATAAGGATAAGCGCTACAGATCTTTTGGTGATTTGCTTCAATTTTCTTTTGTTTTCGTTTTTGTCTTGTTGCTGATATGACTCGATTGTGAAGCTTTCTTGGCATTGGGAAAAACAAATCATCGTTAATTTATCGATAAAGGTGCATAGTCTATGACTTTGTAAACAAATATATGTAACCGAATACCGACCGAAAGCTACAGCTACGCATGCGCAGCTCAACTATTTTCTGATGTCGTTTAAAACTCTAACTCTAAGGGTCTAACGTGTGACGTGTTTGGTCTCAAATTCCCTTTATGTCCCAAATAAGAAATCGGACCATAGTAAAGGTACAGAGTAAATATCTCGCAATCAAATATCATGCAACTATACTGGTTTTGAAATTGCTGGATGATTTTCATAAATGCCTCACATGCTTATAAATATATGACGTTATTAAAGCTAATAGTAATTAAGTGGTTGGGGCAAATTGTAACAATCCTACCTATTCATGATTAGCAGGTGTATAATGTTGATAATATTCATGCAATATACATGCAATATTCAGGTGTGCAAAACACAAATACAACTAGAACCGTTTATTTTTATTCTCCTGAATAACGATCGATTAGTTTAACATATCTACCCAACAGCCGCATACCAATGGACCTTAACACGGAATGTTATATTCTGGCACAGTTTAATCAACGAAGTAGTCTGCGACATACATATAAATGCGGAGATGTGTCGGGTATCAAGGTTACAACGCCCTGCTCTAACTGTTTAGATAAGCGAAGAAAAATATATTGTATCTGTTGTACTAGCTACTAAAGGTTGTCGCATGCAAACTGTCAGGAGAAGCCCGCTACCTATGATGCATAGCATTAGATAAGATGTCACATCGCTGCTGAACGATTTTGGCAACTAGAATGATCAGGTAATTCCCATCCTCTATTGTATTCTATCATATCAGTACAAATGTCAGCGCTTTGCGATGACTATGTATATATATCGCATTGCTAATGTTCAACAATATTTGGTGTAGCATCAATCCTAACTTAGTTCAATGAAGATTTGCAGCAGTTTAAAAAGAGTGAAAACATTCCATCGTCATGGTGTTATATATCATTATTTGAGGTTAATATTTAGCAAATTTTGTTTCAATTGTTTTTCCAGTAAATAATAATACAGCCGTACGATGCTTAAACATAATGGTGCATTCTATTTATTAACAGGGAGAGTGAATACACACGCGAAATGCTTATGCTTGCTGTAAGTAAATGCCCTGCGGGTATAAGGCACCCTCAGATGTGTTTTGTTTATGCCGCGGCCTACTGGAGAGCCGCCCTCACACGGGTTGTGTCCTGTAACCTTGGCAGATGTGTAAAAGCATTGCTGTCAGAATCTGTAAACAAAATCACTCAAGTGCCCTCCAACAGGGCACATGCCAGTCTGTAGTAATCAGTGTAATGTGACAAAGCACGCTGTTGTGAATATCGAGTAACATCCATGCATAATGCATTAATGTACTATAACATGACAATGAGCCCGAGCACCTTGTGATGAATACATACCTCAAAGTATGAAGTTGTTTTCGTTTGCACGAACCAGCATTTCACAGTTTTGCCGTTTCTCATTCAGTTCAGACATTACGCATACAATTGACGCGATCTATTACCTTACCACACATTAATAGACTGAACAATGCTTGTAAAGGATTGCAATGCGTTAATCAATAGCCAACAGTTGTCTATGTTTGTGCTCCAACGAAGTTAATTATGTTGTTGCAATTGTAACCCTGTAACCTTGATCAAGTCTTGCTGGAAAGGTGTGCCATTAGCAACTGAAATTAATCGGATTACGTACTCGTCAATTGATGTACCCGTATTGCCGTCCCAGCCCGGTGTTACACAATGGGGACATTATATATGTTTTTCTCATATCCGTAGACACAGAATTGGCAGACACTAAGTGTTTTATTCTTCACAGGTGTTTGTGCTTTGCTTTAGCCTCTGAGAACCATGGCTTCACTACCTCGGATGTGCGACACTGTTCCCACGAAAAACACACATACTGAGAATGGTTTTGTACATTTATGTATTTGAAAGATGCTAGTATGTTCGTATCAAACTAAATGTGGATCAACCATATGTCAACGCTACATCATAAATCCGTTTATAGCCAATGATATGAGCCCGAGGTTTTGGCATGCATTCCAGGTTATATTAATGAATGCCAGGTTGTTTCAACGACGTTCAGAATGTATCATTTAAGCCACTATTGTATTAATTAAGGCCAGATACTGTCAATGAAGGCTAAAGAGTATAGATCAAGGACATATTGTATCAATGAATGCCACATTGTATCCATGAAGTTCAGAATGTTTCAATGAAGGACCTTCTGTATCAGTAAAGGCCATATTGTCAAATTAAAGGCTAGTTTGTATCAATGAAAGGTAGGTTGTATCGATGAAGGTCTGTATTGTTGAAGGCCACATTGCACAAATGAAGGTCCAAATATATGACTAAGGACCTTAATGTATGAAGGAAGTCATGATTGTATCAATGAAGGTCAGATTTTATCAATGAAGGCGAGTTGATAACGATGCAGATCGGAATGCATCAATGAGACCCAGATTACATCAATGAAGACCAGATTGCCCCTCTGAAGATTGGCGTCCATTAATAAAGCCAGATGCACTTGAATGATGCATTGAGCAGGTTAATCTATCGCCTTGATTAATGAGATACATATTAAATCGGTATTGATAATGACTTCTTCAATTAGATGTTACTTGATCTAATGCATGAGGCAACGCCTGATGTTATTAGATTCTATTCTGTGCGTAAAACGGGTGCATAACTCACTTAACTGACTGACAAGCCCAGTCAATTAGTGTTTACGTGCGGAGGAGAAAAACAGGTTTAGCTTAGGGAAGTTATCCTTTTGTTTGCGGAAGTTGTTGCGTGCTCAACTGCAAGGTGAAATGTCGCCTCGGGTCCTCATTGTTTTTTCACATGCTACCCAGATATGTAGAGGGTGCAGTCACAACATTCGCATTATGTGTCACATCCCAATGTGTGCAAATGATACATGCATTTGTTGTGTGATATTGTGTCGATGGAAAAGTCTTACAGAGCCAGATAGGTTTCAAAGAAAACATTCAACTCGGTATGAACAGATTTATTGTACAGCATAAGATAATGGGTAACAAATGAGCGTAATTGACAATTGTAACAGGGTTGGTTTATTGATATAGTTGTTGGCAACAAGCCAGGTGGAGTCCGACGACGTTTCTTTAATAAAATCAATCCTTAGTTGCAAAGAATTCTACATTAAAGGAACATTACTAGTCTGTCTATAAGAGGAATAGATATTCAGTTTCTGCCTATAATAATATCCTGATCAAGTAGAGTGCGCGGCAAGACGACCTGTAGTATCATATTATCTATCACGCACCACAGCGCTTCTTAAAACATAAAAACTCTGCTCAAATCGATCTTATACCTTATCGATATATTCTGAAAAAATAAAAAATAGAGACAAATGGCGACTTCCGTAAACTGAGCTCTGTAGTTCTGGCTGAAGTTGCGAAAAAGTGGTCAAATATGCGTTAAGAGGGTCTGCTCACGGCGAGTGAGTGTGTTGAGAATAAATATGGACGTTTTCCCACCGAATCGAGCTGTTTGGGGTGAGATGACATGGGGTTGGGAGTAATGTTCGAAGTTTTCCACCGGGGATGCGTCCGATCGTTTCCCTTGTTTTTTTAGTAGTAGCTGGGTCATAAGATCGATTATATAAATCTTCCTCTCTTCGTCATAGATCGATAAATATATATCTTTCTATCTTCAACCTACCTTCTGATACGAATCCCTGTGGTCATAACGGGTTATCCCTTGACACTGCAGACATGACATAAACGATTGGACGATGAACACAACGTCGGTTTGATAATAGCTCATTTTCCCCAGCATTATGAGATGCCTGTAGTTGGCAACAATAACCAGCAATCATGGAGTGTTGTAGCATAAACTAGAGATATTTGCAGGAAGGCATTATGATGTTCTGTTGATATGGATTGGTGACATATTGTTTCGAACACAACAGCTTATATTTGAAGGATTGACTTACATAAGCGACATTCTCACATAGAATGCTAAATTGTTCTGTTATCTGGTTGTCTCAATAAAAACCTCGGCCTCAGCCTCCAGTGTCATTTTATCCTACTTATTCTATGAGGCGATGCACACATGAATAGACAAAAGCTCACAGTTTGGATATGTGACTAATAACGAGTCGATCACAGGCGCAGTGAACGGATGTGGTGATGATATTGTTTGAACGATCAGGCCTTATATGATCGACGAGGTGTGGTGTATGCGGCCGGTTGCTGCTCTTTCATGTCTCGGAATTCATTGATGCGTGAACACTAATTAGGCCTCTTAAGGTAAATCTGCCTTGATATCGTGTGTAAACGATAAAAACATGCGAGCATTATCCATGAACTTTGCACGTAGCACAACGGTCATTTAAAACATATAATCTGTATTTATCTCATCACTGGCCTATTTCCCATGTTTTGCTGGGCAAAATATGTGCCGGCTATACGATGAGTTGGCGCGGTAGTGATTGACGCAAACAAAACAATTACTTCATGCTGTAGATAATTGGTTCTGTGGCTGCTATGTCGTTGCAGACTTGGCTAGCGGCTAAATTTCCCTGTGATACGTCAAAGCCGTGTCAAGTTTCCCAGCGTCCTTCACCTAGTGCGATTGATGGGAACAAAAAGGTTTAGTTCATACATAAACGCATAGATATAATTGTGATGGACCATTCCTAGCTTATAACCACCGTGGTTGTAGTAATCTATTTACTCTTCGCATCAACTGCGTAGTCATGTTGGAGTTATTCATTTGTCTGTACTGCTGGCTACTACAAATGTTTACAAGACCACGCATGGAAAGATACTCCGTGCTGCAGCGGCAATCATTCAAAAGACTGCACGTGTAAGGATAGTTGTTGTCCAAGCTTATGTTGACTGCAGCATAACAGATCGGTGATGTGGTAAACATAGCTGTGGGGAATTGCACCAATAATCAGAAGCCAATGCTACGTTTTGTTAACCCATCAGCAATGGACACACATTTTATCAGCCGTTTGATTGATGCTCTATGCATGCACTTTCATCTCTTGGTATAGCGAAAAGCATGGGTAAATAGAGGACGCGGTGCTGATGTTGAATTTCCCCTTACCCCCTGCCAGAACCACAGATGGTTTCAGGTCCTCAAACAAGCAAAGCACAGACTGAGAAGAAGTAAATCCATTGAGCATTTCTTCCCTCCTCACTAGGCTAAGACACATATGGCGTGACATATTGTAACATAACTCAATACTATGTAAATAGCTGCATCGACCGCATCAAAGATACATGTTGTTCCTATAGTGTGCATGTTTCATATCTCGATAATTTGCATGCTTTTTATTGATAGAAAAGTGGATTTCTTATCCCTATAAATGAATCTCATATTTTATGTTGGACCTGTATGTCTTGAACAGCTGACAATATGCGATTGAGTTTGGATGAAGCTGCGATATCTCCATATTGCAACCATATGTGTGTAATGGAACAACGCAGGGAAAGCTGGTTAAGTAAAGGGATTTTATGAGCTACGTCTGCCTCTTCAGACATATGATCCAGTCTATTATATTGAAACCTATCGTGAATACGTCGCTTAGCATCAGTTCAGGGGAATTAATGTTGTGGTACACTGCTGCCAAGATGCAATTCAATCGCCTATGTCACTGGAGTACCTAATAAAAGCAAAGTAATTGAATTTCTAACAGATGTGTTGTACAGCATCACACCTAGACACATTCCTTCACTTTAAATGCCCATGTCATTGTAATTCCCCTTTTTGGTAGTTTTCAATGAAAAACCAATTATCCTATTACGTACTTGCCATCAACGCGAGAAACTTTACCACAGCTGAATGATGTACAATTTGCCGTTGGGGAAATATCACCCATAAATAATTTAGCAAACTGGTCATTATAAATATTTATACAGACAATATTTCATTTAACAAATTTGAAAGTCACGAACTTTTTGAGCTCACATTCGTCAGTTTGGTTATAAATATAAATGACTCTAGAAGAAGTCATACGAATTTGGGATAGATGATTGGTATTTGCTACGATGCATTGTCTCAATTGCAAGTGGTTTTCCTTAATAAGTCTCGTACGATCGATACATAAAGGGAAGACGTCTAATTTCTTCTTCTGTAGTCGATATGTTCCTTTCAATGTATTCACCATGTCATATAATTGTCATATATATTTAAGTTTGACTTTCGAGGCGAGGTAAAATAATAAGCGAATGTGTATTTACAAACATATGTACAATGGCATACACGCTCCTGTAACCAGGCTATGCCTATTACCCTCGGCTTAAACTGCTATGAATCGTTGGCAAACATAAGAAAGAATCTAGGTAGCTCTGACCTATTTACAAGCCCTACTACTTTCTGACACAAACCAGCTATACTACGCAATGGTCCTGCGGTGATGACGCTATAGAGCACGTTTTACAGGGCAGGGCTCCTTGTAAGTACCACGTTGTTTATTATGTCAATGTTGCTAACGTCAGTCCCTAAAAGAGAGTATGAAGCAATACGTGACTAGCATATCGTATAGACCTCTATTCTGGTGCATACCTGTCTGCTTTCACATCTTGCTTTTCAATCCTGGACAATACCATTATGAGTGTAACCAATATGAATTAAGGTGTTGTTTCCTAAAGAATCGCAATATCTACTATATTAAATGGTCTCAAATAGACACACGTACGCCTTAGAAGTGCACAGACAATCGAGTCATTGCTAAACATAGATGAGATCATGGTGTTTCTGTGATCGATGGAACTAGTCATATAAGACACGGGTATTTGTAGTGACGGGTCAAACGGAACACAACACAGCTCAGTACCCATTATAAGACAATCAAATACCGTAAATTCATTTTTTCATTTCACAAATGCAAATGGAAAATTGTTGAGCAACCCATTTTCTATTGGCATTCATTCCATTTTCGTTTCCTTATTTTAGATTTCTTAAACTAACAAACCAAAATGGAAAATGAGTTTAGTTTCGATCGAATTACTCGAATTACATCGCACGCTTTGTACTGATCCGAGTGGCGAGAACAATTGAGTACAGTCGCAGTCGTTTGGTGCCGTAAGAATTCAATCAAAGAAAATGACGGTAATTTATCCTGACAACAAACGCATCGCACTTGATTTGACTGACGCGACAGCATGAAACATTGGCAACGTTTTTTTCTGTAAGTTTAGTTTTCATTTATATTGTGTGAAAACTTCGTAAATATGTATAAAGGCATTAGCCTCGGCACCCAGCGAGTCACACTACTCACAGGTCACTATAGCTGCTTATTGGTAATAATCAATAATCAAGCGATTGATTTTCGAGCACCAAGGAACCTGTTATTTTCACATTGTGGGAATTATGATAATGACCTTATATCATTAACGTTATGCTGCTAAAAACATACTTTTTTTGTGCTGATCTGATATCATCTTTTTTCCCCCTCGTTCCTACCCCCACCCACCCCCGCGTGGGAAACTAAATCCCCACGCCCACCTAACAACCAGGTCCAGAATAATAATTAAAAGCTCAATCAATGATACATTACCCTGTTAAAACCCAAATTGCCTCCTGTTTTTTTACGTGAAATGGATCACCATCCACCCGTCCTCCATCCACCCGTCCTCCGCGCAACCGGCTGCGTTGCGAATTCCCTAAACACTTTCTTTAGCTCAGACATCATTTTTGGAACGCTTCTCAGAACAATTAGTCACATAAATCAATTAAGTCGTCCATACGTACATCTGCCGACTTATTCATACGTCACCAGACTGTCTAAATCCAGATCATATTCTACCACTCATCATCTTGGTATACAGTTGCACACCACTGTGTAGCCTTGCAATGTAGGCTACACATCCTACTTCTAAGTGTGCTCGTGTTGATAAATATCCCTTCTGATAATGATTGGTTGGGTCATGAGTTTCTCTTCACCGTGTGCTTACATGTGAATACATTTGTAAACTGGTTATTTTTAAGTAAATACCAGTTAGGGCTCAGGGTTCCTACTTAAGTAGGCTGAAACCTATGATCAATGGAGTCTCAGCCCGATCTTTGTTCTTTAAGAATAGGGGTCGTTGCCTCATCGAACCCGTGTTAATGCAGCTTCTTTGTCTCCAAATGCAGTTATCGTTTATACCCTGATATACGCAGGAATGCACGCTTTCAAAATTACCCCTTCCATATTGCTCGTCTTGGAAACCAACATCAGGGGGTAAAGCCATACCTGATACAGCTCTTTCTCAATAATAAACAGACCTAATAAAAACCATGGCTTCACTACTTCAGATGTACGTCAATCAGCACATACAATGCACGTTTGAGGACCAATTCAACTGAGAATGAATGATTGCAAATATCCATTCGATGGGTGAAGTGGACCACCATGTTGTGTTAATGAATGCTAGGTTGTATTGTTGGATGTTGGATCTTATCAATCAATGACAGATTGTATAAATGGATGCTAGACTGTATCAATGAATGCCAGGTGTGGCATAAATGCATGAAGCCCGGGGGTCAATAAGGTTCATCCAATTAGACCCTGATTTTATTTCTGGAAAGAAACATTCTGTTGGCAATGTCAAGAGACATGAAATGGAATTGCTGCTCAATAATTTATGCGTCGCTTGATTATATTAGATGTATGAACAAAAAAGAGACAACATGATTATTGCGCTTCCAGAATTTGTTTATAAACATGTCATTAAGATTAACCAAATACGCGTGAAATCCACCCGAATTTATACATTGAGCGCATTAACCCTGCCATGTTTAATGAGACATTGATTGTATAAGTATTTATAGCATTTTTTTAAATAAGACGTTACTTGATCTCATGCATGACGCAGCTTGATAAGAAAAAACGGTGTATAGCTCGAGATACTGACTGACAAGCCTAGTAAAATCGTATTCATGCACGGAGGAGAGAAACAGGATGCGCCTTTTTTTTGTTCGCGGAAGTAGCTACACATTCAACTTTACCGTAAAATGTCGCAACCGGTCTTTGGAGTGTTTTCACGGCGAGGTTTAAGTGTCTAAGTATGTAAGGGCTGCCTGCTTATCACAATGTACAACGCTTCCAAAGAAAGAAATAACATCTTCATTCCATCTCTAAACCTCCATGATGTCTGGCATTATTTACGTTGCCAAGATGAACATTAATATATTGGGCTAGTTGTCATTCGACAGCAGATTACCTTGTCTCTCGAATAGAGAGTATCATGTGTTTTTGTGTTTTTTCCTTTTTTGGCCCCTCATGTTATCAATATCACAGCAAACGAACTTTTGTTCCAAGGTGTCTAGCCTGTCTCGTGTTTGCCAACTAGATTGCACATCATCCGCTTCGCCATTGTTTTGTTTTGGATGGTTCCTCCCAAGATAATTCAAAGCATGAACAGAAAGCAGCTATTTTATTTTCTCATCAAAACTAATATACATCCATTATCCATTTGGTGGGATGCTTTTCCCACACGATGAAGCAATAAATCAATCCAATGACAAGATACAGTCTAAGGAAATTATACATCGTTACGTTACCTCAGATATCCCGAAGGAAATAGCGACTTTTGAAATGATCAATAAGTGACTCCCACAATATCATCTGTTAATCTGCAGCATTAGCCTAAGTGGTGTGCTTTGGAATGATAGCCAAAATTGCCTACATCAGAATAAATAAGCTCTACAAAACCACAGAAGGTGTTTTAGCAATGTCTGGACGGGAATATGACTGTCACAATGCCGTTTGGGCCTCGAACGCTAATGGTAACCGAGCCATATATTTGTCATATGTGCAGCACAAAATGCCAAGGCTTCCTAGTATGCTGTTGGTGACCTTCTACTCGAAGTATTTGCTTGATGTACACATGAATCGGAATGCTACGATGAAAGGCTTGTTAGGTTTTTTTTAGCGTGCAATGGTTTCAGAGCCATTATTATTATTTTCATCAAGCAAAATACAATGTTAAGCTGATATATGTAAATTACTCTTCACAAACATCTATAATATACATTTTTTATACATTTACGATAGTGCACGGATAAGTTGCTTCCTAATAACTAGCCAGAGTATCTGTTGTTATTACCTGTGTCATAAATTTCCTTGGCAATTTGCTAGAATTGTCTATTGTGCGCAAATCGAGATAAGAAGCCCCGTTGCTTTGAATGATGTCTATTGCATTTGAGGAAAGTAACTTGCGTCGAGAAGGGACACGATATCGAAACAAACACAAGTTCATCTTGAGCAATAATGTTCCCTTGCAAAAACCAAACATTTGTATAGTCAATGTAAGAAATAAAATGCTTATGTAAAAGTAGCTGTTGCTAAAAGAGCATCCTCACTTCATTGGTTACTTTCATTTGCGCGTACATGGGAATTGTCTTACATAATTCCTCTTCCTATTTACGACAACCCATGATCCGTGCGCGTCTGCCCTCATTACGGATATGAAGTCTTTTTAAGTACCTACTCGCCTATTGTTGCAATCAGTATACGCATGAACAACTTATAAACTTGACAACCTTCTGAGCGAACGCGGTGGGCAGGGTGTTCTTTCAGCATAGTTAATTGAAGCTGCACTCTGTTTTTTATGTCACTTGAAACCTGTCGCTTAATTGACGTAGCGAGATGATACATAGCCACGATCTAGAATGTATGTAGCGCTATATTGATCAATGGATCTAGACCCTAATTGATAGATTGGGAGAGTGGGCCTTCATACATACATACATGCATACATTAATACATACATACATACATACATACATACATACATACATACATACATACATACATACATACATACATACATACATACACATACATACATACATACATACATACATACATACATACATACATACATACATACATACATACATACATACATACATACATACATACATACATACACATACATACAGATACATACATACATACAGACATACATACATACATACATACATACATACATACATACAGACAGACATACATACATACATACATACATACATACATACATACATACATACATACATACATACATACATACATACATACATACATACATATACATACATACATACATACATACATACATACATACATACATACATACATACATACATACATACATACATACATACATACATACATACATACATACATACATACACATACACATACATACATACATACATACATACATAGACATACATACATACATACATACATACATACATACATACATACATACATACATACATACATACATACATACATACATACATACATACATACATACATACATACATACATACATACATACATACATACATACATACATACATACATACATACAACGACATACATACATACATAATACATACATACACATACAACATACATACATACAGTACCAACATATCGTCATGAGTAGAATTCTACCCACTACCACATTCACAGACCACAATTCGCTGCCCGTTGAGTGTGGCATATCACACAAACGGGTATTATGTTGACCAAATAAGATAAAACACGCCTTAACAAAGTAGTGTTTAACCCAAATCCTTGTTACCGTCTTTTGAAATGTAAACGAGGGATGTCCGCCACAAGCAACTTCCGTTGTAATGAATGTCTCAACATGTTCGTTCATCAAGTGTGTGTCAGGACTCATATCATAATAGCCGTTGGTGAATCAGCTCAATTCTTTCTTTCAATGTTACGTTATTCTATGTCGGGCTTAATTGATTTCTTCCATGACGTGTGATTTGAATGTAGTTGAATCAAGGATGCAACAAAATTCCAAACATTCTTAGTGTGACTATGCTTAAAGAATCACGCACGTGCTATCTTTCACTTGATGCTTGACGTTCGTCTTTCATAATTGCTTGGTTATCCCACCGACTCACCCTGGTGGTCGAATGTTTTGACATCGCATTTGATTAAATACAGAGTAAGGTAGACTACACAAATAACAACATTTGATTATTCTGAATAATCATATCAGCGATTGTTGGTCATCGTAAGCATTCAAGGATTACATTCGGTATCATAATGGTCACTTGGGAGGAGTGTTAGACATCGACCAATTCTCGAGATATCTTAAATCGCATTCCAATTTGTTCTGTGAAGACAACCCCTGATGCTACAGTTAACAAGCAAACACATGGAATAGGCTATTTACAGGGAGGATTTAACTGCACATAATTAGCACCTTCGCTCTCACATTTATATTTTGTTTATTAGCAGGCGCACACAACGGTAAGCATCTTGGCCAATACATAACGCATTAGCAGTTTCAACCAACACAAGCGTCATTTGAGAACATTGGCTACCTGGTCTGAATCATAACTCATTTAGCTTGTTGTCGAAAGAGAGTACGTTCCTGAAACATCTTGAAGAAATTAGCATATTCTCCTCTTAGGTTGTCCAATTAGCGCCATCTTTATATCTTTTGGCAGAAATTATATAACCAAAACATCAGTTAACTTACCAGTTACAGTTACATTGCAAAGTTTTCTCACATTATCTTAAAACAGTAAAACTGGTTTTTTTGGTATAATGGAGTGAGTGGTACGATATCTGGCTAATTGGCACAGCGCACTGGCTTGTCAAAATAGTGGCAATGTTGTTGCACAAGAGACCAGCACAGCCCAGGCAAAGCCAGAAATATGTAGAAGGATGTTCGATGTACGATCTTTTGGTAAATGTGGCGATACACATATGTGCTTTCAATGCTGCGGATGGTACGGCATAAACCAGAACAGTAATTGGACAAGTTTATGTTCGATGACATGATAGGCTCTTCTGACCCACAGCAGGAGTCGTGTCAATATGAACCTACACACATTTTCGCCTGTGTAAGAAGAATTAAGTAATTCAATACTGCATTGTAAATCTTTACAGCTTGGGACAGAGCATACTATACATTTCCACTCACGTGCATTATCTATGTTCCACTATAAATAGCACACAGCATCTACGCACATGGTATCCTTGTTCTGTAAAAATTCTGCCCTGTACCGCTAAAATCACCTTCCATGATACAAGGGTATTTGTATGTGATAACAATAGCGAAGGAAAAAAACAATGATTTCATTTGTTATCAAGTTCGGGATGACTTGGTCACTAAGTACATCATTGACCTTGACACGTGATTTACTACCTTGGTTTTTAAAACGTGAACACGAATTATTTCGTAAGCTGCACACTGTATCTTATTCACTAAGATTGTTTTATTTAAAATGAGAAACAGGACGAGGTTTACCTGTGTGGTTCGTTTGCAAGGATGATTCATACATGCCCAGAGTATTTCACACTCTTTTCCGATCTCAAGGAGATATCAGCGCTGCAAGTGGCTCATTGGCAATACCCCTTGAACCATTTTTGTGCTCACTAATGCACCAGGTAAATCATATGGATAATGGAACAAAGGGTTAATTAGTGCCCCTGATAAGCGGTGCTATGCACGGTCAATAACGGGTTATCCCGTGACACTGCTGTTACAAATACTATCCTGGCATGGAGGATTTACAATACCGTCTGGTGGGTTGAGAAAACTTAGTTTAACCAGGAAGTTCTGTCCTGGAGTACCGTATTATGTGACATCATTGTGGACAGAGCGATACTGCTTAACCACCTACAAACCACTGCAAGAAAGATATGCGCAGCGAACGATGTGGAGAAAACAAAGAAAGAGAATGCATAAGTGGGTGAAGGGGGGGGGGTGTATTTCGTGGTTTATTAGGCTAACAATATCTCAGACTGTCATGCAAGCATTATCCATCACCATAGCTGAGCAGTCTTAATTTGTACCCCCCCTAATATGTTTACTAATCTATTGCCAGAAACACATGTAGTAGGAATGGATTTTTTGTAATCTAACGCATTCCTGCAGGCATGACATAGGAGAGTGTTTGATTTTCCGAACAAATGCACGATGGTTTGATAATAGCATCGAAAAGGGCTCATCTTCTCACGTGACGAGGTGACCTATAGTCGGCAACAATAGACCAGCTATGATGGAGTGGGTATCAGCATAAGCTAGATGTATTTGAAGGAAGGCATCATGGCGTTAGGTGGATTTGGTTGAGTTATAGTTTGTTTCACATATAACAGCTCTTAGTTGCGAGATTACATGAACTACATTCTCACAATGTCCACGCAGAATGCTTAATTTGTTTCTTTTCTAGTTGTCCTCACTATTAAGCTCGGCCTCAGCCTCCAGTGCCAACACATACCGCTAGACGCACGCATGAATAGGTCATGTTTGGCTTATATGAATATCAAAGAGCCGATTCCGGTCGCAGTGAACACTATATCAGATATAGCGATGCTAAAGTTCGCAAGATTAGGCTCTGAGTGATTGGCGAGGTGCAATGTTTGTGGTCGGTTGCTGCACTTGTATTTCGCAGAATTCATTGAATCGTGCGTGCTAATTGGGTCTCTAAAAACCACGAATTGTGCACGCAGCACAGCGGCTATTCAAAACATTGAATCTGTATTCAACTCATCCCTGACCTGTTTATGGTACACGCTGCGGATAATTGGTCATGGCAGACTTGGCTTACAGCTAAGCTTCCTTTGTAGTAAGTCGGGCTACGTCAAAGTCGTGTCATGGTTATAGTCACCGATATGGGAAGATATACCGTGCTGGAGGTAATAGTGGAACATAAAAAAGACTGCACGTGTAAGGATATTTGCAGCCCAAGATTGTGTAGACCCCAGCATATCTGATCGGTGATGTAGTAAACATAGCTGTGGGGAATTACACCAATACCCTGAAACAAATGCTGTATCTTGTTAACCCATCAGCGATGCACACACTATTTTTCAGCCGTTTGATTGATGCTCTAAGCAGGCACATTCATATCCTTTGCTTCACAAGCATAGTGAAAAAAGTATGGGTTAGGAGAGCACGAAGTGCTCAGGTCGAATTTCACCTTACCTCTTGTAAGAACCACTGTTGATTCCTGTTGGTCTGGCTCTCAAACCAAAACACATTCAAGTGCATTGTTATTGTCTTGCTAAAGTGCGTGATCGTTGGTGACCCAGCCGTTAGTCACCCACTTGATGACGCTGTCATTAGTCACCCACTTGGTGACACTGCTGTTTATCACCAATGGGTGATTGTAATATTAGCAAACGGAGATGACCTGTCTATCTTCATATTGATACTTTATATCACAAAACCCAGCAAAAGTGCTTCATACGAGCGGATATCTAGATTCAGCACACAGATGACGTGTGGGTCCAGCCCAACCGACAAATTGCCATGAAACTCAAAACAATGTAAATAATATGATCGCTGTAGTCCGCATCTTTCACATTTCTCTTATTTGCATACTTTTCATTTATTATGATAAAAGTGGGCTACTTATCCTCACAGTTGACTATTGTGTGTTTTGTTTGACCTGTATGTCACGCAACAGCTGGAAATATGTGATAATTTTGGATGAAGCTGTGATGCCTCTATAGTGCATAAATGTTCTTGTGATGGAATAACGCCGGGTAAGATAGGTGAGTAAGGCGGCTGAATGTTCTATGTCTGCTTGTTCGGTCATATGATCCTGTATATTGTATTAAAACCAATTACGTCGCTCAACCTCAATTCAGTTGGATACATATATATTGGTGCACAGCTGCAAAGATGCTATTCTATCTCATACGTTACTGGAGCTCCCAAACAAAACATAGTAATTAAATGACTAAGGGATGTTCTGTGTTGCACTCAAGCTACCACATAGATGCCAAACTTACTGCTATCCCTTGATTAGCACTTTTCAAGCAAAGTATACTTAAACACTTATACACATGTCGACCGACGTGAGAAATGTTATCTATGCCACAGCTGAATGATGGGTAATTGGCAGAGAAAACATACATCCTTTTTAACCTGTGAGGGGCACGTACCAAACCGCAACGGTTAGAAACAGGCGAATGAAGCTTGGAGCTCTAAAATGTACTGTCGATGTAAGCGAAAATGTTCCCATGCTTTTTGGCCCTTGGTGATATTCCTTTGTTAGTCTCGTGTGTTTGATACATGGAGAGAAGACCACTTACTCATCGGAGGTCTTTATTTCTTTATATCATATAATAACCATATATATTTTAGTTAGACCTAAGTGGTTAGGTAAAATTATGCGTAAGTGTGCGTTTACAAGTTCAAGTACCATGACATATGAACTCCGCTTGTAGCTAGGCTATGATGAATATAAACTTAAAAAAGAATCTGGGTACCTTCTACTTCTTTCTTGAAACATACCAGCTAGACTACGCAATGATCCAGTGGTGATGACGCTACAATGTACGTTTTACAGGTCAGGAGTGGCTGTTGATCCATGGTGGAAAGCCTAGTCGTTGTGAGAGTAACCAAACATGGATTAATTCGTCGTTTTCTGCAACATTGCTTTGTTTCTGTGGTTTGTGATTCGAGTAAATTACAATACAGGTATTGATAGTGAAGGGCGAAGGATTGCAATGCGTTATCAATAGCCAACAGTTGTCTATGTTTGTGCTCCCAACGAAGTTAATTAAGTTGTTGCAATTGTAACCCTGTAACCTTGATCAAGTCTTGCTGAATCGGATTACTTGAATGACCTCGACAATTGAAGAACCCGTATTGCCCTCCCAACCAGGTGTTATACAACCGGGACACTGTTTATGTTTTTCTCATATCCGTGAAATGGACCAGCAGGTACAACTTGTTCTGCCTATTCCCAGTACAACAGGCTAAGTCACGATGCAAGATAAGGACTGGTTGCATTTCGGTGACAATTGAAATCCATTAAATGAAAGCGTCTTAAAGGTGTGACAAGCCTTTGGGCTCAATGCGCAAATTGAAGATTGTGTTTGTGATTAAATTGATCGATTGAAATGATTTGAACACCCCACATATTTTCGCATGCTGTTTCATCATTTTGGCTTGATTGGTTTGTGCTGCCTTCTCGTGGCCATACTTTTCAGGTAGTTTGATAGCAATTCAGAACCCGGTGAACTATGCTGGGTCATAACAGCCCGATCATATCTCATCACACATGTATGTACTGTTCAAAACGTATTGATGTATGGGCTTGTAAAATACTTGTTCTGTGTAGTTAAGTGTCTTTTGCTGTTCGTGGCCTTTACATCCCCAAACCTGATTTCCCTGCGCTGATTTGTGTTGGCAGACACTAAGTGTTTTATTCAGGACCGGTGTTTGTGCTTTTCCTCTGGGAACCATGGCTTCAATACCTCGGATGTGCGACACTGTTCCCACGAAAGACACACATACTGCGCCATCAAAATCTGATTCCATTGTGAATGATTTGGTACATTGATGTATTCGAACGATGCTAGTATGTCCATATCAAACAAAATGTGGATCAACCATATATCAACGCTATATCATAAATCCGTTTATAGCACGAGTTTTTTGCATGCATTCCTGGTTATATTAATAAATGCCAGGTTGTATCAACGACGTTCAGAATGTATCACTTAAGGCTATATTGTATCAATTAAAGCCAGATACTATCAATGAAGGCTAAATAAAATAGATCAAAGACATATTGTATCAATGAATGCCACATTGAATCCATGAAGTTCAGAATGTTTCAATGGACCTACTGTATCAGTAAAGGCCATATTGTAAAAATAAAGGCTAGTTTGTATCAATAAAAGGTAGATTGTATCGATGAAAGTCTGAGGGCCATATTGTATTGTTGAAGGCCAAATTGCACAATTGAAGGTCAGAATATATAAATAAGGACCTTAATGTATGAAGGAAGTCCAGATTGCATCAATGAAGTCCATTGCATGAAGGTTGGCGTCCATTAATAAATACCAGATGCACTTGAATGATGCATTGAGCAAGTTAATCTATCGCCTTGTTTAATGAGATGAATATTATATCAGTATTAGAAATGACTTCCTCAATTTGATCTAATAAGATCTAGTTACTTGATCTAATGCATGATGTTATTAGATTCTATTATGTGCTTAAAAAGGGTGCACGACTTAACTGACTGACAAGCCCAGTCAATTAGTGTTTACGTGCGAAGGAGAAAAACAGGTTTAGCTTAGGGAAGTTTTCCTTTTGTTTGCGGAAGTCGTTGTGCACTCAACTGCAAGGTGAAATGTCGCCTCGGGTCCTCGCTGTGTTTTTACATAGTACCGAGATATGTAAAAGCTGCAGTCGCCACATTCGCATTATGGCCTGCCGTCACATCCAAATGTGTGCAAATAATACGATGTTTATTGTGTGATAATGTGTCATGGAAAAGTCTTACGAAGCCAGATAGGTTTCATAGAAAACATTCAACTCGATATGAACAGATTTATTCTACAGCATTAGATTATGGATAATAAATAAGCATAATTGACAATTGTAACAGGGTTGGTTAATTGATATTGTTATTGGCAACAAGCCAGGTGGAGTCCGACGACGTTTCTTTAATAAAATCAAGCCTTAGTTGCAAAGAATTCTACATTAAGGAACATTACTAGTCTGTCTATAAGAGGAATATATATTCAGTTTCTGCCTACAATAATATCCTGATCAATTCGAGTGCGCGGCATGACGACCTGTAGTATCATCTTATCTGTCACGCACCAGGCGTAGTGTTGGCTGGCACTGCAAACAAAAATATACTGGGCTATTTGCCAATCGTTTCAAGATAGCATTGTCTCTCATACAAAGTGGAAAATGTGCTCCAGTTTTGTTTCTTGGGCTATTTACCAATCGATTCAAGATTACCTTGTCTCTCATATAAACAGGAAAATGTGTTCCAGTGTTTTTTCTTCGGGCCTCTTGCTGATGATAATGCAGCTGTGCTGTTCAGCAAACTACCGCTGGGGGGGATGACTAGCATTTTCATGTTAGCAGTGTTTGCTTATGATATTGCCCATTATCCGTTTTGGCACTTATTTTGGCACTTACATTGGCAATATAGAGTCTCGGGATATGCCAAAATCATACATTACACTCTCGGAACCCTAGTGATGGTTATAATGGTCAATACGCGAGGCTCATAACATACAAAGTATTAAGTTACTCATTCGGGATACCGCATTGGTCTATGTGATGCGCTTTGGAACGATAACTTAAAATACCAAAAGCAGAATAAATAAGCCACGCACACACGATGTTGCGCTGGTTAAAGCTAAGCAAGGTTTGAGATTTGTTTGAACTCCATTACTTAGGTTGAGGTATAAGCAGCTGTATTGTCAATATCTGTACGAGGATGTTATTGTAAAAGTTCAGTTTGTGACTTGACTGGAAACCGTGTCATATATGTCCCGTACACGGTCTTGTTTACATTATCTGAATCTTAATTTTATATGATCATTTCGAAGTTGGAGTACGCTGGATTATATTTCCCGATTTCAAGTCTTTGGTGAAGCTGACATGGAAGGAGTGTGACAAATCCTCGATATATGTCCTTGTCAGCAGTGTTCTGATATTGCTCCGGTATGTAACAATAATAAAAACATAGTTTATTGTTCTTTTTAGCCGACAATTATTGCTACTGTTTAAGAATCATAATCATTCTCATTCTCATCTTTGTCCTCATTCATAATCAACATCACCATTACCGCCATCATCAACATTATAATCATCATCATCGTCTTTGAGATCAAAATGTAACCTATATTAATTTACTCTTCCCCGACATTTTCTTGCGAGCAAGGTACAGAATGATCCCATACATTGTAATATATATATATATATATATATATATATATATAGATATATATAGAGATATAGATAGAGATATATATATATAGAGAGAGAGATATATATATATATATATATATATATATATATATATATATATAGATATATATATATATATATATATATATATATAAATGTATGTATATATGTGTGTGTGTGTATTTATATATATATTTATAATTATATATATACACATATATATAAATATAAATATATATAACATGTATATAAACATTATATATATATATTATATATATGTATTAATCATAATATGTATATATATGTATGTATATACTATATCATATATATATATATATACATATATCTATCTATATACGTATTTGATATATTTATGATACATGCATGTTTTATATCACAGAAGGATATATTGTATGTAAATAACGAGCCAGTATCTGTCGTTATTACATGCTATAAATATGTTTTCTAAGCAGGTTGGTAGAATTGTCTATTGCGCGCAAATCTGTGTATGTGCTCACATCGAGAAGCCACGCTGCTTTGAATGAAGTCTATTGCATTTTTTATCCCCTATTTAAGTTGATTCTGTTTTATCTCAATTAGATATGTATATATCGCTGCCCGTATGAGTGTATGACATATATATATGTAGTTATATATATAGTAGTATGTAATGTATGTAGTATGTCATAGATATCTATACATCACTAACTCTTTATAATCTAATGTATACGTTGTATGTTGATCCCCCTCTATGTAAAACAAATTTACATGTTATGGTCATATGATATACGTTTTTATATATTTATGATGGGCATGTGTTATCACAGAAGGATAAGTTGTCTGTAAAGTATCGAGCCAGTATCTGTCGTTATTACATGCGTAATAAATTTCCTAAGCAGGTTGGTAGAATTGTCTATTGCGCGCAAATCTGTTGCTCACATCGAGAAGCCACGCTGCTTTGAATGAAGAAGTATTGCATTTGAGGAAAGTAAGTTGATTCACATTCACAGACCACAATTCGCTGCCCGTTGAGTGTGGCGTATCAGACAAACGGATATCAAGTTGACCAAATGAGATAAAAGAAGCCTTTGCAGCGATGAATTGTGATTTAAATGTAGTTACAAGTAGGATGCAACAAAATTCCTAACATTCTTAGCGTGCTGATGACTATATGCTAAAAGAATCACGCACGTGCTATCTTCCACTTGATGCTTGATGTTCGTCTTCCATAATTGCATGGTTATCCCACTGACTCACCCTGGTGGTCTTATATTATGACATCGCATTTGATTAAATACAGAGTAAGTAGACTAAATAATTACATTTGATTATTCTGAATAATCATATAAGCGATTGTTGGTCATCGTAAGCATTGGAAGAGGGATATTATATTCGATCATAATGGTCCCTTGGTGGCCTTTAGTGTGAGACATCGACCAATTCTCGAGTTATCTGAAGTCGTATCCCGATTTGTTCTGAGAAGAAAACCAGTGTTTATGATACTACAGTTAGCAGATCATAACGCATAGAAGGAGGATATATACAGGGATAATTTAACGGCACCTGATTAGCAATAAGCGAGAGCGGGTTGCACCTTATTGTTTATTCATGAGCAGGCGCACGACGATAAACATCTTGGCCAATACAAACGCATTAGCAGTTTCAACCAACCAAAGTGTCATTTGAGAACATAGGCTACCTGGTCTGAATCATAACTCATTTAGCTTGTTGTCGGGAAGAAAGTACGTTCCTGAAACATCTTGAAGAAATTAGCATATTCTCCTCTTTGGTTGTCCAATAAGCGCCATCTTTATATCTTCTAGCAGGAAAAATATAACCGCAACATCAGTTAACTTACCTCACATTATCTTAAAACAGTAAAACTGATTTTGTATGGTATAATAGAGTGGTAGTACGATGTCAGGCTAATTGGCACAGCGCACTGGCTTGTCAAAATAATGAATATGTTGAACAAGAGACCAGCACAGCCCATGCAAAGCCATAAATATGTAGAAGGATGTTTGATGTACATTCTTTTGGCAAATGTGGCGATACACATATGTGCTTTCAATGCTTCGGATGGTACGGCATAAGCCAGAACATAACACGGACAAGTTTAGGCTCTTCTGACACCCAGCAAGAGTCGTGTCAATATGTACCTACAAACATTTGCGCCTGTGTTAGATGAATTAAGTAATTCAATACTGCATTGTAAATCATTACAGCTTTCGACATTGCACACTATACATTTACAGGCACGTGCATCATCTATGTTCCACAATACATAGCACAGCATCTACGCACATGGTATCCCTGTACTGTAATTTCTACTCAGTACGGCTAAAATCACCTTCCAGGAAGCACGTGTATTAGTGTGTGATAACAATAGCGAAGGAAAAACAATGATTTCATTTGTTATCAAGTTCGGGATGACTTGGTCACTAAGTACATCATTGACCTGACACGTGATTACTGCTGTCTGCCTTGGTCTTCAAACGTGAACACGAATAATTTCGTAAATCTGAAAGCTGTATTTTATTCACTAAGCCTGTTATTTAAAATGAGAAACAGGACGAAGTTTACCTGTGTTGCTCGTTTGCAAGGATGATTCATATATGCCCAGAGTATTTCACACTCTTTTCCGATCTCAAAGGGATATCAGCGCTGCAAGTGGCGCATTGGCAATACCCCTTGAATCATTTTTGTGCTCACTAATGCACCAGGTAAATCCTATGGATAATGGAACAAAGGTTAATTAGTGCACCTGATAAGCGGTGTTAGGCACGGTCAATAACGGGTTATCCCATGACACTGCTGTTACAAATCCTATCCCGGCATGTAGGATTTACAATACGTCTAGTTGGTTAAGATAACATCGTTTAACCAGGAACTGCTGTCCTGGAGTACCGCATTACGTGACATTTTTGTAGACAGAGTAATGCTGCTTAACCACCTACAAACCATTGTAAGAAAGAAATACGAAGAAAGATGTGGAGAAAAGAAGAAAGAGTATACAGTAGGGGTAGGGTGTATTTCGTGGTTCATTGGCTAGCAATATCTCAGATTGTCATGCAAGCATCATCCATCACCATGGCTGAGCAGTCTTAATTTGTACCCCCCCCCCCCTTTTTTTTTTATTTACTAAGCTATTGCCAGAAAAACATCCGGTAAGAATTGTTTTTTTTTTAAAACCCGATTCATTTCTGCAAACACGATATACAAGATTGTTTGATTTTCTGAACAAATGCACGATGAACATAACTTTGGTTTGATAATAGCATCAAAAGGGCTTATTTTCTCACGCGACGAGATGACCTATAGTGGGCAACAATAAACCAGCTATGATGGAGTGTATTATCATAAGCTAGATGTATTTAAAGAAAGGCATCATGGCGTTAGGTAGATTTGGTTGAGTTATAGTTTGTTTCGCATAAAACAGCTTATATTTGCGAGATTACATCAACGACATTCTCACAATGGCCACGCAGAATGCTAAACTTGTCCCTTTTCTGGTTGTCCTCACTATAAAGCTCGGCCTCAGCCTCCAGTGGCGCACATGAATAGACAAGAGGTCATGTTTGGCATATATGAATATAAAAGAGCCGATTCCAGTCGCAGTGAACACTATATCAGATATAGCGATGCTTAAATTAGCAAGATTAGGCCCTGAGTGTTTGGCGAGGTGCGATGTTTGTGGAGGGTTGCTGCATTTATATTTCGCACAATTCATTGAAGCGTGCATGCTAATTGGGTCTGTAAGAGCCATGAATTGTGCACGCAGCAGAGCGCTATTCGGTGCCTATTTTATTGCTGGGCTAAATATACACCTCCTAGACGGTGATGTAGAGCGTATGTGATAATGCAAGCAGACATTGACTTTACACGCTGTGGATAATTGGTCAAGGCAGACTTGGCTTACTGCTAAGCATACTTGTAGTAAGTCGGGCTACGTCATAGTCGTGTCAAGGTTATATTCGATGGTGTCCTCCACATAGTGTGATTGATGGGAACGCAAAAGTTTATGCTCATACATCGACGCTTAGATGTATTTGTGATGCTCAATTCCTGGCCAATAACCACATTGGTTGCAGTTAGTCATCTATTTACTCTTCGCATCAACTGCGTAGTCATGTTGGAATCATTTATTTTTCTGTACTGCTGACTGCTACAAATAGTAACATGACGCCGATATGGGAAAATATACCGTGCTAGAGGTTACAGTGGAACATAAAAAAGACTGCACGCGTAGGAATAGTTGCAGTCCAAGATCATGTAGACCCAAGATAACTAACTGAGCAGTGATGTGGTAAACATAGCTGTGGGAAATTACACCAATACTCCGAAACAAATGCCGCGTCTTGTTAACCCATCAGCGATGCACACACATTTTCTCAGCCGTTTGATTGATGCTCTAAGCAGGCACTTTTATATCTTTTGCTTCACAAGCATAGTGAAAAAGTATGTGTTAAGAGAGGACGCAGTGCTGATGTCGAATTACATCTTACCTCTTGTAAGAACCACTGATGATTCCTTTTGATCTGGCTCTCAAACCGTAACTCATTCAGTACATTGTCATTGCCTTGCTGTGGTGCGTAATCGTAGATAATTTGGCTTTATATCAAAGGAGGCAGACATAATGCTACACGCAAAATATATAAATTAAGAACATAATGCTCATCTGCTGTTTCATTCCCTGTTAGTCAACCACTTGGTGACCCTGGCGTTAGTCAATCACTTGGTGATCCTTCCATTAGTCACCCACTTGGTGACCCTGCCGTTAGTCACCCACTTGGTGACCCTGCCATTAGTCACCCAAGTTGTGACTTCCATTTATTCACCCTGCTGTTTGTCACCTATAGGTGATCGTACTATTAGCAAACGTTGTCATTCTTTGGGATGGGCCCAGCGATGACCTGTCTATCTTCATATTGTTACTTAATATAGGTTTAGACACAAATGACGGGTTGCCCACAACTGACAAATTGCAATATAACTAATTGTCTCAAAGAAATAATATGATCGCTATAGTCTGGATCATTCACATTTCTCTTATTTGCATACTTTTCGTTGATTGTGATAAAAGTGGACTACTTATCATTACAGTTGACTATTGTGTGTTTTGTTTGACCTGTATGTCACGCAACAGCTGGAAATATGTGATAATTTTTGGAGGAAGCGGTGATGCCTCTATAGTGCATAAATGTTCTTGTGATGAAATAACGCAGGGTAAGATAGTTGAGTAAAATGGCTGAATGTTATATGTCTGATTGCTTGGTCATATGATACTGTATATTGTATTAAAACCAATTACAAATACGTCACTCATCCTCGATTCAGCTCGATGAATATATTGCTGCACAGCTGCAAAGAAGCTATTCAATATCATACAACACAGTTCTGCACCCCATATAAGCAATTGAAGATTTTGAATTCAATAAAATGTTAATGCTGATCTCTGAGTCAAAAGATCACAGGTCATAACCGCTTTTACCTCGTTGATAATATTGACGCATGATAAGGATCAGCATTACAGATCTTTTGGTGATTTGCTTCAATTTTCATTTGTTTTCGTTCTTGTCTTGTTGCTGATATGACTCGATTGTGAACCTTTCTTGGCATTGAGAAAAACAAATCATCGATAATTTATCGATAAAGGCGCATAGTCTATGACTTTGTAAACAAATATATGTAACCGAATACCGACCGAAAGCTACAGCTACGCATGCGCAGCTCAACTATTATCTGATATCGCTTAAAACTCTAACTCTAAGGTGTGACTTGTTTGGCCTCAAATTCCCTTTATGTCCCAAATAAGAAATCGGACCATAGTAAAGGTACAGAGTAAATATCTCGCAATCAAATATCATGCAACTATACTGGTTTTGAAATTGCTGGATGATTTTCATAAATGCCTAACATGCTTATAAATATATGACGTTATTAAAGCTAATAGTAATTAAGTGGTTGGGGCAAATTGTAACAATCCTACCTATTCATGATTAGCAGGTGTATAATGTTGATAATATTCATGCAATATTATTGCAATATTCAGGTGTGCAAAACACAAATACAACTAGAATCGTTTCTTTTTATTCTCCTGAATAACGATCGATTAGTTTAACACATCTACCCAACAACCGCATACCAATGGACCTTTACACGGAATGTTATATTCTGGCAC
Source organism: Urechis unicinctus (assembly GCA_034190875.2). Classification (NCBI taxonomy): domain Eukaryota; kingdom Metazoa; phylum Annelida; class Polychaeta; order Xenopneusta; family Urechidae; genus Urechis; species Urechis unicinctus. The sequence continues at coordinate 20,494,068 of CM067347.1, forward strand.
AGTTTAATCAACGAAGTAGTCTGCGACATACATATAAATGCGGAGATGTGTAGGGATCAAGGTTACAACGCCCTGCTCTAACTGTTTAGATAAGCGAAGAAAAATATATTGTATCTGTTCTACAAGCTACTAAAGGTTGTCGCATGCAAACTGTCAGGGGAAGCCCGCCACATATAATTCATAGCATAAGATCAGATGTCACATCGCTGCTGACCGATTTCAGCAACTAGAATGATCAGGTAATTCCCATCCTCTATTGTATTCTATCATATCAGTACAAATGTCAGCGCTTTGCGATGACTATGTTTATATATCGCATTGCTAATGTTCAACAATATTTGGTGTAGCATCAATCCTAACTTAGTTCAATGAAGATTTGCAGCAGTTTAAAAAGAGTGAAAACATTCCATCGTCATGGTGTTATATATCATTATTTGAGGTTAATATTTAGCAAATTTTGTTTCAATTGTTTTTCCAGTAAATAATAATATAGCCGTACGATGCTTAAACATAATGGTGCATTCTATTTATTAACAGGGAGAGTACACACGCGAAATGCTTATGCTTGCTGTAAGTAAATGCCCTGTGGGTATAAGACGCCCTCAGATATGTTTTGTTTATGCCACGGCCTACTGGAGAGCCGCCCACACACGGGTTGCATCCTGTAACCTTGGCAGACGTGTAAAAGCATTGCTGTCAGAAACTGTAAACAAAATCACTCAAGTGCCCTCCAACAGGGTACATGCCAGTCTGTAGTAATCAGTGTAATGTGACAAAGCATGCTGTTGTGAATATCGATTAACATCCATGCATAATGCATTAATGCACTATAACATTACAATGTTATGAATACATACCTTAAAGTATGAACTTGTTTTCGTTTGCACGAACCAGCATTTCACAGTTTTGCCGTTTCTCATTCAGTTCAGATATTACGCATACAATTGACGCGATCTATTACCTTACCACACATTAATAGACTGAACAATGCTTGTAAAGGATTGCTATGCATTATCAATAGCCAACAGTTGTCTATGTTTGTGCTCCAACGAAGTTATTTATGTTGTTGCAATTGTAACCCTGTAACCTTGATCAAGTCTTGCTGGAAAGGTGTGCCATTAGCAACTGGAATTAATCGGATTACGTACTCGTCAATTGATGTACCCGTATTGCCGTCCCAGCCCGGTGTTACACGATTGGGAAATTATATATGTTTTTCTCATATCCGTAGACACAGAATTGGCAGACACTAATCAAGGTTAAACATTGGCAATATACCTATAGGGAATAACTCGGTCGGTCAATCGTCATCTTGTCAGAAAATATGGCCGAATAATGAATAGCTAAATAGGCTTTGATTCATTTGCTTGACCCAATCAATAATAGAATATAAGTAATAAAACAGCTAATGGAACAACGGTGACGGTTGATGGAACGTCAGTGAATAAAAGACATTGTTTGTAGATTGGGTTCTGCTACAATTCATCTTTCTTTTTCGTTGATAACGCAACACGACTGCGACGGAATTTGCAATTGTATGTTCTTGATGATGTATCTGTTCTTATGCGAGACGTCAGAAGAATTCGTATGAGAAAAACAACCACGCCATAACATTCGAAAAAACTACCGTTAGAAAGACTAATAATAGCCACAAATAAATGTTGAGGTAAGCCAGCCAGATTTATGTGCGTACTCACTGGTTTGCAGTGACGCGCTAAATGAGGTCAGCTTTGGCTGGGATGCAATGCTACTGTGAAAACAGCACAGCAAGCATTGTTACGTCATAGTGACGGCCTGGCAATGTTTACCTCTTTGAATATGTTGCGCTAGTGCGCATATGCTCTGTAACATCTTTTAAAGTGATTAAACCATAACGTTTACTGACACGGAGGATCTTATAAGCATGAACACATTTATAAAGCTAACTGACAACAATTAATTCAGCACAAAAGTCAGCTTTTGTTCGAATTGCTGACAGAAAGAAGAACATAACACAGCACGTTCATATACAATATCAGATAAGCACAAGATGCATTCTTCCAACTGTATATCCTCATCATCAATTAAGATGTTTCACTCCCTCATTCTGAGACTGAAAACACGTCAAACATTTCCATTATTAACAAACACAGTGAGACTTATCCAGTGTTTGAAACGCCACAATTACTCGTTCCTACGGGGATTGTGAATGACCTATTCATTATGAATTTGTTTCCGCTTCCCACAAAGCCTTCAACGTCAGCACGTGAACGGGCGCTGTTTGTCTACGTAAGTCTGTTACCTCCTCTATGTCGACCATTGGGCCCTATATTACCCTCATTACTGCCCGGTCCTTACACTATATTTTTAATGTAATCATTCTCGTTTACATGCAAATTGAGGTTCTACTGGGCCTCTGTGGTCTACAAACACTCTGTAAGGCCAATCAAGTTGGATTTCAGAAGAAAATATATGTCTAACCATTTGGAAGAGTGACAGTATATATCGCAAGTCCTTGCAATTCGTAATTTGTATTCGCTTTGATATTGAGTGGACAGACAGAAAAAGATAAACGGTACAGTGCGACGTCTAGATCAACAGGAAGATTACATGTACTATCAGGTGCACACGGCAAAGATAACTAGATTAAAGAGTCAATGCATAAAGGCACACCATTATTTTAGAGATAAGGAGACAAGGAGAGGGGGTATATGATCTGGGCCACTGTAAATGGTTGTAAAATGTATCTGTTTTTCACTTACACCGACCTACGCTTTTGTTCAAAGGAAAACACCGTGCGTCCTAGAAACATCTTTAAGAATTAAGCATTTTCTCCTACATGTTTGTCCAATTAGTGCTATCTTTATATCGGCATCACCAGTTAACTTACCAGTTATAGTTACACTCCAACGTTTTCTCACATCATCTCAAAATAGTAAGGCTTCGAGTGTATTTGTATGTGATTACAATAGGAAAGGACAAAACAATGATTTCATTGGTTGTCAAGTTGGGGATGGTTTAATCATGCATATACATCCTTGATTATACAACTGGTAGTGTGCATGACTAATAATGTCTACTTTGGTCTTCCATCGTCAACACAGAGAATCACGTCAACTGCAAGCTGCATCTTATTCACTTAAATTATTCATACAAATAGAGAGACACGAGACAACTATCCCATGCGTGTCCTTTGCACGGAGAATTAATGCCTGCTCCGAGTATTTCACACACTTTACCAAACTGTAAGAGATATCAGCACTACAAGTTGCGCATTGGTGATACCTTATATGATTGCGCTCACTAATGTACCAGGCAAATCCAAGGGACAAAAGAACAAGTGGTAATTGCTGCCACTGAAGAGCGGTTTTTTTGTTCGGTCATAATGGGTTAACCCGTGACACTGCAGTTGCAATTCCTGTACCGCATCTTTGCAGACATTGTGAGGTGACCTATAGTGGGCAACAATAACCAGCCAGTATCGAGTGTTGTACCATTAGCAAGAGATATTTGCACGAAAGCATTGATTTCGATTGGTGACATATTGTTTCGAACACAACAGCTTATGTTTGCTGGATTGATTTACATAAGCGACAATCTCACACAAAATGCACTCAATAAAATGATCGGCTTCAGCCTCCAGCGCCATCTTATACCACTTATTCTATGAGGCGACGCATACATGAATAGACAAGAGCTCACCGATTGGATATGTGACTATAAACGAGTCGATTACGGGCGCAGACAATGGATGTGGTGATGATCATGTATGGCCAATAACCACATTGTTTGTAGCTAGTCATCCATTGACTCTTCGCAATCAACTGCGAAATCATGTTGTAGTAATTTATTGTATGTACTGCTGAATGCTATAGCAAATGTTAGCTAGCACGACGCCAACATGGGAAGATATACCGTGCTGGATGTTACATTCAAAACACTGCAGATGTAAGGATAGTTGTAGTTCAAGATCATGCAGACCCCAGTATAACTGATCGGTGATGTTGAAAACATAGCTGTTGGGAAGTACACCAATGCCCTTTAGGCAATGTTGCGTCTTGTTAACCCACCAGAGATGCGCACACATTTTCTCATGCGTTTGATCGATCATCTGTTTTGCTTCACAAGCATAGTGAAAAGAATACGCCAAGAGAGGACGCGGTGCTCAGGTCGAATTATATTTGCCAGAATCACTGATGGTTCCTGTTTGTCTAACTCTCATACAAACCACTCAAGGACAAAGAAGCAATAAATTGAACTACACTGTCATTGCCCTTCTCAACTATGTGATCACAGGTAATTCCGTTTTATATCTACAGAGGCAGATATAATACTAGCTTACATAGCTAATAAAATGTTTGCATCTGCTTTTGCATTCAACCCCAGTTTGTTCCATAGGGATGAATTTGGACATGCTGGCAATTGCAAATGGGATTTTGCTGGGGCTGTTTGTAACATGGAACGTGCCACGTGCCATACATTGGCGACAACAACCATACGCCACCCACCAGTTGACAACTGACATGAGCCACCCATCCGGCGACACCTGAAATGAGTCACCCACCAGGTGAAGCCTTCCATAAGCAACCTCTTAGTTACACCCGCCATTATTCATCAAGTTGGTAACCCTGTCATTAGTCACCTACCTGTCATCACCCTTTTTCTTACCCAACACAAACCAGCTAGACTGCGTAATGATCCTGCGGTGATGACGCTGTAGTGTACGTTTAATAGGCCAGGAGTGGCTGATGATCCATGGTGGAAAGCCTGGTCGTTAAAATCCATGTTAGTACCAAGTTGTTTATTCCTATGTCAATGTTGCTAACGTCACCCCCAATACATTGACTTTTGATTACGAATTGAACTCTGTAACATAATTTTAGTGCATATATGCATGAATTCACATCGTGCTAATCCGTCCTAGCCAATACCATTACGAGTGTAACCAAACATGGATTAATGCGCCGTTTTCTATTGCATTGCTATATTGTTTCTGTTTATTGCTTAGTGAAACGATCACAGGTCATAACCGCTTTTACCTCGTTGATAACGTGATTATAAATTACCTTTTGGCAAATATTCCACCAACTTGACACTAACGCATGATAAGGATAAGCGTTTAAGATGTATCTTTTGGTGATTTGGTTCAATGTCTTTTGTTTCCTTTTTGTGTAGTCGCTGAAATGATTCGATTGTGAACCTTTCTTGTTATTGGGAATAACACATTCGTGGCTCTGAACATTGTTTACAAAAACTATACAAATAAGAAGCGACCTGGTCGAGTAACTACGCAGGTGCAATATCGTAATCTTCTGGTATTATCGCTCAAACGCCGCTCGTGTTCAGCTTCGTATGTGTAGTCGCGCCGACCACGTGACATATAAGGGTTATAATTCATGTCCCGTCAGAATGAGGAATCGGAGTAAACATCGGCCTCAGATAAAGCAGGGTCGGAGATTCTTCTCGATTAAAATCCCTAGACTGAGATCGATGAAGCATATAAACTCTGGAACTAATTAAAGACCGTCCTTCAATCGATCAAAACTAATGAAACAGATGTGAATTTTCCCACTCAATATCAGGTTAGCGTTCGGAGAAAGGTCAGCTCATGACCATTTATTCCAAAGCAATATCGTTACTGAGCTGAGAGGCTTTGTCAATTCATAAACTTGTGCGGCTGTGTAACAGCTGTGTTTGCTTATTAACAATTCAAAGAGTATTTCTCATCGAACCTCACTTGAGGCAGGAATGCATACACACTGAATACGGTAATCAACTTGCAATCATATTGATCTGCTGTTTCATGACAAAGGCAATTAACTTCCAGTATCAATGTACGCACGCTACCATTATTCCATTATACATAGGAAATGAGTAATGTAAATGGAATCCAACTCAACTTACTTGTGTAGACACAATTTTTCAGATAATAGTGCCCGAGTTACACTGATAAGGTAACCGAATAAGAATAGACACGCAAGCATAATGTTACGACATGGTGCATTGGATTTACAGGGGGGGGGGGGGGGGGGGGAGTTTTGACCTTTTACAACCTTGACTGAAACATAACATCAATGATATTGACACCGACTAAGTAACTAACTAATTAACTAACTAACTGATTGACTGACTATGAGTCTAACAAATATCACAAGTCAATAAAATTCGATTGGCGTCAATGATTGGCAATTTGTCGGCCACATATCATCGCCGATGATTCAACGACAATTTACAAAGCTAACGTATCTGGTCGAAATGTGGTCAATTATATATTTGATAGGCTTCCTGCGTCTCGATACAACATTGAAAACATCGATGACTGCATAAAATCAATTCAGTACCGTAAGATGTTTCCTTGCATCTATCTCAAGAGCAATCACCACCTCTCTCACAAAATGGGTCCACAGCGATAACAATGAGCTACGATCCCATAACGATCGCCAGCTCGACTGTACACCAGTGTATTGTGTACATCATAATAATCCAGCCATGACAATGCCAGCTTATGAGTAATCTAAACGCATTTATTGTATTTACGTGCATACATGCCTGTTACCTGTCCCAATGACATATCTAGACAGCGCAATAAGTCACGTATGTTGACAAATTGTATCTTAGTATTATGATTTGTACTCCCAACATTCTCTTTCTGTGTCTCAATCTGTCTGTCTATCTGACAAACAAGCGTCACTACTTACTTCGTTCGGAATGACAAGCAACGATAGAAGAAGGTTTATCAACCGGAAAAACTATATCTGTCTTCCTTGCAATTGCTAAAGCGCCATGGCGTTGATTGAATGGTACCTGTAACTGCGAGTAATGGATATGCATCACTCAAAATCTGAGACTTCCATACAGATCAACTAAGTAAATCCAGATATCATTTGTGAATCGTCCATGCCAGATGCCCATCGCACCGAGGTGTGATATTTTGGTTAACGACATATATATAGGGTGATTAGTTCAGGCTGCCATGCTCTTGTAGTTACCACCTTCAACCCTCCGTATTATATCCTTCCATACCCTAAAGGGAAGATTAAATCATATCGCACAAACGCAATCTCATATGAATGCAATCAGTGTTATGTGGGGTAACAGGTGCTACCTACGAGTGATTATCTGTGAGAGGGAAATCGTGTAAACCTCTGGGTGTAGAGGATGGATACTAGTCAATAATTCAGTCCGACTTCAGCCAGATCGAACATCATTCATATGTGGAACATATGTTCAAACGTTATTTTACCAGAATGATGTGAGTAAGTATATAAGAAAAAGAACAGAATATCCAACTGGATGAAATCATGCAGTTTTATTGTTACCGAGCAGACCGCAATGTTGGGGTGGGGGTTGTAATACAAGGCACAGACACGAACGAAGATCTGTTGATATTTTTTTATGCACCAAATAACCACCAATAGTCCGAAAGATAGCTACGACGCTGAATGGGCCTTTAAATGCCACAAGGGAAAGTAAAATGGCACAAAAAACCGAAGTGGTACAATTGGAGAGAACAGTAGCCGGATGCAAGTAATTCACAAAAAAATGATGCGCTAACTTCAAATGAGATGCATCTATGGCTTTAAAAGCTGAGGCTATCCAGTCACGGGAATATATCCACCTGATTTCCATTCTATCATTCAATCAAGGTTGAACATTGGCAATATACCTATAGGGAATAAGGGTGATGACAGGTAGGTGACTAATTACAGGGTTACCAACTGGATTAATAATGGCGGGTGTCACTAAGTGGGTTGCTCATGGAAGGCTTCACCTGCTGGGTGACTCATTTCAGGTGTCAACTGGCATATGGGTGCTGTCGCCAATGTATGGCATATGGCACGTTCCACGTAACAAACAGCCCATGCAAATTCCCATTTGCAATTGCCAGCATGTTCTATTCATCCCAATGAAACAATTTGGCGTTGAACGCAAAATCAGATGTAAACATTCTATTAGTTATGTATTTTGTGTGTTGTATTATGTCTGCCTCTGTAGATATAAAGCGGAATTACTAGTGATCACATAGTTGAGAAGGGCAATGACAGTGTAGTTCAATTTATTGCTTCTTGGTCGGTGAATCGTTTGTTTGAGAGTCAGACCAACAGGAACCATCAGTGATTCTGGCAGATATAATTCGACATGAGCACCGCGTCCTCTCTTGGCGTATACTTTTCACTATGCTAGTGAATCAAAACAGATGATCGATCAAACGCATGAGAAAATGTGTGCGCATCGCTGGTGGGTTAACAAGACGCAGCATTGCCTACAGGGCATTGGTGTAATTCCCCACAGCTATTTTTTACAACATCACCGATCAGTTATGCTGGGGTCTACATGATCTTAGATTACAACTATCCTAACACGTGCAGTCTTTTGAATTTAACCACCAGCGCGGTATATCTTCCCATGTCGGCGTCGTGCTAACATTTGAAGCATTCAGCAGTAATACAATAAATTACTACGACAGGATTACGCAGTTGATTGCGAAGAGTAAATAGATGACTAGCAACAAACAATGTGGTTATTGGCCAGACATGGCACATCACAATTATATCCATGCACTTATGTACGAATTTACCCTTTTGCTTCCCCATCAATCTCACTGAAGGTGAAGGATTCTATCAAGAAAAAAAAGCTTGACACGACTATGACGTAGCCCGACTTACTACAAGGAAGCTCAGTGGCAAACCAAATCTGCAATGACGAACCAATTATCCACAGCGTAAAGTCAATGTTTGTTTGCGTCATCACATACACGCCAACGAACCGTCTAGCAGGTGTATATTTAGCCCAGCAAAACATGGGAACTATAAATAGTCCAGTGATGAGTTGAATACAGATTATGTGCTTTAGAATAACCGTTGCGCTGCGTGCAAAGTTCATGGCAGGCTAATATGTGTACACACGATATCAAGGCAAACTTAACTTTGCAGGTCTAATTAGCGTTCACATATCTATGAATTCCGAAACATACAAGAGCTGCCACCGACCGCATACTCTGCACCTCGTCGATCATATAAGGCCTAATCGTTCAAACATTATCAACACCACATCCGTTCTCTGCGCTTGTAATTGACTTTTTTATAGTCACATATCCAAACTGCGAGCTCTTGTCTATTCATGTGTGCGTCGCCTCATAGAATAAGCGGTAAAAGATGGCGCTGGAGGCTGAAGCCCATCATTTTATTGAGGACAACCAGGCATTTTGTGTGAGAATGTAGCTTATGTAAATCAATCCGGTAAACATAAGCTGTTGTGTTCGAAACAATATGTCATCAATCGAAATCAAAGCTTTCGTGGAAATATCTCTTGCTAATGCTACAACACTCGATCATTGCTGGTTATTGTTGCCCAGTATAGGTCACCTCACAATGCTGAGAAGATTTTGATGTTATTATCAATCCAACTCTGTATTCATCGATCAATCTGGTATGTCATGTGTGCAAAGATGCGGTACAAGATTTGCAACTGCAGTGTCACGGGTTAACCCGTCATGACCGCTCTTCAGTGGCAGCAATTACCATTTGTTCTTTTGTCCCTTGGATTTGCCTGGTACATTTGTGAGCGCAATCATATAAGGTATCACCAATGCGCAACTTGTAGTGCTGATATCTCTTACAGTTTGGTAAAGTGTGTGAAATACTCGGAGCAGGCATTAATTCTCCGTGCAAAGGAAACGCTTAGGATAGTTTTCTCGTGTCTCTCTATTTGTATGAATATTTCTAGTGAATAAGATGCAGCTTGCAGTATACGTAATTCTCTGTGTTGACGATGGAAGACCAAAGTAGACATTATTAGTCATGCACACTACCAGTTGCAAGGTCAAGGATGTATATGCGATTAAACCATTCCCAACTTGACAACCAATGAAATCATTGTTTTTTCCTTTCCTGTTGTAATCACATACAAATACACTCGAAGCCTTACTATTTTAAGATGATGAGAGAAAACGTTGGAGTGTAACTATAACTGGTAAGTTAACTGGTGATGCCGATATAAAGATGGCACTAATTGGACAAACATGTAGGAGAAAATGCTTAATTCTTAAAGATGTTTCTAGGACGCACGGTGTTTTCCTTTGAACAAAAGCGTAGGTCAGTGTAAGTGAAAAACAGATACATTTAACAACCATTTACAGTGGCACAGATCATATACCCCCTCTCCTTGTCCCACTATCTCTAAAATAATGGTGTGCCTTTATGCATTGACTCTTTAATCTAGTTATCTTTGCCGTGTGCACCTGATAGTACATGTAATCTTCCTGTTGATCTAGACGTCGCACTGTACCGTTTATCTTTTTCTGTTTGTCCACTCAATATCAAAGCGAATACAAATTACGAATTGCAAGGACTTGCGATACATACTGTCACTCTCCCGAATGGTTAGACATATTTTTTCTTCTGAAATCCAACTTGATTGACCTTGCAGAGTGTTTGTAGACCACAGAGGCCCAGGCAGTAATGAGGGTAATATAGGGCCCAATGGTCGACATAGAGGAGGTAACAGACTTACGTAGACAAACAGCGCCAGTTCACTCGCTGAAGTTGAAGGCTTTGTGGGAAGCGGAAACAAATTCATAATGAATAGGTCATTCACAATCCCCGTATGAACGAGTAATTGTGGCGTTTCAAACACTGGATAAGTCTCACTGTGTTTGTTAATAATGGAAATGTTTGACGTGTTTTCAGTCTCAGAATGAGGGAGTGAAGCATCTTAATTGATGATGAGGATATACAGTTGGAAGAATGCATCTTGTGTTTATCTGATATTGTATATGAACGTGCCGTGTTATGTTCTTCTTCCTGTCAGCAATTCGAACAAAAGCTGACTTTTGTGCTGAATTAATTGTTCTCAGTTAGCTTTATAAATGTGTTCATGCTTATTAGATCCTCCGTGTCAATAAACGTTATGGTTTAATCACTTAAAAGATGTTACAGTGCATATGCGCACTAGCGCAACATAGTCAGAGAGCTAAACATTACCAGGCCGTCGCTATGACGTAACAATGCTTGCTGTGCTGTTCTCACAGCAGCATTGCATCCCAGCCACAACTGACCTCATTTAGCGCGTTTTTTGTTGGCGCCACTACAAACGAGTGAGTACGCACATGTATCTGGCTGGCTTACCTCAACATGTATTTGTGGCTATTATTAGTCTTTCTAACGGTAGTTTTTTCGAATGTTATGGCGTGGTTGTTTCTCATACGAATTCTTCTGACGTCTCGCATAAGAACTGATACGTCATCATAAAAATACAATTGCAAATTCCGGCACAGTCGTGTTGCGTTATCAACGGAAAAAAGATGCACTGTAGTAGAACCCAATCTACATGCAATGTCTTTTTTTCACTGACCTTCCACCGACCGTCAGTGTTGTTCCATTCGCTGTTTTATTCCTTAAGTTCTATTTTTAAAATGTGCAGCTCAATGGGTCAAGCGAATGAATTTAAGCATATTTAATTGCTCATTATTCGGCCATATTTTTTGACAAGATGACGAAGGACCAAACGAGTTATTCCGTAAGTGTATTGCCGATGCTTAACCTTGCTTGAATGATATAATGGAAATCAAGTGGATATATTTCCTTGACTCATAGCCTCAGCCAGTTAAGCCATAGATGTATCTCATTTGAAGTTAGTGCTTCATTATCTAAATGGCAGTATTTTGAGAATTACTAGCACCCGGCTACTGTTCTCTCCAATTGTACCCCTTTGGTGTATTGTGCCATTTACATTCACTTTTGGCATTTAAAGGCCTATTTGTTGTTCGTAGCTTGGTTACCGACTATTTGTGGTTATTTGGTACATCAAAACATATCATCGGATCTTCGTTCGTGTCTGTGCCTTGTATTACAACCCCCACCCCAACATTGCGTCTGCTCGGCAACAATAACTGCATGATTTCATCCAGTTGGATATTCTGTTCTTTTTCTTATAAACTTACTCTCATCGTTTGAACATATGTTCCACATATGAACAATGTTCGATCTGGCTGAAGTCAGACTGAATTATTGACTAGTATCCATCCTCTACACACAGAGGTTAACACGATTTTTCTCTCACAGATAATCACCCGTAAGTAGCTGCTGTTACCCTACATAACACTGATTGCATTCATATGAGATTGCGTTTGTGCGATATGATATAATCTTCCCTCTACATGGTTCACTTTTCCCATTCTGAATCTACAATGTGATCACTACGAGTACCCCGATTTCAAGGCTTTTGTGATGCTGGAATGAACGGAGAGCGTCAAATCCTTGATGTAATGTTATCATATTACTCCAGTATCTAATAATCTAAACATTGTTACGAGTTCTTTTAGCCAACAATTATTTTTAATGCTTCAGAATCATGATCATTATCGTCATCTTTTTCCCCTTCTCTTTCGTCATCATAATCATAATAGCTGTCGTCATCACCATTATCTTCATCATCGTCTTCATCATCAAAATACAACCCTTATTAATTCATACCGGTTTTCCGAACTTTTGCTGCGAGCGACGTAGAGAATGATGACTTACATTGGTATTGTAAACTTTTCTTCGTTAACATCTATAATATACATTTTGATACAGTTATGATAATACAATTCTTATCATCGTCCGATAAGTTACATGCAGCTGGAGAGCTATCACATTTTTAATGCATGCATTATACGTTTCCTTAGCAGTCTGCAAGAATGTTCGATTCGCCTAAATCCGTCACTCACACCAGGATGCTGTATTTAAGCCATGCGACTTACATCGAGAAGTGATAAGATTTGGAACCAAAGCCATGTTTATCCTGAGCATTAATATTCCCTTGATGAAATCTAATTTTTTTCACATTCATTGAAAGGAATAACATCTTTATAAAGCTTTCGCTTAAAGTGCATTTTCTCCCCATCTATTGCATATATACCTACATCGAGGCGTGTCCACTCTGATTACGGAGATAAAGTCTTCCAATCTGCCTTCCAGCCTTCTGTTGTAACTATTGTAGGTATGAAGCACTAAATATTACCAAACTGTGAAGACGTAGGGAGAGGATACATAGCTATAACCAAGAATGACTGTAGCACCGGATTGATAGGCTTGTATAGACCATGCTTGTTGCTGGTAGCGTAGCTCCAGATGGATCCATGCGTGTCTGCTCTATCCTGGTGATAACATTGGAAAAGGTATTGTTCCATGAAGTTCACATAAATACAGACCATAACGATTTCGGAGGTAAAAGTGGTGATTTGAAGTCGATAAAAACGATACTAGAATTAGCAGCAACACATGCTGCATTTAATGATTGCAGGTTTGACATGTTTCAGGCAAACACTCAGATATCAACGGGAAGCTGTTGGGCGTATTAACTGATCAAAGAAAGAGCAATTTGTTTGCTTACATATGTATGAACGTACATCTTTGCAAAACCTGCCCAGATTCAAATAATTACAGCAAGAAGATGCACATGTGTCAGCGTACAGATACCATACTAAGCACTGGTTTTCGGAATGACGCCAGTGCGAAACAACAAGCATTGTTTGCCTGGAAAACAAACAAGCATCATCTTGGGCGATGCAAAAAAAATCTCGTCTCTGAAGATAAGCAAATTAGTTTGGGTGCGTCAGAGTCTGGGCCGAGTATCAATGCCTTCGCCTTGGACATAGCAATACAATTGAGACGTCCCCACATAACCGCGCTTGAATTATAAAGCAGAGAAGAATGTCTACTGTGCTTGTTCATAATGATTGTCCTATATCGCTCACCCATCACAATCAACCGAGATTGGTCGATATATTTGCATTTCACTGGCGTAGTGTTACTTCAACGTCATTAGAGATTAAAAAAAATAATGTTGCTTGGATACATTATGATGTTGTGGAAGCGATTGTTTTATATCATGTAACCCAAGCAATGTGCTGCATCAACACGTCTGACGCCTTGTCAATTAGGTAGAGTTATTGATGCATGCTGTCATAGAACCTCAACGCGAAGAGACATCCTCACTCCAGCATTTTACAATAGGCTACGGAAAAACCAAATCAACAGCAAGTTCCAACAGACACAACTAGGCAGTCACATGTTGTGTGTTATTTTAAGATGCTGCAATAGACGTACGCAACGCTCGTTTCAGAGGGCTTTTCCCAAATCATGTCTGGATTAGCCCATTCACTGATAAGGTAACCAAATAGGAGTAGACACTCAAGAATGATATAAGGACCTGGTGCATTGGATTTATAACCCTAACTGAACGTACTCCAGCTCGACTGTACACCCGTGTACTTGGTACATCGTAATAATCCAGTCATGACATTGACAGCTTATGAGTTATCTAACCGCATTTATTGTATTTACTGCATACATGCCTGTTACCTGTGCCAAGGACATATCTAGACAGAGCAATAAGTCACGGATGTTGACAGTGCGACCTTGAAAACAAATGGCATCTTAGTATTATGATTTGTACTCCCAACCATCTCTTTCTGTGTCTTCATCTGTCTGTCTCTCTGACAAAAAAGCGTCGCTACTTAACTCGTTCGGAATAACAACCAATGATAGAAGATGGTTTATAGTCGAGAAAACCCAAACCTGTCTTCCTTGGAGTTGCTTAAGCGCTATGGCGTTGTTAGTATGGTACCTGTAACTGCGAGTAACGGATATGCTTCACTCCAAATCAGTGACTTCCATACAGAGCACCTAAGTAATTCCAGATATCGTTTGTGAATCGTCCATGCCAGATGCCCATCGCTTCGAGGTGTGATATTTTGGTTAACAACATCTGTATCGGGTGGTTATTTCAGAATGTCATGATTCTGTAGTTACTGCCCTCGACCCTCAGTATTATATCTTTCCACACTGTAGAGGGAAGATTATATCATATCGCACAAACGCAATCTCATATGAATGCAATCAGTGTTATGTAGGGTAACAGCAGCTACTTACGGGTGATTATCTGTGAGAGGGAAGTCGTGTAAACCTCTGTGTGTAAAGGATGGATACTAGTCAATAATTCAGTCCGACTTCAGCCAGATCGAACATAATTCATATGTGGAACATATGTTCAAACGTTATTTTACCAGAATGATGTGAGTAAGTATATAAGAAAAAGAACAGAATATACAACTGGATGAAATCATGCAGTTTTATTGTTAACGAGCAGACAGCAATGTTGGGGTGGGGGGTTGTAATACAAGGCACAGACACGAACGAAGATCCGTTGATATATTTAACGAAGATCCGTTGATATATTTTGATGTACCAAATAGTCCGAAAGCTACCTACGAACACACCAAATGGGCCTTTAAATGCCACAAGGGAAATGTAAATGGTACAATTGGAGAGAACAGTGGCCGGGTGCAAGTAATTTTCAAAATACTGCCATTTAGATAATGATGCGCTAACTTCAAACGAGATGCATCTATTGCTAACCAAACTAAGGCTATCGAGTCATGGATATATAT
>CM067347.1:20509579-20592079 GCA_034190875.2 Urechis unicinctus
TAATTGTATGTAGTGTCGGAAATACATTTTTGTAGCAATACCTATTCATCTATATAATGTATGAAAACTACTACCAGATTTTGATACAATTCTCATTTTAAAGAAGCCTTGCCCGTTTTAAAGTAAGCGTATGATCGGATTGATGTAGAACATATTCATATTGCGCGATGCGTAATAGTTGTAACTAGCTGGATGATTATATTCAATTATGAGATGAAAACGCGTTGCTGTCCTCAAAACATTATATGTGATGAAGCATCTGCAATGATCGTTTCAATAGTACTGTAATAATATTTGTTGAGACTAGTTAAATCCGTGGTTCCAGCTATTTGTATGGTCTTTGTAGAGTCCGTTTCCTTCTTTTAGTCGCGACGATATAGCACATAGTGGATAAAATTTATATATTCAATGCTGAAATTGGGTTCCAATATACATTGTAGTTCGTCCCAGTTCCAATCGCCCGCATAAACGCTCACGGCAATGAGTTAGCTGTGTTGTCAAGCCATTGTATATGTATTACATGTCGTAACATTTTACCTTTTTCCGGAAGTAGTGATTGGTAACTACAGTATTTTGTTCACTTCTAGAATCCAAAGGAGCATGATTTATATCAGAAGAGATGAGTGTAAATGTTGAGCGTAACAACTCATACCTTTTCAACGAAATTACTAGATAACCTTCACAAATCGGAACCATGCTGTGAAATTGTAACCAAAGGAATGGCAGAGTGCCAACCTTTCAAATGGCGAAAATGCACCAATAAATCGAATACAACCAAACGACTAGAAACTCACTCGGCACGATGGCATTTACACCAATGAATATAATGCAGTGAAAATCATCGTAATGCAAAAATATGATGAGGGCCAGAAGTAGCGAGAGAACTTCGGCCTGTACTTACAGTTAAACCAAGCGCAGTTCCATATAACTCAATTGTGAATTTTGCGGGCGATCATGCATTCTATATTGTTCAATTAGGTTTAAGGCACGACATGATGTAAGGTCTCCCGCGACAGCTAATACGACTTCTTGATAGAAATATCTCCACCCGATGTTACATTGCCGTGGCAGAAGATTGTTAAGTGTTTATGGGAGGTAATAACCTTACGATCACCCCAAAGTTATTATTCAGAGATAAATATGCATTGGGGTCGGAAACGTATGATGAATCATGAACGTTCCATCTGCATGAACAGGTATCGCTCGCCGAGCTAATGCGTTGATGGCTTCTGATAGGTTTAAAACAAACCTTGGAGTATTCAATCTGATCGAACCCCCATCAAAGTCCATTATATGGTACAAGGTCGTATACTTAAGATGTACTACTGTTGTTAATCGGTATACCGTTAGAGACTTAAGGCTGCGACGTAGGTCTTAGTCGAACCCGACGAGACCATGGCAAACCTTAAGGTAGGTCACATTACCTATGTTGGCAAAATGTCCCCAGCATTGATGCCACAAACAATTTTTTTGTTCTCTCATTCGTTCACATCAGTGACAAACATAGCATAATTCAACAAGGCCTCTTTTAAATTCGCTGCACAAAATATGATTTTGTTAGAGCCCTTTGCCCATGATGTTGGTGTCAAATCGAGTATTGCAATTCAACATTCAAAAATATCGAGCGCATATGTAGATTACAACATAGTGAGTATGCGCTTCATGCACATTTATTATTTATTAATATTGCCTTGAGTAATGGACTTATTATAAAAGCATCAACTGCTGAAAATAGCGTTGTAAACAAAACTATCAACAACCTTCGCATACAATGGCATTCATATATGCAAGGGCCCATCCTCCATGTAAACAACTCCACCGGACGAATGTGCATGTTTTGAAAGTTGCTTACTAGTTGAGTTCCGTAAATGAATGCAACGCTTTAAATCGCAATATAACACACATTGAGTATATTTATTCTCATTATGTGAATACAGTTTTGTTTTCAAAACATACACACATACAAACAAACATGCATGCTCGAGTATTGAACCGATTGCAGTTTGTTATCGGAAATTTCTTTCTTGGATTCATATAAATTCATATATGGCAGATGATGGAAGGAAATATTGGTTGCCACAATTATTCTACTCTGTTATCATGCTTTTTGCAAATTAGGTAAAGTTGTTGTTAATGTACACAGAATTTGAACTTTGATAGCTACCACGATGGACCTCGCAGTCCATTAATCCCCCAATAACAGGTTTGTGTCGCTGCGTGTAGTTGCAAATTATCCATGCTATGATCAAAACAACGCTGAACCAGAGATTTGATGGCTTCTTAGTACCTCAACACATATAAATGATATCGATTATTACACCATTGTAGTTTCAGACTCCAGCACGGGCTGCTAGGAATCAAAGCAAGATTTCTCATGCCTCTGTTGCCTTTATTCTGCGGGTGCAGTTATTGACTAACGTGTAATTGGTTGAGGTACTGTGTGCAGCACTCCCTCGATCCAAAGACAGCTGGTAAGATGCAATCAGAGACTAGCAAGTCGTCGAGGGCTCTAACTGTGACGCATAGCATGCGCATTAGCGGTTGCGCAATGTTTGAACAGTGACAGGCTTATCTGATAATGCACTGATCATATTGAATTGTCCTTGAAACGACAGCGTATACGAGTCATTACATGGTCATCACGGTATCTAACTAGCATACTCGCCGCTGGCAGAACATTAATTGAATTATATTTAACCTGCATCAATCATTAACAGCGGCCAACCTACAATACTGCATTGTCATAATAACAGTTTACAATCCTCAGTCTCGGTTGTTTTGCGCCAAAAGGGGTTAAAAACTATTGAGCTATTTATTTTCCTCTACAACACACTAAGTGAACATTGATGCAGAAGGAATTTGAGAGCACATGCGCAGTACCTGCTGAGGGGGATTAAATGTGCTCGGGGTGAGGCACCATGACATGGAGAGGTTTCTGTTATTACGCTGCTGTATATATATATATATATATATATATATATATATATATATATATATATATATATATATATATATATATATATATATATATATATATATATATATATATATATATATATATATATATATATATATATATATGTATATATATATAATACTTGAAGTGTTTAAAACCGAAACACTGAAAACACTGCTATCTTTCAAGCATGCCTCTCAACGTAGGTATTTGTTCAACAATAATTTGGCGATATTGCCCCTCTTCTCGTATTTCCTAAAAATACTCTCAAGTGTGCGTTGGTCTGCGGACTAGCTGTGCGAATAATCTCGTTGTAGTAATAAAGTTCTAAGCTGCACTGCTGACGGGTAACATATTCGCAAATGGACATTGCAGTCATCATTTTTCCAGGTCAACACATCTGATGGATTGGGCTTCCCAGTTACGCCTTCATGCGTTTATGATGCCTGTCGGTGGAATTCTCAAAAAATGAAGCCTGATCACTGTAAGTTGTCACATATGACATTTCTATTTAGTCAGTTTTCTCTGCTAGATGTTCGTTTTCACAATCGTTAATGCAGTGACAAAAAGGGCGTAACCCGATTTGTATCATGGTTATAGTAGAACAATTGGAAGCGGCAGAATTTTCACCCTTAATATATTGCTGGTTAATATGCGGTACTTATACCAGCAACCCATTTGTGAATGTTTTCAAATGGTATTCATTTCAGTAGTTTGAGCTCACAAAAGGTACGTGATGTCTCAACGTCAAGCTTGGAGGTGTCCAAATTTATCGGAATCTCAAATAGACCCTGACCTGGTGTGTAATGATTTGATATCTAGTCGGCGTAGAATGCAACAAGCTTGTGATAGACATTACGATCGGTTGTCATGCTTATATATTAGGGATCGATGGCATTTTGATAACTTTGACATATCTGTATAACGCAGTCAAAGAGCTATATATCAATTTTAAAATATTTGCATCTGTGCATGAAGACTAGACTTCGTATGCATATAACGGTAGCTCAAATTGATGGTTAGGTTTAATCATTCCGCCATTTGTCACGTAACAGCTCGATATGCTTTGTTATGTAAGTGGTAATCGTGTCAAGGATTGCTAAACGCCTATACAACTGACATATTAAACTGCACATTTTCACTCCCCATTACAAACGGCAAATGAACACACCACACTGGATCCAATTTATCCAGTTTCAACCGAGCATCTTTCTCTTTATTTAGCAAGTTCATTGTCATTTGCAACGATTAGTAATGTCGTGTTATACTCATGAAACTTTATAGGGAGCTGGAATGAAGCCATATTTTTACCAGTGAAAAACTAAATCGCTAATCCCATAAAAGAAGAAACACATACAATACATAACATGTCAAACAGCCCGCAGGTTCACACAGCAGAGTGGTTCTTAACAAATTGCACCGATTGTTTGTGCATAAATTCGTTTACATGCCAGTATCATAACAAGACTGCATGCAGTGTTTACGGTTTTATTCAAACATGCTATATGACGGCGTAAGAGAGTATGTTTGTAATCTGATGGATATCTTTATAATGAAATATGAGTAAGAAAATGTAAAACTAGCAGATATGTAATTGTCACTAATGTGGAAATCCCCGGATACCGTTGACGTGATGCACACACAGGGGCATGCCAACGGCTTTTCACTACCCACATGTTTTAAAATTGTTTTTATTCATGTATGTAGTGAAGTAATGAAATATGGATTGACTTGAATACACTCATATTATATAGATTCCATGAGTAAGCTAATCAAACGCACGAAAGATCGCCATAATGTGGTGTAAAATGTTATTTGTCTAAACCATGCATAAACTCCATTGGAAAGAAAATTGATATTTGTTCCTAAATTGGTAATAGAGGTTTGCCTTTAACGGTCTTCAACAAATCATTGCCATATTAGGATCAAAGTAAAAGCGATCAATTTGACGACACTTTGTGCTCGAAGTAAAGGCATCAGCTGATGGACGCCAGTTGTGCATTGAAGAAGGCTTGAGATGGTGTCCTGGTACTGATCGCGTTGGTTGTATTTTACGGTGAACCCTAAAGGCTCCTTGTGAAATCGGTACTGATTGACATCAGTATAGGTATGCCTGACTAGTCCTTACATATGCCCCATATTTGCATATATATAATAGCGGCATAACAACAGATTATCACCGCAAAGCAACATATCAAGAGGCACAGGAACTAATGAATAAATGAAAGACGGGTTTAGTGGTGCGGTTTCAGTGAATGCTATGTAATTACGATGTACCATTATTCTGTATGTAATCACGGTACTGTTTTTAATGTTGTATGAGTGGTTTATAAGTGCCGCGTGTGCTTAAGCACACTTACAGGGCATGTGCTTTATTGCCTCTACATACATGTACTTGCCATACTCGTTATTTGTCCGCCATAAATATAAATTGTTGTATAGGTAGTAACACACGAACAACAGAAGCAAAATCCAATTCGTAAACATGGCGGACATGGACATGTTCCAGCAAATATCTGAATGAATAATGCATGACGCAATAATTGGGTTTGTACAAAAACTGGTGAACATCATCGCCGTTTATCACGTCAGTCCTGCCGATGTAATCATCATCAAGTGAATACGTCATGCGCCAGGAACAAATGGAACCACTAATATCACCATTGCGCAACTGCATGGCTAGCTAAACAAAACATTAGTTATTCTAATGCATGCGTTTAAGCAAAAATCAATATTCTTTGGATAAATATACTTTTCATAGGATCAAATTAATTGTAAAGGCCGCCACTTTATCAATCAATACTAACGCATATAATTTATCAGATGTACTGTTTGCCATCACTTTAGTCAGCACAAATGGGGACATCCACATAAATTGACAGAACCAGGAGTCAGATTTGGGTTGAGATGAAACAGATATTATCGTGTTGCAAGTGCATGGTAGCCCACTATAAAATAAATTTGCCGTTATCAGACAGATCTTATCGTCTGTGAGCCACGTCGGCTAATATATTAAAGAATCGTTTCTGCAGCTTTTTAATGGTTAAAAATGCGCATGACATATTTTCAATCTGATTAACTTTCATCTCATTCTCCGGCAAATGGTATTAACAGGAAACAAAATAAACAGCGGTTTTATTCCTGTCCGCAGAGACATTGAGCACGCGGGACTGTGTCCAATTTAATTTCAGCAGAAATATCATATAAACGACCAATTGCATGAATTACGTAGTGTAACAGACCATGTAATTGTGGTGAGTATGCTGACTGACACTTGCTAATGTACATTTATGAGCTGGATTTTACTGCAGCTTTGCGGATTTGTTTATAATATCTGCAATGTTTGACTATTAGAAACATGTGTTCCGACTGATAGTTTTGAGGTAAACACTATGCAGGCGAGGCAGTGTTGGCATCTGTTTCACTTTCACCTGTCGTGTGATGTTGGACGGGTCCCATCAGATGCCGTTTACGTGTCCGTGTTCAGACGGGTGCTGCTGTCTACATGACTCTATTCAGACACACGTATTGTAAATGCGTGTTGAGTATTTAGATTACTGGAGCAGAGGTTCCTCATAATGTACGCGAAATACAACGTAAACAGTTGGGTAGTTATAAATGCATGATATTCCATGGTTATTAATTCCCAAACACATGGGTCAGGTATTTCAACCTGGGAGAATATATTATCAACACGGCAGATGGTGAAGTATAACCGACCATATTTGCTTCGTCAAATACAAAATGATTAATCGAGAGCACGTTATTCAGATCCGTCGAGGAACTCCTACTTCAATTTTCATTTCAATAATTTAGAATAAGTACATATAAATATTGCAAGGGCTCTCAAATGACATGAAGGGTTAGGTAAAATGATTAGAATTGTAAAATATTTCCATGACCCAAATTATAAGAATTTGTAGCCAACAGTATTTCTTTAGATGAACAGGCGATGGTTAAAAATATTTAGCGCTACCAATGCTCATCCCATTCTCATCATCATCCTACATTGCGACCAAACGGTACGTAATATTGTAAAATATGCATATAAAGCAGGGTGTGTTGAATCAATGCAATATGGAGCACAGCACAGTAAAGTAATGAATCATATACAAATGTTGAATTTTGACAGGAACTATATGTTTGTTCGTGTTGCTTGGCTTAACAAAATAGCCTCTAGGGGTGATATGATAGCGATCACAAATAAACTTAACGATAAGAAAATGATGATGTGATGTTATGAAAGAATGAAGGAGGGGGTGGGAAATGATGTTAATTAAACAGCTTTATTGACGATGGTATTCTAAAGCTTGACACCGTAAGTCGACCGACTGGACAATTCTGTTCCAGCCTCTATGTAGAATCCTTGCATACGTAGTATGTTGTAGGTATGGCAAAGACAACCACTGACACAAGTGGCAGCCCATGGCAAAAGATTGCTTCCAATAAGACGGTCGTTATAACACGCTTAGGAATACTTTGGGTTTATTCTACAACTAGACCCATTGGAAAGATTTGCATAGATACTATTTAATTAAATAACGATAAAAAATTGCATTGAATTCCGCTTCAACGTCACAACATTTTACGGATTTCTGCAATGAAAAACTCAACAACTAAGCTGCTTGATCAGTGCTTCTGTCTGATTGACATTCCCCACGGAAAGGTCGTTGCTCTGCCGAATGACATTGATCAGTTGTAGAGAGATGCTAATGCTACCGTTTCATGTGCTCATGTGTTTGCATCGTTCGTTTGTTTTACTTGTCATGCCTTTTACAAAACACTTATATTCAGTTATTGTTCACAATATCCAGGAAGACATTTCGTAATGAATATTTGGTTATCTACTTTGCAGTGTAAGATACAAAACGTTCACGCCTAAAGTGTATTAAAAAAGCGATGCGAGTAAATATAATTCATAGCATCTCCTCAAAACCATTTCTTTTATATGAGCATTCTTCAAAATCTTGCCCTGGTGATATGTCAAATCTGACATTTCTACGCGAGTTTTCACACAAGGGGCGCGATTTGGTTTCCACGGAAGGTCTCCAAAGCCCACACTATGGCCTGGTGCACTACATAACGTAGTTGCATCTTTTCAACAGCGTGTATTTTAAAGCTTTCCCCGTTTTCACGAATATGATGTATGTAACAGCCGATCGATTCCGTGGGTCAAACACTCAATGATGTCTAGACGGTACGAACTACAGCAGTTCAGAAAACGTTTTTGCAATTTGCAATAAACTATTGGTTAGTGTCTGTGGGACCGGTAAAACACGGTAAACATGTCGGATATTAATGCCGGTAACGGTTTCACCTCTCCGTCAGTGAATTCGGCCGTCATTTTATCTGGTCTAAAATATGGTAGATAGGAATGCCTCGCCAAATCTTAAGCACTTCTTGTGTTTAAGCATTCATGAAATCTAATTTTATACTGGTAATTTGTCTAGCCTGTGAGCGTTTTCACACGATAAACACTATATTTTTTTCATGGACGGACTACAGAGCCAACCGTTTTGGCTGGTGCGTGATATGAGAAGAGCATAGATGCAGCTGAGATAAATTAATGGGGCGTAGTTTAGCGTTTCACCAATCTTCACGCCTACGATTATAATCCCTTCACTAGATTTGATGCTATGATATGTTTATGGGGCAGCCGACTGATTCTATGAGTCTTACAATAATTCTGTAAACCACTAGGAATGACAGTCACAGAGAACAAAATCCAGTAAGTACACTTTTAATTCAAAATCATTATTAATCTGGGTGGGAAGTCCGCCAAACTAAGGGCAAATATGACCACGAAGGACAAAAGGGAAATACAAGCTCGCGAATATGCTGCTAAACAATCGACCGCTGTGTCCATCTCTCCAACAGCTAAGCGTTGATAAAGACCTCATGTCTCATGACCACATAACAAGTTATATTCTGCGATCTCTGCCAGTCATAACGTTCTCAGAATCACCGGGTATTGCTCGTTATGAGGGAAATGTGACGAGGTATGTATACAAGTACCTAGGGGTAAATCTCATTATTGTTTGCTTTCACAATAGTCGCCCATTAAGTGTTAAATGTTCGTCTGTTACGTGAGGTGTTACATCTCATTCCGTTTTCTGTCCTTTTTTGTTTTTGTACAAATGTTATGTTGTTGTATTAATTTTACCATCCATGTTCGTTTATTACGGCAACATACCTTGTAGATTTAGGTGTATATAGCCAGATACCATGTATAAATAATTTAAAACGTTATCATATGACATCATTGGGCGAAATATCTATATAAAATGGCAAGTGAATAACTGTTTCCCGTGGTGAGTAGAACAGAAGATGTGTGTGGAAAGCCATGCTGTCTGAAGCAAACAGCTTTAATGCTTTCAGTGTTGCCCTAGATACCCTCCTAATTTAACGATCTGTTAAGTTGATGTATGGAGATTAATCAATATAAGGTTTGGTGGTCGTTGAGTTTATTGACGAGAGTCCGATTTTCCGGGCGACGTTCCCGGCAGACGAGGTGATCTGGAGCTATGTGGCTGTGTGTCAAAGTGAAACATGCTGTCGTAGACAAGGTGAGGCTTTACCGAGCTATTAACTGATGTTTTAGTTACGTGATGACACGGGCTGGGTACAACACAATACATACATTGCTTTCGTGACTCGCTCCACAGTACGTGTACCCTCAGCATTACAACAGCTGGTGAGGTGCCTCGATAACACAAAAGCTTCAGTGGAACAGAGCAATCGTCAGAACCCGGTCACGTTGATTACTGAACAATAATTCGAATATCGACGGTAAAACCTACCGTTAACATAGCAGTTCCTGAATCGCTTGTATTTTTTTATATGAACTAATTATCATATTAGGGTGGTTCAGTCGTAAGTAATTAGGGTGTCATATTACAGAGACGCGGTTGGTGCGCAGTGAGGATAACGCAGCAGCAATTATAACAGTTTTTTACCGAAATCATATAATTTGTATGTATGCATTTACTTTGGTCGTCAATATTACTTCGTTACGGAATAAGCTCAATTCCAGTTGATATGTTGTCTTTTTGACTAGCGTGTGTCAAGCGATATCGCTTACTCCATAGTCAGAGCATTCCCGCTGTTTTGACGTTAATATATATTATCCTATTTAACTAATGTTCAACTATTGCCGAAATAAGGTATGTTCTGCACTTTTAACATTATTGAATCGCTTCTTAATAGGTAAAAGCAACGAAGTGGCGTTCATTATCACGCTAAGATTGTACCTCTATCTGAACACCAACCCGCACCCTCTCTGCGTCATATCCTGCATTGTACCACATGCGCAACGCACCAACCAAGATGATTGCCTTGTCAATGGTGATATGTCAGAGGATGACATATGGGCGCCTCACTGCATAGTCGTGTCCAAATTGCAGGCAATCTGAAGGGCACAATACATTTGTCTTATTGCAACAATTATAGTTGATATAATCTACACCGCTGCATTGACGGGTCTAGCTTTCTGATATTGTTATCTGATGTCCATCACTGATCAAGTAATTAGTCCTGTCAGACATTTATAAGTTTACGTTCCTTATCACAGAGTAGAGCGCTACTATTACAAATAAAGGCATTTTCGATGGAAATGTTGCAAACTTGCCAAGTCGGTCGACTGACAAGTCTACATTAATTATATAGTGCCTGTAAATAATTATATAGTGCCTGTAGATACTAAGTAACCATGACCACTTATCTAACGAAAAGGCATTCTATGCCTTCCTTCCCAAGACACACTTACAATATGCACCAAACTTTGCGTCTGTCTGCCATAACATCGAAACTACGGTACGGTATTAAACAACGACGAAGTGATTAATTCGTTGACGCGTCGATGAAGGATTGACTAGGTGATATTGGGAGCAAGATTACTTCACCGTGTAGCAATCGATTCACGCATTTGCTCCCTTGTGCTCTTCCAGATAACTCGAATACCAGGAATACCTGTAGGGAACAAAGTTCATTCCTTAAATGTGGCAATGCAATAATAAGTGACCGTACACTCATTTTCAAGTCTAACTACATTGGCGAGATGTTTGGTTGTCGGTTCAAAACAGTGCTTATTCAGCTACGGGTCTCAATCGATAGGAACACTTATTGCATTGACCGAATAAACTCAATATTATATCCATCGGGCTCGCAGTTTGAAAGGGTATAAAACATGATATACATGTAAAATGCATGGACACATCGAAGAGAAGTCCCCACGACGAGACGCTAAATAGACACGTGCAATTCAAGGCATGAGTTTGGCCTTTCAATTATGAAAACTTCCATATGCAGAGCTTGCTACTCCACTGATTATGCACGAGTGTTTGACATAAATGTACTGAGTTTAGGCTTTCGGCTCTGAATACTTCCTCATGCAGCCCTAACGACTCTCTGATAAAGATTGACAAATCTGTACTGTCCCCACTTAAACGGACACTTTGGTATGAATGATATATTCCTCATACGTAAGTAAAACGCATTGTACAATATCCTAATAATCAAGTTTTGCACCAAATGCAGCAGAACAAAATGGAAGCAACGATACACATTCAACTGTGTGACCGAATCTGTTTTTGATCATGCCTTTGAACCTTAAAAGCCAAACGGCGATATATGTCATGATTTGCCACCAAGATGCTCAAGCTATGCCGATAGCAGTGACAATAGGTAATGAGTGTAGTGTAGACTACTAATATGCTAAGCAATTTCTCGGGACCAATCGAACGGATTCCATTGAAGGAGCACCTCTCGTGGTTTTTATCTTACGGTTTTACGACCCATCAGTTTGTCATAAATTGGTGTTACAATGGAACGTCCTATTCCCAATGTAAGTCTCAATTGAATATATCTGATGACGTCGGATTACCATCAAGATCAAGTAAACAAACTGTGATACGTTATGGTAATTAAGGGTGATTCGTCCTTGTAGATAAAAGCAAACAAGAAATTTAAAATGTCGTATAGGCCTTAGAATTGCCCCATCATTTATGTAATAGTTTACCCCATACGGGTATTTGATAAGGCCATAAGGCGTGAACGACACTTAGAAGTGGGTTGAATATACCTGAGCACAGTGTTAGAAGTGTTAGTAATTTACGAATTGATCAACGGGTAGTGATGTGTCAGTAATGTTTCTTGTCCGCATTAATAACCTACTTAATGGCAGCCCGATCGATTGTGCTCGGGATAAACGTCCACAGGTCGAACGGCAAGAGGGTGCGAGGTCATAGATGGATAGCAGGGTGGAGACCGGGAAAGAAGCGCTGGTGGGCAAGAGAGGGTGTTATGGCGTTACAATAGATTGTCCAGAGGAATCAAGTGTCAGGATGAGATAAGCTGTAGGATATGATATATAAACGCTAGTTTGAACGGTAAAAGTATGCTATACCCTTATCGCCACTTCCAATTATTCTACTTCATAGATATCTGATAATCATTAATCACTAACGAAACGGTTCTCATCGATGATCGCCTATATTTGCGTGATTTCTGGTGAGTGTGTTTGCATGTCATGTACTCAAATTTCATAGCAGGTTATCCAGTGTTACCGTCAGTCATACCATATTATCCGTCAAGCAGAATATCATGGGGATTATCACTTATATTTCACAAATTGCATGGTAAATAGAGTGTACATGCCCCTGATTACACTTAAACAATGGGCAGGCATACAGATATTCGGTTGTTCATATCGTGCTGACATGTATAGTTCCAGGTATTTGTTCATTATTCTATTGTACTAATTCCTTCAGCGAAAATGTTGCTAAAGTACGACACATAAGCTGGTTGTCAGTAGGCCGCCTTGGCTCGCTCACAATACATGCGTAAGTATAGCCTTTAATGTAATATAGGACATTTGATTGTAGTTCCAATAGATTTAACCACGTGTTTACACTTGAGAAAAAGCAAACATTTCCAAGAACATTAAACCTGTTTGCTTAGTATGCTTTTTTATGTTCACAACCTATACAACTGGAATCATTCGATAAAAGGTATATGAGATATTAATCATCAGCCGGAATATGAATCATTAATTGCAAACAAAATATTTTATTATATATCATCCATAAATCTGTTGACCGCGGCTTTTGAATCCCACCTTTCGCTGAATGTCTGAAATCATATTGTCTATCTCGCATCGTTTACCATTCATATGTTTCTGCGAAAACAGGAACCGTGTAAGAAATCGAATCACAATCTAGCATGTCAAGAGGGACCTTATATTTGCAGAAATACTAGAATGCCAATTTCAATAAGCAATATGACCAAACGTTAGGTCTACATTTACAGTTAGCATGAGATACACGTATCGTATGTCCAACGACACAGTGCATTGAGCTTACAGTGAATATACATAATTGTTGCAAATGCTTATATTTGTCAATTCAAGTAGTCCCTTTTCATCAACACAGCATCAGCTCTCTTAGATGTGTTTTGCCTACTATCAAATATCTTTGATTACATAATTCGGTCCATAATTATTTAACAAAAACTCCCCATCAGGTTTAATGTACCTAGCTGTGCATGATCGACTGTGTGTAAATATGTCAGTACACTGCTCCAGTTTATCAACATCGCCCGTTGTTGGCGTGGTGCAGCGATAGCTAACCTGCGTATGATAAAACAGAACTGTATAATATATCAACGGTAATATATGCATGCATAGAGAATGATGCCGGCAGAAATAGCATGTGCACGTCCTGGAGGTAAAACCCCGAACATACCATATGTGTGCTATTGAATTATTCATGTCAATGTGCATATTATTGTTTATCAGTGTGGAAGAACAGGATAACATTTATCAATATTGACATGCCTCACACACTTTCAACAAGGTTTGACACACAACCGCGGTGATTCTCACGAATATGCATGATGCAATGCTGTCTTGCCACTTGTCAGTTCCAGCCTGGGAAACATTAAAAACTAGTAACACGAGAGGTAGTTTGCTTCAGCAAACTTTGATGACTTTTTAGTTACCATAATCATAATCATTATAATCATGAAGTTTATCTTCATTATTATCGACGTCGTAAAATCGCAATAAACATCATTATTATCGTCATAACCCTTATCGCGATGGAAACCTGAAAATTACTTGTATTTAGAAAAAGCTCATGATTCAATTAAGCTACGAACTATATTCCAGTGAGATATTGATGATCTAAAAAAAATCGGTGACCTACGTTTTCCCATCAATTACATCTTACATTTGACAACAAATTCGCACAAAAAATACCAAATATTTAAGCAGAAGCTAACCAACGTTAAACGTATCATCATCATCATCATCATCATCATCATCATCATCATCATCATCATCATCATCATCATCATCATCATCATCATCATCATCATCATCAATCACCATCATCAATGGCGTTCTTAATCACAGTGTTCGTGATCATCCCTGTCACCAAAATAATCATCATGATTGCCGTAATCATGATGATTGTCATCATTAGCATCATCTACATTATATTGATTGTCATCATTAGCATCATCTACATTATATTGATTGTCATCATTATCATCATCACCATAATCATCAAAGTCATTTTCAAAATTTTCTACAGATCAAAATCTTCTTTATCATCAATCATCATCATGATCCTTGTTAACCATCATCACTATTATTATCATCATCATCATTGTCATCATCATCAACATCATCAAATACAACATATACATCATATTTATTGCCATCATAATACTTTAATCATTGTCATGATAATGACCATGATCGTAATCACAATAATCCTAGCCATCATCATCACCATCATGATTGTTGCAACCATGACCATGATCACCATCATGATGAACAAACGCAGTGAAGTTGAGTCAAACTTAAGTAATGATGCAAGAAGGGTTTTATCCTTTAGCGGTACCTACTGCACTTCTTGTCCTATACAACCAACGTTAGCTGTAGAGTACATAAGACGTTGTGGCACAGTAGTTGCACGTTAGCCTGACATGAGAGAGACTGGTGTTGAAGATATTTCCCCATTGTCCTGCCACCACTTACCTTACCGCTACATGCTTGACACATTTGTTCAGAATGCAATGTGCTATCCTCGATCAATCACTGCTGCCAAATGACCATTATCGGCGGAATTAAGGCACGTTAACTTCCAGTTTCACTACCGCTGAATTATTACTGAGTTCCTTACCGAAAGTGACGTCGTCAACATACAGTTGTAACATTTGATTCGCTCTGTCTATGACAACAACTGACCCAATTTTTGATAACTATTTCGTCAATATTTACGATTTTATGATCGATCGAAATTTTAATCGAAGTTATCACAGTGAATTTTTATCCCAACTCATTGTGCTTGTAAAACGACAAATATTTTGATAAAATATGCCGATTGCAAAAGTGTGCTATTTATTCAAGGCACTAGAAAATATTAACTTGTATACGATCTGAGGATAGTTGGTTACATAACCAAAAAGTTAAAAAAAAAGCAGATTGTGGCTAAAACAAATGCTCGACCTATTAGAATATTACTTACAATAATTATTTACAATAAAAAGGTTGGAATGGAATGAAAGTTCTAGAATGTGTAAATATTTTAACATCGAAGCGTTATATACGGAGATGTTAGGAGTTAACGATGTAACTAAGGATGTCACTGACTACCACAATCCTCAATTGTATTGCCATTAGCGATTTTTTAACATCCAGACTGGTACCACTTATAATGCAAAATAATACGTTGGGGTCAAAAGTTGAAATCAATGTTACCAGAAACCAAATTATGCTGATAATTATGGGTTATTGCGTTGCTATATGAATGATATGTACCTGATTCAAGCTTGTCGGGGGCGAAGTAAGAAAGAGAATCAGCCATCTCAAGACAGCCAGTGAAGCAATAGACGATAATTAATATAAGTTTACCGATTCGAGCCTTGCGGTAGACGCATAGCATCATATTCACAACATTTGGTATATAATGTTGATCGTGAAGCTAGAAGCCAATTCTCACACAATACCCTCCGAGTAGCGGAAAAATCAATTAAGTTATATTATGAGGTTTAACTTCGTCGGTGACGCATGAATAAAGCACATCTAGCACAAACAGACATGACGTCATCGCTTGTATTATAGCATGCAAGCACGTAACATTCATTCAAATGTGTAAATAAGATGCTTTGTCTTCATTATCGTCTGCGGTTTTAAATTTGTTTCGAGGTATTTCCTCAGCTAATCGGCAGAACGTCAAAGCTACTACAAACACTACGAAATATAGAACTATTGCTAATTGAATACAACTAGTAAAATCCATTTATTGGATTTTGTCTATCCAGGATGTTGCTTCGACTTAAAATGAAGCAGCAAAGAATACATGCATTGTGGTTAACGGAAAAACATGGGTTTTGAAAAGATCTACTTCTCGTAGCGACTGTATCTTGGCTTAATTGTTCCCATGAATCTGCCGACACATCTGCTGACAAGATAATAGATATGGCACTTGATGACATCCTGATGTGCAGTGCCTGCTGCCTGACACAATCATTGCGTCCTCAGACCGGATATGAAAATCACAGTGTAATAATTCAGTATTTGAATAATTAGGACCGATGAATGAAAGACATTGGCCGATATGTTTGTTAAAAATTCGTTTAGTATTAATAACATACTGTTCTGTGGAAATGCCGGCACCAATATTTGAACTGATCAAAATATATTAATTAAATGATAGCTGACCACATCAGTAAATCGTTTTGCGGTCATCGCCTCAGAAAATTTAAATTTGCTGTCAATCAGACTTAACAACTCTAATTCATAATTAGGTCGTTTTTACACGGGTAATTTGTAAGATGCTGCTTCTGATCGTTATCCTCGTTTTGGTATCAACAATATAAGGAGAAATGCTGTTCCAAATTAAACCAGGATTTGGTTTGTTCTACGTTTAAAGTTCATGTTTGATGATCACACTGCGTTCATCTCCAAAGAAATAACACCCAACTTTTAGACATTGTGTGATAAATTTAATCAATGTGTTTGATTATGATTACAAGATGTCATTGCATCAGAGAAGCTGCTGGCTAAATTTATATTTGTGTGACAGATGAGCCCGTTATGAAAAGCAATTAATTACAACAATGGAGAAAGACAAAAATCACAGCGTCAATTCGCACGACATGACGTTTTCTATTGGTGCTGCTTAGTAATGCTAATGCGTGTATTCTGGCCGGGTGCACAACCCAACATGATTGTCAGTCTCTGCACTTTGTGTTAATCCAGTGGTCAGTTTAGTGCGACATGTCTATAAGTTTCAGTGCAACAGACTGCAAGCCGTTTCTTCAAAAATAGGTAAACCACGTGGCACACGCACTGCACTCCTCATACATGTATCCTTACATTATGGAAATGATAAACTCAATATATTGCCAGCAAAAGATAAAATTTAGCACTAATGGAAACGAACAAGTATTCAATAGGCGATACGTACAATATCATCAAACTATTATTTCAATCCAAAATATCAGATAGCCGATACATATATAAAAACGTTAAACTAATAATCAATCCCTGGGCTATATTCAATAAAGTTCTTGAACCTTTGTGTTAGGGGTAACATGCCTAAACATTATATCCGTTTTAGCAGTTCTTAGCAACTAAAGAAGCTATCGATTAAGATGGTTTTCTTTAGTTATTAGCTCTACTACTATTGTTTATGAATCACATATTAATCAGTTGGTATGAAGTTTAGCCAAAACAAATGGCAATAAACCACCATGCACTTATATATGCTCTTCATCCTCTCGCTGAATGTTAAATAACAAGAGAAAATGCCAGGCCCATATAACACTACACGTTTTATTGCAGCATTATATAGCATGTTCGCTTTGGTGAGTTGTGGTCCAACAGTGATTCAGCAATGAGGACGATGGGCTTACATGTTTCTGACTTTATTTGTTGCAGATATAAACGTCACACACAAGCCACTATTTGTGGTGTTCATAATGACGGTCATTTCCGGTATCATTGATGACACAACTAATTCCTTTAGAATACGGTTACTTTGTTAGTTGCAAAGCTATGTCTATATCTAACGCAAAAAAAATACAGCTGTTTTGCATTAAGAAAAAAGGTTCGCTGGCTTATCAACCAGTACATAATCTGATATGTCACAATATCTTGCAACTTGCTTGAGACATTGTTAGTTCAACGCACAAATGGAAAGAACTGTATTTTAGTATGTGCCTCTTTGGTTCTTTCTGTGTCATTGAATGCAATATGCACCAGATAGTCTCTTGTGTAATTGCTTAAACTTACGAAAATGGCAACCAATGCAAGGTATATATACAATAGTCATTCAAAACAAAACGGTCGTTGGATATATTTTTTGATTAATGGCTGCAACCTTAATCAAATAGAATGAATTACAATTCTGTCCCTGGAAGAACACTCCAATAACCTCCAGCAAAATAAGCGATTGCGAAATTTAATGTGTAGCATTCCATGCCATATTTTTTAAATGCGACTTCCTAGCAACATAACCGAGCAATAGCATTACAGAGACTTAGGTGATGATGCATGTGAATTGAGATCATTTGGACCCCAAAATTTAGCAGTGCAAGCTAAGGTTTGCGTGTTAATTGAGTTATTATGGGGTCAGAATGATATATTAGCAAAATGTGGTTACGATATTCAGACAAAACACAAGCCAAGTTAGCCCATGATAACCAGGGCAAGCAAACGTCAACTGAATAACGCGACCGCTTGAAAACATGCATACATGCTAGTATCGGGAAAGCATGCATTCTAACATTTACTAAGCAGACCAACAAACTTGACATCGGGGCCGCTATATTAAACGTCTTCCCATAGGTTCCAAATGTTTTGAACGACAAATAGCATATAAAGAATGCAATGACTCGGAAACCCTTTTAGATATTGGCAATGGTAAGGATTATAGCACTTTCGAATAAATGACACCTATTATATCTTCCACACATCGTCTCAGTTAATAATACCACATACATATTTCGCTCCTTGTTCACAGTTAGCATTGACGCGGATTAATTAATGGTGTTTCGCTGTATACAATATATTGCAACTATATTTCGTCTCCAAGTGTCCATCTGATCAACAATTGGTGAACGGGTCAGTGAATCCATCCAAATATATGCATAGGTGGTCCAGCGTTAGGCTAAACGACTTTTGTAGGATTGACTCTTGGTTACCGAATAATGCTGCCGGATAAAGTTTAAGCACTACTGCCTTCACGTCGCAATTTAGTGCGCTTTTTACTTTTTATTGACTAAACGCCAGAATAAAGTTATAGTTTATGGCACTGGGCGAAGCTATCATTTCTTTCAAGCGCTCATTTATTCCAACGATAGTAGTTATTGTTCAGGTCTTTAGGGATAATTGTCGCATACAATAGAACAGTATTGCCATTTAGACAACGTTGAATACGAACCCCGATAGCGCCAATTCTGTGATGTTAGCGATATTCATCAATATACATGCGTGGATTGCTCTGCGATTGCATGTTAAAATGGAGGAATAAGAAGCTTCCGCGACTAACTAATAGCCGCATTACCTGGTATTCAAGTGGCATTTTATAGCCCATGTAACCTAGGTTTGACGTTTTAGATGAGTACATTTGCACTGGTTGTGCGGCAGTAATTTGTCGACCTTTGGTGTGAAGCAATGAAATTGCGATATATTGCTGGTTGTTGTACCATTAGTAGGCAGTGATTACGATTGCACACTATGCATCATGCATTATGCATTGTTCATGCCGAGCGGCGCAAACATCCGCTCCAGCTATATTTTTCATCATATTTTTCCTCATTGCATGTTTTTTTCTGCGGATACAATGGTCGACTGTAGAGACAGTACAAGCCTCGGTCAGTAGACCA
Organism: Urechis unicinctus; assembly: GCA_034190875.2. Taxonomy (NCBI): domain Eukaryota; kingdom Metazoa; phylum Annelida; class Polychaeta; order Xenopneusta; family Urechidae; genus Urechis; species Urechis unicinctus. Next base: position 20,529,432 of record CM067347.1, read on the forward strand.
GCTGAGTGGTCCGATCAGCTTATATTTGGAAATTAACATCACTGTGAGCCACTCATTGTTTAGCTACAACATGGGACAACAATTGATTTACTACTAGAGTTCCTTTGTGTGACCAGTATGCTAGTCCCAAGTTTACATTGCTGATTTTAAATCACATATGTGATTCAAAGTGAGTGACAATGTTATTATGCATATATGAAAGTTATGTCTACTATCTCAAACCTAATCCGGGCTAGAGAACTCCCCCATGATAATTTCTTAAAATTCGATCCGCAACACCAGTTGCTCACATTTAACATAAACACTTCCATTATTCAGTCTTTATTAGTATAATCCTCTATTGTTGCAAGTGATAAACTATACTGAGATAACTAAATTTTATCTGCATTACAAATCACCCATTCACACATAACACCTCTAACACACTATGGGCAAATTGTGAAGTGTGCAATTAAGCTGCCGTTAAGTACAAAGAAGGAATCAAACTTACTAAATTTGGATCCATAGAATTTCGATCTCATTTCTCTGTCACCATTGAATGCATTAGATAAGGACTAGCCAGAACTTTGGCTGGGACTACCGCATATATTCATCTCACGCATAACAATTGTGTGTACTAGTGTGCTGTTGTTTTCGAGCATGTATTAAGCAAACATTTATATGACCATTGTTCCATAAAACATAAACTGATATGGCATACAATTTCAAACATCGAAATGATTAATTGAAGGTAGAAATGCAGTAGGGTTTACGGGGAAGTATATTTAAGCAATTATACTTTTAACCAAATTGATACATTTTGTACTTGTCTGAGTCTAATGCTTTCAGTTGTCTTATTCATTTCACTTATCAGACCTCAGCTTAACATGGCGTGATCAATGCGATTGGGAGTCTTATTTATCGCATAATAGATGCAGTTTGCTATCGTGCATATTGATAACATCAATTTGCGAGGGCAGTTTCTTCCGCTGTTCTGATTAAACCCACGCAACCTTACTTGTTGTGGACCACACGTTACTGATGCTATTGCCATATGTATTCCTGACCTACACTGGTAATGAAGTATATCTGCCAATAGTTGTTATGGCATAACACATCTTACATCGTTAGTTTATGCAATTGTGCACTACTTGAACTCGCCTCGGCAATGGTGCATGTACTGTTTATTGTACTGATAATTGTGTGTACGAATTGCAATATTAACATTCATGAACGATCCGAGGTTTGATAGCGCTCCACAAAGGTGATGATGATTATTTGTGAATGCGGTTTTCCGGTTGTGCATAAAAAATCGACAGCAATAATGATAATACTATGTGCATTTATGACAACATATATTTATCATTTATAACATATTCCACCATGAATGTAATCTATATGTATGTTAAAACATTAAGCGCTGTTTAATCGATTGAGATTGAGATTAAGGTTTATAGCTACTGTCAGCTCATTGTGCACGGAGTTTTGCTAACACGCACCAGGTCTTAATACGACAACAGATTGGACAAATGGATTTCATCAGTGATGTTTGGAAAACTTTGAGGTGCATTATCAGCAATGGCATATCGAACAGTACCAGGTACACATGTGGATGCATATCTCGTGCAATGCGTCGGACAATTTATCCGGTGCGATTATACTTTCAATCCGTGAAATGGAGGGCAGGCGCCTTGTTGGTTTCAGTTGGGTAAAGCACGATACATAGTCATCAACCAACGTTTTACAATGACAATTAAAGCACATCTGAGGTTTTCACGTACATAAGCCTTTTAAAGCATGTTTAGTTCAGGGCCATTTATGTGCAGCAGTAACATGATATTATTTGCAGTAAAAGAAATATTTGATTTTGTCTCTTATCAAATTATTGTAGTATGCTCGGGCATGTTGCCCAAACGTCACATTTAAACGATGTTTTACATGGTTAATCATAATTATATTTCGAATTAGCAAAAACATAATACACGCACGGATATGCAGTTCATTTTGTCGATGCATCGACATTGCTTTTGGGCCGACAGATTAGAATGCATTTTCAATATTTAGAAATATATACTAAGTGTCAATGTTTAATGATTTCCTAATAAGTAATAAATGCGTTGATAAATAGTATAATATGTCTGCCAAGTGTGTTGTTAGGATATCATTTAGCGAGTTTATTGTACATGCAGTATTCAGGTCTACATAAGGGATATTTAAAACATCCTAATTTTCCATAGGTTGTGTCGACCGTACATGGAAATGGATTCGACCATGTGATTCACTTATCGAAAACTCTTTACGTGGAAGAGAAATTGTTTGACTTAAGATATAAAAAAACATGGCCTACGTTTTGTTGTCTCCATATGGTGTGTTCGGTAGTATAGCGTATTCTTATTCTTAAGTGCAATCTCTGACGTTTCGATTCTGTTGGCCAGGGTGATTTGTCATTTGTAAGTGCCACTAGTTGTAACAGGTTGCATAAAATATGAAGTGCAGTTGGGTTATTTCAAAATGCTGTTTTCGGAGCCAATATTTCATTAGTGGTGCTGGCGAGTGCCACCCATACGTGTGTATTCCTCTCTTGGAGTGTGCTCCGTTCTATTATTGCGTTTCTTTATGTAATCATCTTTTCAGGGATAGCAACGACATTATCAAAGTCTAATATAACACATGTGCTTATATATATGTTCTTCCGATCGCCATATAATCACCACCTACTCATAAGTAAGCTTTTGTTCCAAAAAACTTACTAATGAGTAAATGTTTGTTCTAATACCTGGTAGAGCCATGCTACCGATAGTATGTGTCACGTAGTCATCTATTACTTACAATCACGAGGAAAACTTAACCGCAGTTGTGTCCCCTAGAACTTTTCCGGTATGATCAATTGGCATGACACCAGTCCTGTTAGTTATGTCATGTACCAGTATGCTTACCGTTAAATAAGATTATAGACAGTCAGTTTGTTCTAGGACTGGAAAAAGGTATGTTCTTCAGAACATGTTCACAAGCATCGGTTCCTAATGAGCAGTCATAACAATGTCATGTGTCAGAACTCAAACATTTTATTAAGCAAAATTTAAGCATTCGATATAGTTACAGGAGTGAATAGAGCGCTAAGCTTTCCTGTGCATTACTTTGTCTGTTGATTAGGCCAAAGAAATCCATGCTAGAGAGTAACAAAGATTTAACGCTGGTTATGCGCTGTATCATTTTTTCACATAAATATAGGAATATAACAGATATTCTTGATTAATGACAAAAACGGTGTGATTAATTGGAAACTTCAGGGGCGATAAATTTAAATTGTAGTGTTCCAAGGAGGTGTTATGCTTCTAACAGGTGATGGTGATGAAGGACTTGAAAAATAAATTGGTGCTGTAGAAATATGTCAGGTGCTAGAGTATTTGTCATATTATTAATATGGTAGGTAGCTCACCCCAAAGTCTTATTGTAGAGCGTGGTAGAGCCAACATTCCCAAATTTTCAAACGATACGGTAATACCAATACAACAGTCAATAGATGAGATTGGCCTGAAAGAGGGAAATGCACGTGAGTGGAGATAAAAATGATTAACCTTGACTTTCACAGAATGTACTATTCGGTATTCAATTGGTGTAGTCTCGTCTTACCAAGAGAAAACACCTTGCTGAAGGCATATAAAACCCTGGTCTGTTTTATAATCACAAAGGGAGTGTTGCAAAACCTTAAAGCAATTCCAATGAATTAGCAAGACGAAAAATACTGAACTCATAGCAATAATGCAGTAAACTGACAACCGACGGAACAAAAACATTTCGGAAACTATTTCCGAGCGTACTGTTAATAGGTGAGATGGGGACAAGTGTGCATATTCAAGTACATATCAGAACGCTAATAACGTTTGCGTAATGTTTTATGCGGAAAGGAGAAACACACTTGACAATGACCAAGTGTACATGTTTTCGACCTGATAATCTTCATGCAGAAATACCGAAAACGGTAGTGACGTCTACAAAGTCGACAATAGCCTCGTCATGTGACTTGCTTCGTAGAAGACTACCAACAGGCCAACAGACAAGAGTGTAATCAAGTAACAGTGACCACTTTACGGACAAAATTTAAATATCAATAATATAGCGTATGATCTATTCATGTGATAGAAGGAAATACATCTAAACAAACTCCTGCCATTCGATTGATTGATTGCTTACACCAGTAAGCCAGGTGTGTTTCACGTATGATAACAACACTATCGGTACACAAACATGAGGTATATTTAAATATTTGGACCTAACAACGCTTTGTCAAAGTAAACTTACAATTTTCTGTTATGGATCATATCTATTACGAAGGCTTTTATCAGGAGCAGCATTATTAAAATTGAGATTATGATGACTATGATGATATCGGGTCGCTTTCAATATGTAGGTGATATTGTAATAGAGACAGGTGAGATGTACCAATTAACTTCAAAGTGGTATTCATGGTGGTCGTTTCAATAGCACACAACAACAACACAAATCGTTGAGTTCTGTAAGTTTACGTAGGCTAACGCTAACGCATAGCATATTTATATGAAATTGACAAATATTGTACATTGGTTTTAAAGAGTAAAACAAGTGATGAATGGACGAACTTCGACGAATCTAACCCTTAGTTTTTTCCATGACGTTCTCAACAGAGTCGACACCGATATCACTTGGATGAGAAACCTGACTGACAGCAATGATTGGTAGCTGTTGCAATATGCATAAAAGAACGCAAAAACAATTACACAAAATATGTTTGCTTCGAACTGAAAGTCAAATAGTATAATAGCGTGGATTAATTCTCAATTTCTTGTCGGATGTGTTATTCATTTCATATAAGTTGCAGCTGATATAAGGCTTTGCAGAGAAATATTTAATTGCCACCTTGGGTTGTATGGGAAATACGATATATTCACAAATTATAAATATGTACAACATAAACCACAAGATATGATTCCTATGCAATATTTTAGATTGGATTTGCTAGCATCGCAAATTACACATTTTCGCTCAAGATGGACTGTGCAAATATTGAGAGATTATTTCCTATACTGCATTTAAAGGAGTACTCTTTAGCAAGCACTGACAATTGAAGGAGAACGGCATAATGCATATTAGAGTTATAGATCCGAGTGACACATGAGTAATGAAGTACTGACTAATGATGAGTGTTGTGCGCTTGATTCACCTTATGCCATGAACATACGTAATCGATATAATGCTTGAAATACAGAACGTATGTAAATGCGGAGTGTCTGCATATCTGCATATTATATTAAAGCCTAGTCAAAGCACAGCTGGTCATAACAACATTTGATAGACAGGGATATAATATTTGATAGTCGGAGATATAAAGTATGTCCCACTACTGGCGTCCTTAAGGACATCAAAAGTATATCAAAGCGGAATTATAAAAAAGGCGTCATAGTACGTGATAAGAAATCGAAACATGCTGTGCATCTTCGACTCTACAAAGAAAGATTTTCCCAAAAAAATGAATATGGACGCTGCATGTGGTAATCTTGTGTCGAAAACTAATATACTGATGTCAAGATTTAGTCGCTGTTGTATGACAAATATTTTATTATGGATCCCCGTTATGGACGTTATAGAACAATTCCTTTAAAAGCTTGCGTTGCACATGACGCCATATCCGGTAACTCCACCTCTTGAGCAGGTAGGTCACTTCTACAAGAAAAACATTTGTGTTGCAATGTATGAATTTGTGTCAATAGTCTGAATAAAAATGATGCTCTTTTATCAACTGTTAGCCGATTTTATTCTTTCAGTAATTCAAATGTCGCCAACAATATACGATATGCTATGAGATTTACTACCAACCCATTGCGTTTGATAAGATTGCTAGCAGGCTTAATCTACTGAGTTGGTTTGTCAAGCATCATGAGACAGATGCAAATGAAGTAGGTGTCATTACGACCTCACTTGAAGCCAATGGGCGGCAGACATGTATTAAGATGCTGATAATGCAAACAAACATTGCAATATTACAGTAATATCAGAATAACTTGTTTGCAAAGGTCAGTCCGCAAATTGAACGCAAAAACCATTTCTGTTACTCACTGTACAATTTAATGCTTATATGATATTCTCTTTGATGCATGGATTTTTAAGATGGTGTGCCACATCTGTATTCTTCTACAAAGACATTTTCCTGGGAATGTCATTTACGAAAAAAATAAGAAAAAACATCACACGCATACAACGAAAAACTCTTCTAATGCCGGTCTAATATATATTATATACATATATATATACATATATACATGTGTATATATATATATATATATATATATATATATATATATATATATATATATATATATCATTATATCCCTATATATATATAAATATATATATATATATATATATATATATATATGTATTTATATATATATATATATATATATACCTAAATATATAATTATATATACATATATATAAATATATACATATTTATATATATATATATATAAATATGTATATATATATATAGAGAGAGAGAGTCTACGAATAGTTGTATTGTCGTTACATATATATATATATATATATATATTTATATTTATATATATTAATATATATATATATAATAGATATATTTACATATAAATTTATTTATATATATACATATATATATATATTTATAAATACAGAAAATATATATATATAAATATACATATATATATATGAATTTATATATATATATACATATTTATATATTATAAATATATATATAAATATATATATTCATATATATACATTAATATATCGTATATATATATTCATATATATATGTACATATATATATACATAAATATATGAATATACATACATGTATGAATATAAGTATATACATATTTATATATACATATATATATATAGTTTACGAATGGTTGCAACCGACACTATATATATATATATATATATATATATATATATATATATATATATATATATATATATATATATATATATATATATATATATACATATATATATATATATATATATATATATATATATATATATATAAATATATTCATAATCAATTTTTAAATTGCTAAAAGTATATAACCAGATCCACACATCTAAACAAACAAACACAAACACACACACACACAGAGATATATATATATATATATATATATATAGACAATATATATATATTCATATATGTATATATGTATATGTGACATATATATCTATATCAATATATGTATACATATCCATTCATTTTTTTGTGGCCCACGTATACATGGTTATAACATAGCATCAAAAGAGTCAAGTTGCGTAATCATTAACGGCTGTAATCTTAAAAAATATTCAGCATTTGTAAGATAAAAATTCATGATCATCCAAACAACGTACACAAAGTTTGTTACCTACCGAGGCAATGCTACTCTCTTCGGTTTAATTCCAAAAATATTAAGCGACAGTTTTCAACAATTCCAAATGATGGATATGCTGACAGGTTAAACATCGACATCTTTGTTATCACGTGTTGTCATTGTTACCTAGCAGAATGTGCTACTGTATCGAAATCTTGTAATAAAGATATCTATTTCCGTGATACTGCGAGAGTACAACTGGACAACAGTCGCTTATGATATTCATGGCAATCAGTTGTATAACATACATGGTCGATTCGGTACAAACAGCGTGGTCGGATCAGATTAACTGCTACTGGACGACCCCGTGAATGGTCATATCGGGAGCAGAACTATGTGTCATCAATGTAACTTAAAAAACATCTATATGGCAAAGTAGGCAATTAACAATTAATAAGCATTTGTGTGGAGTCAAACACATAAGGACATCATTTTTTGCACTATTTGATGCAAGAAGCGATTGATACCATCCCTAGATAAGGTCGCAGAATTCCCTAGGAGCATATACGAATGAAACTTGTGCAAATCAGATAAACCATTAGTAGTCCTGCAGGCTGTCGGTAAAAGTAACTCGCTTAGAACGCTGGCATAACTGGCTTACCTAGCAATGCCTGAGTGAAATAGGGCATACTGGTGCTCATTGAGTGCACTTATGTGAAGAGAAGTAGAACAATAATACGAAAGACGACCAGCATTGAAATCCCCTCATGGTTAGTGGGCTTAAATTGACTTAACCATTGGACAGAAATCATCTCCACCCATCTGAACGTGATGTACGGAAAATAATAAAAAGAGGAAAGCATATCATGCAATAGCGCGTAAGCAGTATCATTCGTTTTTGAACTTTTCAATGAAAATGAATTGGCCACAACGGCATTTGTCATTTGCTTTCAGTTCCGGTGAATGTATAGCGCCATTGTACGCGCATCCAACTGAGAAGCTGCAAGTATATCCAGCACTGAAACTATGCAATTATCGCCAAGTCGCGTAATTCACACACTCTGCAAAGCTACGCTAAGATTATTCCCTCGCGCCCCCGCCCGAGAAAAGGAGTGAAGACGCCGCCTATTAGCCATGTATAACTTGGTCATGGCGTCTCGTAAAACTATGTGGAAGTATCTGATTAATTCTGAATCCGATGACTCTTTATCTTGAACAGACGCCGGGTCTTGAGATATTGGATCTACAGTCCCATCTGCTTTTGATGATTCCACGTTAACTTCGCCTGGTGATGTGCGTGTATTCCATGTCACATTATAATCACCACACAGCTTGATGGAGTGATCCCTCTTAGCGTAGCTGTAAACTCTTTACACGCAGCCCATATGACGTGCATCAGACCGAGTGTTCATCACAGATATTCCCACTTATATCATGGCCCCCTCCTCTCAGCCTAATTAGAGCTCGAGAAAAAGCTCGTTCTTTTTCCAATATTGTCTCTAGCTCACAGCTAGTAAAACTAGATAAGAACCATTGACAGTTGTTTTAAAAGTTAGGAGTTGTAACCAACAGTTGGCACATATAACTACGAACACAACCGGATATAAATGATGTAATCGATCGCAACTCTCTGAAATTGTATTTGATAACTTGATCAACACAATTGATTGTTGGTGTTGAACTTTAATTCATATGAATGCATATCGTTCGGCATAACAATGTACACAGCAGATATAGCGCATACCATTACCCAAGCATCGTCTACGAAAAACGATTAACCCAATGATTGTTGTGGCTCTAGCAACCTTCTTGAATAGTTTTCTGTAGTGGCAGTGACGTTTTAATCTGTCTCTCACCCGCTACAGGCCCTAAATGCTGGTAGCTTTCATGCGATTAAATTTTAGTTTTAAAACAAAAACACCATCGGAGATGAACCGATCTCGTCGGACTTTCGGACCTAAATGAGGCTTAAGATGAATACAGCATCAGCCTCTAGGCGACGCAAACGCAACCCTTGCGTAATTTACATCGGTTGATTATCGCAATAAGTATGTTATCGCATGGTCACGCAGATGAAAACAACATATCATCCACGTGACCACGATACAAACACTTGGCGTTCATGACACAGCTTTTTGATTCATAACTTAACAAATTAAACACTGAGGGTTTATTTTGCTTTTAATGTTAAGGTGATATCACGCCATGGTTGCACCCAAGTGCCATCGGAATTATATAGCGATACCTCAAGCCCATTATTCCAGAATTTGCGTTTGTTTCACGTGGGTATTTCCGATGGAAACACTTCCCGTACGCCTGAATACTATGGCTAGCATGTAAAAAGGAATCGAATCGCAGTACAAAAGTGTAACATGTTTCAATGCAATTGCTGATTTCGCTGTATGATGTGGCCATGTTATTGTCTCAGAATATCTGATTAATTGTTAATATATCATATGTCGAACGAGGTATATTATGTATAGACCACCATTGTGGCATAAACATTCTGTGAACTGAGCATGGATGCGTGACATTGTTTAACTTAGGGAATCGTCGATAGATGATCGCTCACAATGTTTTGATTGTAAATTTATTTAATCATTCCTCTTCCTCGCCTCAACGTATTCGTCTACCCCTGCCCTAACAACCTTTGCATCTAGTGTCTTAGTTGATCTGCACGATGCATTATCAAGAATAAACTCAACCGTGCAATGCCTATTATTGTTATAGACCCGACATATGCTAGGGATCAGTGCCCTGTCAGATGGTCTTATTAACTTGACGCGATGGCAATGCGAATGCAACTCATCGCTGCGACTAGCCAGCCTCTGGCCATCTCTTAACCTCTGTCACCGCAATCTTAGCGGAGGAGATAAAACTGCAGCCCCCACAACCTGATGACAAGTGGGCGCCTGCACCGCCTCCCTCTCAAATGATTAGAGCTCCGAGCTCGTCCGCGGGTTCGTAGATCCACGAGGACATTTGGTTGTGTTTGCACCTGCCGTATCGCCTGTACTTGACCTAGGTGCTCGGTTTTCCGACATTCGTATTTATTTTTCGAATTAATTCCTGATGCAGAGTATCTCATGTACTGGTAAGCGTACGCAATACGACAAGACAAACATCAACTCCACGTGCTGAATTACAGAGACTGGTGATTACAATATGCATAGCAAGGGGCATAACATTTAATCATTATTCAACTTGTTTCTACTGGTACCATATCGCAAAGGAATGCAGTATTTATTGTGAGCGCAATGTCATGTCTCAACAAAGCATGTCTGCAACCACTGCACGACCGGATATTGGCAATGTTTTTACCTAGAGATACAGCAAGTGCGATGGACGGACTCACCCTGTCCTACAATGGTCCATACCGTCAGCATTATTGGGAACAATATTAAATTAATTGAATGTGGTCAAGGGTAAAGTTGTTTGTCATTCAGGTCATTTATCTGTCGGGCTGTACGGCAATTTATGGCGCTATTCACAAGCCAATAGCACTGGACGCCATGCAGGGTAACCTATAGCCTATTATGCATGAGATATGAATCGGGTAATATTGTTAGGATCCGTCATCAATTAGATCAGCACTGACGTACATCTTATAGTGCGTGATTGAGACAACCCTTATCCCCTTTATCAATGTAAAAGTGTTTACCATCCCTGAAGGGACTATTTCCAAGGGTAGTACACTATACTGTTCCATGTACAGAGCGTTGAAATTGTTTTATGTACACTTGGTGATTCAACGCATCGATAATAGAGTGATGTAAACATTGATGCTGAACAACAGCGGCGGCATTGCTATACGCATGAACATAAAAAGCTCACATAGCGCTCACGCAAATGATTGCATTTGAAACATTGTCTCCATTGATGCGCCTACAAGGGATTTAGGCCCTAACAAAACCTCGGAACGCCCTTTAGAAGCCGGATCAACTCTTCTTAACTTAAACAGCTTAGCTCGCGTTCAACAAATGGGTAATACCACGAGGCGACGCATGGAGATGTCCGGACAGGGTCAATTTATATGATCGCCAAGTGTGGACAAATCGATCGCCATCATAAAGGTGTATTTCCTTGGTGCTGATATAAATCACATCACGGATGCAATCACGTTGCTCACCAAGTTGCTATTCGCCCCGTCCTGCCAAGTGAGATCGTGTGTATTGTTTCATAAAGGACCTAGTATATTCTGGTTAAGAACATTTTTGTTGGAATTATGTACGATGGAGATTCAATATATAGAAACTTCTCGAGTCATAAGTCGCACTACGTGCCAACAGAAAAGTACACAATACTGGACAATTCGATGATGCATAAAGCGTCTGTAAGGAACATAAAAAGATTAACACATCGCATACATTTCATGTACACATTACAAGTGAATTGCATTTAAATGATGGATCATGTGGGTACACGCTCCATATTCACGTATACGTGCATCAGTAGTAGTTATCAACACTAAGAATATGATCATACGCATACGAATACGGATTGCCTTGGAAGATCAATGTCTATCTGGGTGCAGTCGAACATATCGCTACTAAAAGCACTTTCCGTTGAATAACAGATTAGAACACATTGTAAAATAGCTCATATAACATCCACACATTGCACTATTGATAGCATATCGCGTTAACATACATGACACCATTGACGAGACGAAGTATTATTACCCTTATCTTTAAATAGATGTGCGTATGTTACGGCTGGCAAGTTGGCTCTGAAGGCTTGTGGCCAAATGGATTGACTAGATTATGCAGAGGTAGCCTCCTGATTCAGCAATAAAATACATATTATTTTCTGTGGGAGCATTGATTCATTGATTTATTCTCGTAAAGTTTTCATTGATCGGCCTGATGACGCTACTGTCATTGAATCAAGTCTAGGTAAACGCAAACCCTGTACTTTGTATGAGCATTTCTTTATGAGTATTTTGTGCTGGTTATACATCATGCATGACATTTCAATGCCAGTTTTCACACTAGGAGCGCGTCATTCTTTTCCAGAGAAGGAACGCAAAGCTTACAAAATTGGCTGGTGCGTGACATGAATATAGCATCAATTCAGCTGTGCTTTATCAATAGAGGTAGGTGAACGCTACATGCATGCATTAAAAATCCGATTTACTCTGTTGGGAGAAATGCTCAATGGCATCTAGTATGAGTCTGGCAATAATAAATGACAATGACAGTCACACAATGAAGATCAAAAACCAAGACGGTGCTGACATTCGAGAAAAAAATATGTTTTTTTCTTCAAATGCTATGATATTTTTTTCAATAATATGAACTGCGATGTGGTTAATAGTAGCCTCCAAATAGTTATCAAAATCCCCAGCAATTAAACACCAAAATAATTGCACATATGAGATATGATGACGATGACACTTATGCAGAGTCCTCCAAGTATCACAGCCGTTCTCATCTATCAACGTCGTGATATCACCTATTTGTTGAGAGTGGCGTAAACAACATTTCATTATGCATTTCGGGTACAACTGTGGTGAGTAACACATGGCTGCTGTTAAACATCATATTGTACAGCGTTTGCACCACCTTTGAGTATGAACGCCATTTAAGTTTAACTACAAGACTACATAAACGGGGTGTTTATACAAGGAATTCTGAATAAATGTTATAAGGTAAATAAAAATAGCCTCGATGCGAAGTTGTATTGATTCACTCATTTCTTATATAAAGCTCCTTGACAATCGACAAGAGAGCCGACAAGCTATCCTCGTGATTGTAGCTGCAATTATGACAACCTTTCTCACGTGCTAATGACGTAGCTGCTTCATTACACTATTCATTTATTCGTTTAATAAATCAGCCTTCCAAAAGTGGCTGCTAGCTGCCTGTTCCGTGAATAACATGGTTTACTAAGCCGAACTTCAGGTATTCGGCGAGCAATGCAGTTTAGGTTTCGGGCGCATGATGCATGAATGTATGCATGTATGTATGGTTGTATGTATGTATGTATGTATGTATGTATGTATGTATGTATGTATGTATGTATGTATGTATGTATGTATGTATGTATGTATGTATGTATGTATGTATGTATGTATGTATGTATGTATGTATGTATGTATGTATGTATGTATGTATGTATGTATGTATGTATGTGTATGTATGTATGTATGTATGTATGTATGTATGTATGTATGTATGTATGTATGTATGTATGTATGTATGTATGTATGTATGTATGTATGTATGTATGTATGTATGTATGTATGTATGTATGTATGTATGTATGTATGTATGTATGTATGTATGTATGTATGTATGTATGTATGTATGTATGTATGTATGTATGTATGTATGTATGTATGTATGTATGTATGTATGTATGTATGCATGTATGTATCTTGCTAATGCTTTTAGGTATGGTGTTGGCCAAGTAGACAGACATACCGGCTGGGGCTGTTGAAGTTATTTCACCATAATGGCATATCTTGCGAACAATAGATGTGAAAATATGACATTGACCAAAAGCTCAAAATAAATTTACCTAAATACTTGACATTAGTGAAATACACCCTTCTGCCAATTAGCATTTAACCTGGTAAAACAGCTTATGCAATAATGAACATTTGGACAGATACTTATGAGCAGCAATCTGTGTCAACTGTTGACAAGAGAAAACTAATGGAAAATTACATTTCATTACGTTTTATTCATACAACTATTTGAAATGGCTTTTGAATGCTCGTTAACGTGCGAAATATGCCTCTCGCTCAATGAGATACAAAGACAAAGATATTATGTCAAACCATATAACATGCCATGTTGTCATTAATGATAATCCGAGCGGTATTTATCAAAAACGGATAAGCTGTCTCAGATATGTGCTTTCCACTATCTAATCGTACGTTGCTATTTATATTGTGTTTTTTTTTTACAAAATAGAAAATCATTCAACGCAAGGGCAATATCAAGAGCAACGCTTAATGCATTAATGTCAAAGGAAAAATACGACCACAGATGTTTTTACGTCTTGACGATAAAAGACAATACAACATGCGCGCTGATGAATATTTTATACGCATGTGTTTCTTTCAATGTGTTGCCGTTTGACTGGACATGTGCTCTAAATTATAGCAAACATTTATCAATATTGACGCGTACTTCACCCACCGCAAACCAAGTTAGATATACTCAAGATACCAAGAATGATACTCAAGTAATTTCCGTCATATATATGCAACATGCACGTCGATGTTGCATTTCTACCTTATCTTTAGTCTAATCCAATCAGAAAATGTTTATGTACTAATAATACGAGAGGTAATTTCCATCCGGAATGACCATGTGTTGTCGATAAGTTATAAGCAAAATGCATTAGGAATTAAGATGGATCTAAGCTACGCCGTAGTATGAGTGATATGCGTATTCACATTCCATATGAATCCCTGTGTGATGATACATTTATTAATATGTGACAAAGAGTGTTCAATTTTGAGTTATTCATAAAAAATATTTCAACTCAGTTGGTAATATTTTGCAGCAGCTGTAAGAGTCAAATCAAATTTTGCCTCACGTAGCCCGTAATAATTGTGGACAAGATATTTGCTAAACTTGTGAATTTTAAGTGCATTAATTGGCAGTACATAAATCGCTGGAGGAAACTTAGAATGTTGCATCATTCAAATGAGTATACTGTTTAAACTCAGACAAATAATGTAGTGCAAGTATGTGACGCTACAACTAGAAAAATCATTCCTGTTTAATATTATAATGAGACCAGTTCCTGTCAGTCTGAACTAAAACCATATGCAATATTCATTCAGAACAATGCCAAAGCGATTTTGACCTGGATAACTGCGATAGTGTATATATTATATTCGTTTTGTTGAATATTGAACGATGATGAATCCTGGAGTGATTAAATACGAGGTATATAGCCAACTTGCATTCTGCCGTGTATTCCCGAAGAAAAAGCTGCTAATGCAAAATGAATTTGGAAATGGATTGTGCATTTTTCTATTTTTTACTAACCACAATATATGATAGATGGGTATATTTCGACCATGTTACACCTCCTTGCACCTTTATGAAGGATAGCGCAAGTCTAAAATGGGCCTGGTAATAGAAATTTGTCACATAAGCCATTTCTATTCTGCTATTTGTCTTTGCTAAGTGTACGTTATTCATTTTCTGGCTCACTGAACAAGCAATTGGCAGATAAAGAGAGTTAAACTGGGATTCTTATTAAATGCAAGGAATGACTGTGGCGATGGAATCAAAGCCAGCAACATTACTATTTCGATGACTTGGTTGGTTAAGTCATTCGGAAGAAACAACTGTTTTAAGTATGCAGTACCAGCGTTCAATATGTGCCAAATATGATTAAGAATGTTATGATCATATACTAAAGCAATTCTTGGTGTCAAAACTCCGCTAAAATGTCACAAAGGCTGGAATTATTTTTACTTCAACAACTGTTAACTTCTACAATTCCACCTATGTTCCGTATTTATCAATATTTCTTCATAACAATTCCTAACGAACGTTACATGATTTTGCTAATAATCGTGATTTATTTGAGCAAGCAGTCGAAGTTTTGATATATGCAATTTTCTTTTATATCGCGATAATTTGTGTATAATACGGATAATGTTGGCTTAAGTGAAATTTAAAAACATCAATATCACCGGTTCATGTTTTGCTGACAACACTCAATCGTATTTTTCGTGGTTGGTGTCGAAATACGGCGATTTGCGAATAAACTATAACCGCATGCATTGAACATAACAAATGCAACGCATTGCGAGTACCATGTCTTGTTCGACAAACAACATTGTCTTTTCTTCTGATAGGATCCGGGTTCTGTGACAAATATGGTCAATGATAAATGATACACTAATCAGAACAAGTCATTAATGGTCGTTTTAAATAGATTTCGTAGATTTCCAACGTAGATCATCTATCGCTTGATATTTCCCTGATCCAGGCAGTAAGGCACAATGAATTCCTAACATATGCCGACGTAAATGTTGGCCACGAATTGGAAAAGGGGGGTAGAATCCACTGAGAATAACGGGAAAGGTTCTGCCACAAGAGAATGTCGATATGATCAATGAACTACCGGAGTTTGACCACGCGGATGCAGGAGCTGTCAAACACATCAGATACATTTTGTACGGAGAACTTACACTGCATTTGATGAGAACATATATGAAGCTGTAGTTTTATTATAGGTTAAGAATATCAATCACAATACACCACAACCTTAATTCATTTGATCAATAGATTCATTTCTCTCGGGCAGCATTTTGATCGCTGTATTACTTTAATGAACGCAGTCACAACGCAATAGATTAAGACACTGGATGGGGTTATTGTAGGAATGATAATATGTATTTGTAGCTCTTCATGTTGTGAAAAACTGATTGTGAATGCTGGCGTCTCTAGGGGTTGTTGTGCACAAATATATTAAAACGATTGTTGAATCGCCACAACTCAGTGACCTAATTAATGTCGTTGATATAAACGTACGTATTATTCGCATTATTGCAAGTTGAAGTCTAAGAGTTAGTAGCTTTGCTAAGATAAAGGTAAAGCTAAATCATCATATACATCGAACAGTGACTAAGAGATATCTACAAGCTCGATTGTCCAACCGCCTTTAGAAACCTTGTAATTGAGCTAAGAAAATGTGACTTAATATACCAGTCGCAACTGGAGTCAAAAACTGCTGGCTTTTGATGGCGTGTATGTGCTATCAAGCGGAAGGAATTCTTAGTCTGCTGAATTATCATTACCACCAGGTCGATGCAATAATATTTCAAGCAATTAAGTTTTCTATCTAAATACAAAATCATACTTACTCACCGCATGTGTGCGCTGCGTTCACTTTTCCACTTCAATAGGTTCCACTGATGGACCATACAACACATTTGTAGGTAAATTTACTATCCTTTTCAACTATCCTATAGATGAGGACATAATCTTCTAATCAACGGTATGCAGTACGTATTGAAGACCCAGGTGCCTCGACGGTTGTTGGGTGGCAGGTGCAACACAACCAAGATATGTACCGGATGTAATCAAATCTGCGTGAGCAATACTCGTTATTCACGCTATTAGAGCATCTAATGCAACTAAATTTATTATGGTAATGATCACATCCACATGTAAAAAGTATTATATTAAGAGGTGTCTGGAGTAGTGTTTTTAATTCCGGAATTATCGTTGAAAACAAATCCGTTTCCTAATTTGCAGCAGTGAAATAGAAAATAAGGAGTTAATATTTTACAAAACTTTGCAAAAGTGGCAATGTGGGTTTTTTGCAGAGTAATATGAGAAGACGACAGCCATTTTTCATGTTTGCTTAGCTCAAATACGATATCTCATGGTCCATATTTTGCAAATGCACATGGAAGTCATCTAATAACAGCAATGCCTGAATTTGCATCTACACAGAACTTATCTTATAGTTTGCATTACATTCTTGCGTGCTCATTTGCTTGTTCTTTAATTGCAATAAAAGGGTGAATGTAACTAAACAATTATGAACTGTGTTTTATTTAACTGCGTGAATACTTTCATTGTGTGTTTCACATTTTGATAGTAGTAATTAGTTACAATATGGCATCGAATATATAATAGATTTGTCATGACAGCTATGCGATTATTGTACATTGTAAACACCATACACACATCAAAGGGGGTACGAGTGGGATGCAAATACGGTATATATTGCATTGGGATACAATAAATTCTGTTGTGTAGTACTTGAGATTATGCAAAACGATAAAGAATTAGCTCGCCTGGTTCGGTTCATAAATGTCGATTGTCTTTACACGCTGCAAGACTTACACAGCGATTGATGTTTGCTCAGTTGTAATTTGAAGCGGTAATGTGAGTGGCTTTCTTTAAGTATCTGCCCACAAATGTCGCGGGTTCCGATTTGGTTAGAGAGTTAAAAGGTTCGGAAAAGGCTGGATGTCTAAATATTGTTGCCGTTTTGTTTCTGTATGCATAAAAAGGCTCTGAAGGAGCGAGGCTTGCAGAGATGAAAGATATGATTTGTGTCCCTCCAAATATGTCAAGTTGTCGGCAAATTTGCTGCCTGCCTTAAACTGTAATCTTTAGCTCTCCTAAGAGTCGGAATGTCAAACGCTATATGGCGAGCATTGTGTTTTTGTGCGAGAGGCAAACATTATCCCAGAAAGGAATGGATTTATTGAAGATCAGTTGGTTCGAAATGCAATTCATCGTCGTCATTAGACAAGTCCATATGAATAAGAAAAATAATTGAGCGAAATGCTGTCTAGATTTGTTAAGTCAATATGCTAGCTCTGACGCCTTTTAGCAGCTCTGATTGCTGAATGATTATAATTTATATTGATATGTACTTGCTACGCCTTTTCCCCTTCATTCCACTGTAATATTATGACAAGTAGTTTTATACGCATGCGGACACATCACATAAGTCAAGGAGCCCCCTGCCACGGGCAGCGGGATACATGTTCCGGACATTCAATCATGTGCCAGGATCAGGGTCCGAAAAATGTCCAGAATTGATTGAGCATCCACGAATGGGGATGCCCCAGTCCGCCGCCGCGTTTCTTTTGGGGTACTTTCTGTCGTAGTCTCTGATTGGTCAACGTCACATTTCCCGAAGTTTTGAACTTATTGTGGTAATCATCCTCTTTGTAGCGTATTAAGCTATCTTGTCACTAGAACTGAAGCAAATGCTGTAACCAAAGCTGTTGAAAAAACTTAGTAATACGCCCCAGTTACTGCAACAACCTAATGGTGTAATATTGAAGGGTTTTTAAAAGATTTGTGCTCTAAACTGATTGACGGGTCGTGACAGCTGATCAATTTATAGTACACATAGGGTCCATTAACAAGGGAGCGTCATACCACGATATGCTAACCTAATAACCGAGCAGCGCACGACAGAGATCAAGTCCGGCCATGACCTCTGTGTTGATTGGACACGAAGATTGACGAACATGTCCAATGAATATTCAGACGCATCAGATTGATACCTTACGTTGTCGTAGACTCTAGGGCAGGAAGCGCCGCGGAAACCATGGAGTCAGGGACATTGACTTATATTACCTCAGAGACAGCAGCAAAATGATGCCTTGAGCAGCTGTTAGCCTCTCTACTTCCTGGTATAGCTTTATGCCTCATTGTCTTATACTCTACTGATGGCCATCTCAAACTTGAGTCAGTATCTGTAGTTTTGAGCAGACCCTGGCAAGCTATTAGGCACATATTAGATAATAGGGTGTTAAATTATTGGATAGCAGTCGTTACTTGTTATGTGCTGTTTTATATAGTCTACACAACAGACACCAACACGGGTGATATATGTAAAGGCCGTATGCAAACTTAATGCTACCACATATAGAGCAACAGGTAATATAATTCTTCACAATTAACCCCATATGCCTAAGCCCTGTGTAACATCCCGAAGCAGCATGAGCGCTGAATCTGTTGATTTGTATAATATCGCAAACGGCATTGTGTCTTTATTATCGGAGCGACGACGACAAGGCTGCATTTGCAACAATCGTTGATACCAATAATGTTGGTCGTGGTGCCAATCATACCGACGCCTCCGTCTGCCTATCTCGTTGACTAAATGTTTGTCTGCTCGCGGAGATAAAAACTATTGTTGCCCAGATAAACTTTTTATTTTGTGACGCGTGTTGGCAATATAAATGACTATATTGAAATTGACTGGCAGAAGCTTTCAGCTCGTCAAAATGCTGTAACATACATGTAACATCAATGCAGGTAGTTCAATATTATTCATTGGATGAACAGCTGAACGTTCAATATGCATGCGGTACCATTTGAATTAAAAGATATGTATTAGTTATGAAGACATCGAATCACATCTTTTGCAAAGTCAAACTACAGATTGCGAATGGCTATATGGCTAGAAGATCAACAACGTCTGATAGATTTCAATTTCATCTGTATTAAACAGTGCTGTTCAAATTAGGAGACACAGAAAAAATAGACCAAACTGGACTTAAACAACCCCACTGCGTTGGTACCTTAATTGTGTATTTTGCAAAACAAACGCACATGTTGATTAGCATTGAATACATATTACCAAATACCAATTCAATCGAACATTCCACCTTTGGGCCGCATGCGTACATTCGGTTGATTTGAATTCGCATAACAAAAGCCTCGAAAACAATATCCTACAAAATATTGACAGTTGGATTAATTTTCGCATTTATTTAAAGATATAATTAACACAATTATTTTATTCAACCTAAGGAATCGTTATTTGTGACTGTAGCTCGTCATTTTGACAATGCTGAAAAATTAACATTACCTTTCATATCATGAGTTTTCAGGCGTCCGTAAGGAAATAGCTACGATCCCAGACTTGGTGCTTCCATGCCATACGTGCTGATTGAAAGGGTGAAATGGAATTGTTATTGTACGTTCTGCTCATTTTGGATGTAAAAAAGCCACAATAACGGGTATAAATCCACAAATAACCCCTCCGCCCTATCTAACCCCAAATAGACTTTTTTGCTTTTTTCCCAAACTATGCTTTAACTATAATTTCCGTAAATTGGAGTGGCATCTTTCTGTCTAGTCCCTCCTTCGTGTACATCATGTGCTTATATACATCAAGTTGTTGCTTTGGATATTCACTAGCCCGAACAGCTAGGAAACGTGCCCTGTGCTATCAGGGTCAAGTCTTGGTATATTAAACAAAATAGGTAGAGTACATGGGGGTCTAATCAAAGGCGAACGCATGAAAAACTTAAATAACATATATTAAGGTGCCTGGTCTATTTGAATGACATAATATGAGTTTGTTAACAATAAGGACAGCAAAAGTATATATTCTCTTGATCAAATGATTCAAATGGTGAGGTATTTCTTTTTATTGTCCAAATAATGCTCGTTTTATGCTGATACTTTTCCGTTGAGCAATCCTTTCTGTTTCATAATGCAGCGCTATTTTAGAATGCTCGGCACAAATACTTATACTTAGAAATATTTGTCAAGCCATAATTGGCTAAAGGACAAAATAGGATGCCCACAACCTAACTCGGTCACATTGATAAATGGAAGCACGATGCTGAGCGCTTAGTTGCATTAATAAACGATTTGTAGTACCTAATGGGGAACTGCTGCAAATTGGCTAGCTCCTTGAAACGCTTCTGGCACAAAATTAATGAGACAGCAGACAATGATTCTTGCCACACTGTCCTGGAACTGCAGGGCCTTGCATGTAAGTGAAGAGTAAAGCGACTCCAGGGTGTATGCTGCACATTCGACACATGTCACATAAACAGTTGCATTATATAGGTACCCTCCTATCAACAACATTTATGATTATGTTTTCGATAAAAGTTATGCTATTGCTGTGTTTGTAAGTTTCTTATGCCTATCGTAATTAAGTCCGTAAAACAATATGGCGACGCAAAACTTGTGGTTATACTGATTTTAAACGCGACTTGCGCAATGTTTCTACGGCATATTTAATCCATACGGTTGGATGTGTTACCCCTTTTCCGCACCTTTATGGCATTGATACAAGTTGGGAGCTAATAAATGTAACATCCGGGGCCTACCTATGTCACAAGACTAAAATAGCGAAGAAGTCAGGTGTTTTTACGCTCGCCAAAAAAGCTTGACACTTAGGCAGCAACGACGATAGTTGTAACACTTCGGAAGAAACGAATCCTAACAATGGATAGCACAATATGGTGACGTAGTAGCAAAAACTACGAGGGCTGTTAAGGACGGATTGTTCAGTGTTGTGATTATGGCGGGGATGGCAACGGTGCTGGTGGGAGTCAATAAAGGGGTTACTTTGTATCAATTTCTGGTTAATGAGGCGAATTGTACGAGGTGTGGGATGCAGCAATATCTTGGGTTAACCAAGGCATCAAAGACGTCCTAGGTCCTAGCATGGTGACCGAGGGACGATATATGCTATTAAAAGAGAATACCTCGCTGTATTGATTGGTAAGCTTTTAGGTCTCGTATTCAATTCGAAACGTATTAACGCTCAAATCTAAACTTGTTTCAAAACTAGTACATTACAGAATGGTTTAATTTTATGATTTTTATGTTAAAAGCATTTCAGCCCATTGTAAACGTATAACAACAATAACAACAATATAACTCCTGGAAGGTTATAACTAGTTAAGTGCATAATTGTTCGATATGGACTGCGATCAATACAAAAAGTTATAAAAGTATAGAATACATGTACTGTTTTCCATTGCCATATGTGCTTAATGATAATGCAGCCACATAATCAAACCAAACATAGACTAGAATGCACCTGCTGTGGTATTCAAGATTTAATCATCCATATCAAAATGTCGATATATCCAAGGTGTTAATGCGATCGATCCATTTTGTTTCGTTTCATTTTCATCACCTACATCAAGAGCTTAAGCAGGCAAACATCATTCACATGAGCAGTCTAATGCATGTAGACAAAAAATTGTGGCAATTGTTTATCGAAAATCTTTACAAACTATTGAAGTAGCACAGGCAGTGTACCTTGCCCGTGTTTTTGCTAAACATCCTGCTGCAACGATGGTTTATATTTTTTGTACAAACCCAATTACTTAGTTATGCAATATTCATGCCTGCAGTGTTTATTAACCAAATGGAGTTTCTACATGTTGTATCAACTTTCAATATTTGTAAAACAATAATAACTCACTTTATATTGTGTTAAATGGCAGATATTCATTATGCCAATCTTTGGAACCATAGGAGATATAATCAAGTCCACTTTCATTATTTCTGGTATAAATGCATTTCATTTCGATGGGGAAAAGCACAATTTGCAAACGAGAGCGACAGATACAGATGAACGATATTGGATCAAGGTATTTTCGTAGCAGTTAATATTTGGCGCTTTCGGTTGTTTGATGACAGTCTGTGCTCATTCAGTAAGTATATTATCTTTGGACTGAACTTAATCCAGAGCTTGAATGTGTTCTCTAAACATAACGTAAGACCAGAGCCACCTACAGGAACGATTGATACTTCGTGTGCACAAAAGTACCGCTATTTATAAAATAACTCACATAGATATGACAAAGCATATATTTTATTGGTATCGCTGCAGGGCAATGAACCAATGCAGGGGAGATAAATGAGAAGGTAATTATATGCCTCGAATACAAGCATGACTGATGTGATCGGGGTCGTATTAGGAATAGTTGAAGATGTGTCATTTATGTTCATAATGGCTGTTTTGATTACACCTGCAAAATGGTTTTCTGGAAGCATAATGCATAATTCAGAAGAGAGTAACCTTTTAGACATAAGCGCAAAGCTATGATGACCTTATGGCCTGGAAGATACAATGCCAGTGCTGTATTGAAGGTATTACCCTTGATTTGATAAATATTGTGCCAGAGTTCGCAGAGGTTGTTCTACTAACAACATATATATATATATATATATATATATATATATATATATATATATATATATATATATATATATATATATAGATATATAGATATATATATATATATATATATATATACATATATATACATATATATATATATATATGTATATATATCTATATATATATATATCTGTATATATATATCTATATACATATATATAAATCTATATATATATATATAAATTCATATATATATATATCTATATATATATATATATATATATATATATATATATATATATATATATATATATATATATATATATGGTCAAGATACTAACTTATACTTCAACATCTCGTGCCGATATATATTTGTGTATATTTGCGGAATACAGAGCTTCTGATATCATTTATTGTCATTATGGATTAGAATTATAATATTTGTTATATATATATGATCAAAATGCGCCATTGGCAGCGCTGTGCGAACTTATTCAAAGTTGTAGATAGACAAATAATGAGAAAAAAACAGTTTTTCGGTATTGAAATTATAAAAATTTAACATCATTAAACACTTCAAATAATCATATTCTACGCTCATGTTTATACATCATTTTTACAATTTGGTCTAGAATATATATGTTTAAAATTTAATTTCGCTATTATATGTAAAATTCAAAGAGATCATTCCTGAAAGATCATCCTTGTACGTTATATATATATATATATATATATATATATATATATATATATATATATATATATATATATATATATATATATATATATATATATATATATATATATATATATATATATATATATATATATATATGTATATATATATGTATATATATGCATATATATATGCATATATTTTATATACATGCATATGAATATATATATATATATAAAAATATAAATATATATTAATATATTAACGTTTATGTATATATATATACATATATATATATATATACGTATACATATGCATAGATATATATATATACATTTATATATATGCATATATATATATATGTTCGCAGAGGTTGTTCAACTAACAACAATATATATATATATATGTATATATATGTATATATATATAATATATATATATATATATATATATATATATATATATAAATTCACATATATATATATAAATATATATATGGTCACGATACTAACTTATACGCATAAATCCAACATCTCGTGCCCATATATATTTGTGTATATTTGCGGAATACAGAACTTCTGATATCATTTATTGTCATTAATGGATTAGAATTATAAATTTGTTATATATATATGATCATAATGCTCCATTGGCAGCGTTGTGCGAACTTATTCAAAGTTGTAGATAGACAAATAATGAGAGAAAACAGTTTTTCGGTATTGAAATTATAAAAATTCAACATCATTAAACACTTCAAATAATCGTATTCTATGCTCATGTTTATACATCATTTTTACCATTTGGTCTAGACATATATAGTTAAAATTTAATTTCGCTATTATATGTAAAATTCAAAGAAATCATTCCTGAACGAGCATCCTTGTACGTTATATATGTATATATATATATATATATGTATATATATATATATATATATATATATATATATATATATATATATATATATATATATATATATATATATATATATATATATATATATATATATATATATGCATATATATATGCATATATATATATGCATATATACATGCATATGAATATATGGATATATATATATAAATATAAATATATATTAATATATTAACGTTTATGTATATACATATATATATATATATATATACGTATATATATGCATAGATATATATACATGTATATATATACATATAGAAATATATATGTATATGTTTAGATTTATGTATATATATATTTATGTTGGGTGCTCATATAATAATGAAATAAAATGAATAAGTTTAAGAGTAATCCAAAACATTGCAGCTAGTTTGCTGTGAGAGATTAGACATATATAGAGTTGACGTTGGCTAATGGGCTTATTTATTGGAAACCAGGTGCATATATATAATAAGGTGAACACCATACATCGCACACAGCAAATGAGAAGACAACCACCCCACTGCAATAAAATGGTAATACATTAAAAAATACTACAACAAGAATTAAAACAGTGGGTGGGTGGGCTAGGGAAAAAAAATCGTGTGAGCCAAGATGGCGACAGTCACAAAAAGAAGGAAGTGAAGATCGCCCCTATCGGCAACTGCAGTTATTAGAAGTCATGTGACATCCTAGCAGAGCGGGAAGCCGATACGCAACGGGTCACATGTACAAGATAAGGCCGAGAGATCGCCAAACATTATGACATAAACTCACGCTATATTTACAAACAATGCTAAACTACAGAAATAAAAAGCCTGCATATCAATCGATAAAAAAAACACATGATCACCACCATAAAACTAATTTAATTATATGCATATTAAATTATTATATATATTTAAATATATATATATATTCATATAGTTATCTACAAGTAAATACATTTAAATATACATATAAATATATATAAGTATATATTTATATATATATATATATATATATATATATATATATATATATATATATATATATATATATATATATATATATATATATATATATATATATATATAAATATAAATCATATGAGAATCAAAAGAATATATATAGACCTGGCAAAAAAAGGTGTTGTTCATTTCAAATTCTTTTGTCTCATTAACATAGCAACACATGTGTTTCGAATGGATGGTCATATACATAAGGCTCCATTAAGCATGATAGTCTACTTCTCTATGCAACTGCCAGTGCATCCATCGATCAATGTTACCGTGGTGGATATATATATATATATAAATATATATATATATATATATATATATATATATATATATATATATATATCTATATATATATATATATATATATATATATATATATGTGTGTGTGTTGTGGGGGGGGGGTTGTGCGTGTGTGAGTGTGTGTGTGTTTGCGTTTATGTAGGTGTGTATATGTGTGCGTACATCGATGTTTGTGTCTGTGTGTCTTTAGTATAAGTCCCATTTTTCACTTACTATCTGTATCAGACATTAGACTTCCATAAACTATCATGACATTTAAAATCATTCTATCCACTTGCTCTTATCACAAATGACCTCTTCAAGCATGCTGCTATCAAATGCAAATCAACACTAGTGCCCAATGCCTATGCTCATCAGAACGTGTCTGCAGTTTTTGATCAGCACTAACACCTTATGCTAAGACACAATACTTCAGTCACAGGAGTTGTTATGGTTCTGCAGTTGGGTTTATAAAAGAAAATATTACTTAAGCATCAGTGGCAAAAATACTCTTAAAGCCGTCAAAAAATATCAAGTTAGCAATGGACCTCTATGCCCTCACATACCACAGTTGGTACTGAACGTACAGGATCCATCTTTTTTTTAACACCAAAGAAACACATATCATGTGGACCATGTAGTTGCTGCGTAACGATATGCTCTGTGGATACGATTTAACCTCCGGGCAAAATACGTACTTATAACGAAGGTTCTCTCGCTCATAATTGTAAATCGCGTCGGCCATCGATAATTCACAGGTCTTTAGATAACCCAGCATGCCTCATATCATTACAATCATACAATATTGCCCATGTGGCTATTGCGTTGCCTTATATAGTAAATCTACGATGATTACAAAATCCGTTCGTCGCAGATACATTTATTAATTTATTTTAATAGGTCATTGATCAAGATAGACACCATACCGCATAATCAAACTGAGTTCACTCGTATTATTTTACCCGTTTCGGCAGAGAATTGTGCAAATTTC
Organism: Urechis unicinctus; assembly: GCA_034190875.2. Lineage (NCBI taxonomy): Eukaryota > Metazoa > Annelida > Polychaeta > Xenopneusta > Urechidae > Urechis > Urechis unicinctus. The sequence continues at coordinate 20,557,023 of CM067347.1, forward strand.
TGTGTAAGTCGAATACAATTGACTTTGCTTGCATGCCAAAAAGCAACTTTTACGATCTTCATTCGAAAAACCCTTAATAGCTCTGTGAAATCCCGCAATTTTAGCCTCTTGTGTACATATATTCGTGTCAATACTAAAATCAGATTTACATCTCGTTTAACATATAGCTATTTAAGAAAATACATCAATCAAAACTTGTTCTTTATCTGTAAGTGTGCTAAATGCAGCCAGAAAGGCTCAATGCAGAATACGTTGCCGATTGCAAAGCAATTTCAGCAAACAAAGCATGGCTGGGATAAGTAATCTGCCTGGAATTGCTTATATTTGATTTGTAAGGTGTCAGAGGACACTATTGCCCTGAAAACAAATTTGACTTCATCATCGGACCAATTCCCTAAGTAATTTGTTAACTGGTCGATATTAAGAACAACAAGTTTGGTTACATTCATTACAGAACCATCAGTATACTCTGTCATCCAAATGATAGGCAACAAAGACCTAATGCTACCTTTGTAAAGCTAGTTAGAGTAAGTAAGGGATCTTTAACTGGATATTCTAGAGGGTGGGAAGTATCAGCAAATATAACCATACTTTTCACCACAATCCTGTTGCTGTTACTTGGTTGATAGGAATTGATCTCACAATACATTTGAGCGATAAAAGGCAGTCGGCCTGTAGTTTGTCGCTCAAAGGATGATAATCCGAATATCAATGCTCGATTGACGCATTCCACAAAACGTGCAATGGCGTGTTATCTGTGGCGCGACAAAGTCAACTTAACGTACAAACCAATTTCCTGTGTTATAGCTATGTGTGAGTTCAAATAAATGGCACCAGACATCTGCAGTTTTTCATCTTACACAATGAGGTTGCGTCAATGTATTTTCTGCCGCTGTTACAGTTGAATAACTATCATCCGAATAGCGTGGTCGGGTTTTTGTTCAAACTGATGAATACGAAACGGAACCTAGGCAACTAGATTTTATCGGGTTCTTTTGAAAATGTCATTGAGCCTTTAGTTGGCAAGACAATGCATTAGTCACAAACGTTTATAATTCCGATTTCTAAACATTCAATTAGACAAGTAATCTACCCATGAATATCTTTGTTTACGAAATCGGTTCTATTCATGGCTACATATCTACATGTTAACGTGGTTTACATTACGTTCATGGTGTGTAATACCGTTAACATCACGACTAAAGTATTCGCCATTTTTCTTCATATGAATCCAAAATAATTACAATCCGTTGAACAATCGGTGTTTACGGACGCAAAATACCACCTGCTGGTCCACGAGACAATCTTTTTGATCGCTGAAAAACATTTTATTACCTGCTTTAAATGTATCTGTTTATTATACGCGCATATTTTCATTTATGAAGACATTTAAAAAGGCCAGGTGACAACATTTGGGAATATGTGCGATGTTTGAGCATACAAATGCCACTCTGAATGAGCATTGTTTTCATCGTCTTTATTGAAACAATGTAATTTAACTTAAAAACATACCAAAATATAAACAATCATACATACATAAATACATACATACATACGTACATACATACATACGTGCATACATACATACAAACATACATACATACATACATACATACATACATACATACATACATACATACATACATACATACATACATACATACATACATACATACATACATACATACATACATACATACATACATACATACATACATACATACATACATACATACACATACATACATACATACATACATACATACATACATACATACATACATACATACATACATACACATACATACATACATACATACATACATACATACATACATACATACATACATACATACATACATACATACATACATACATACATACATACATACATACATACATACATACATACATACATACATACATACATACATACATACATACATACATACATACATACATACATACATACATACATACATACATACATACATACATACATACATACATACATACATACATACATACATACATACATACATACATACATACATACATACATACATACATACATACATACATACATACATACATACATACATACATACATACATACATACATACATACATACATACATACATACATACATACATACATACATACATACATACATACATACATACATACATACATACATACATACATACATACATACATACATACATACATACATACATACATACATACATACATACATACATACATACATACATACATACATACATACATACATACATACATATTGTGTTTGCGTTAGTATTCGTCGCGTGGATGTAGGTACTCTATAATCAAGGATGCTCGAGTGCCGTATTTTCGCGTCATTTTTGTACAAACAATAAAGGAATCGCGTAATGTAGCTATAGCTAGGATCGGGCATCATCAGCATGGACAAGTATTGCATCTTAAATGATATCATGTGTTCGCCCAAAAGGTGCACGGCAGGGGTAGCAAATGACCAGTGTCTGTCTCTTAGATTACTAAGACAGCATCTCAACACGTATATATCATTATGCACTGCATTGTCTTCTTTGGTATGACCCACAAGCAAGAGGCTAGGGTAGAAATGTTGTGTTAAATCATAATTCAAATTTCAGAAAGCATTGATCAACACCTTATATTGGATTAAAAGTCGTGTTTGTGCGCCAGTATTCATTCGATTTAACGCGTCCAAGCAGATGAAATGCACTGTTATTTAATCACAAAAAACAAATTACCATTTGTCTTATTTGAAACATAATATATCGTGATAGAAGACGGGTTTGACATTGCAAGCATCACATTTTATTATGCAAAATCCTGAAGACAACATTTGTAAAATATATAGCAGGTTCATCGATGTCATTGTGCCAGAAAAAAAATCATAAAGTGAATTAAGCGATGGCCTTTCAGATAATCATACAATTTGCAACCAATGAATAGTTCATCCATACACATAATTTTTAGGCAACTTCATCAATAGAATCTCACTCAACTTACCAAAAAATACCAAATGGACGTAATATTATGTACAAAGGCCGTGACTAAGTAGCACTATGCCACATTATTGCAAAAATGTAGTATTTACTCCTGTTTTGAATAGCGGGTAATTGATATTCGCTTGAGGTGTCTTCTTTCTCAAATTGCAGTCATCCTCCTCTACATTATAAACCCCGGATATAATTCCCTCTGTATAAGTAGCTCAATATGCACATTTTCATGGATTGTACAAACTGGTCATCTAACGCACTCCTGCATGGACTCCGTGTTAGAAATTACGTAATTTGAGCCTCAAGGGCTGAACGAGCATGGCATGTGTTAAGCGGGTCGCATTGCAATGCGCGTTTAAACCAAGTTTGCTTGCGATTGAAATGAACGGCCATTGCTAATGGCTGATAATATGTGCAAAACAAATGGATTGGCACCAGGCATAAAGTCGATTATGATTTTCAACCATAACCTGCAAATGATAATACATTCAGTATTTGTACTTTCACTGACCATCATTCGCCAAACATGGAATCATTCTACCTGCACATTGATGAATAGTAGGATAAAACAGGTATAGGCGTTACAACACTGCTAAGAAAAGGCCTTGTTCACAATAGTTCATCAAATAGATCGAGAGATTTTATAGAAATAATTGGCTACAGATCATTCTCTTTGGAATCAACAGTAACAAGATTTGTGTGGTCAATATAGTCGCATTGCGATGATGGACGATTTCAACAGTAAAACAAGATGCAAGGAGAAATAAGCTACTAACGGATTCTGTAGCTAATAGAAGGTAAAGTGAAAGACACCCAAAACGCGAATCAATGTGCAGGCCAATATGTAGAGCTTTGATGGAAGCGAGGGATTTGGAAAGTGCATAAGCTGCGATGTTGTTGCTGGACCGTTGAGTTACCTCGTTTCATTATGATTGATTCTTGAATCGGCTCCTCGTAATAAACGTCGTGTAAAAATCCCCGATTGGCTCAATGTTTTAACCTATTTTTGGTCACTTGCATAGCATTCATAGAAAGTCCGGTACAAGGATCTTTATTAGTGGTACAAGTAGTAAGGTAGCGGAAAGTTTAACACTGAGCATGGAAATGAAACACCTTGCTTAGAAATGGGAGGACCAGTTTTATCAGATGTTACATACCTTTCATGATTTTTGTTTAACCGACCATAATTCAACATATTGCAGGTATGACAATGACAACTGAAACACGGGTTGCAATAGTGCAGAGGATAAGGTACAACGTGAATTTTACTGTACCTAAAATCACATTCGTTAAGAGTTAACAACGCAATTATATCCTTGAAAAATTTTATCCGTCAATTGTTGTTTAAAAATATTTTCATTGCTTAAAAGACTAATGAAGACATTTGACCCTTGCTCTCGATGGCTTAACGGCAAAATATTTCATTGAAGATTCAATCTCGTTTTTGGGTAATCCTTTTCCATTTTTACAATATATGAATCGATGCATTAACTTTCGCATTTCCCGAATGTTTATTAACGTGTTTGAATACAGACATTGGGGTGTAATTTTAACAGCAAACTATCTTATTTATTAATTTCATTAAAAAAACCCTGAAAGCATAGCCCCGAGCAAACATCTAATTTATACTGTATTTCAACAGATAACCCTTACAACATAAATATTTCGAGTTTTTTTGTTTGATAATCATCATGCACCACTCCCTTCCAAGCCACACTCCATATTTTGCCGAGCGATCTATTAAATTTGTCATTTGATGTACATACTCTAAACCACGTGAGTAAGACCCTCTATGGGACGTTAGCGTGTGGAGACATTATGATGATGAGTATGGTGTTGAACGTATTGTATGAGAACAGTATATGTTCGTATTGTGTCTGATTGTGTTTTGTGCGATGCAAGCATTAGATTTCTGGCCAGAACTCCGATTCGTAAGACGAACATTGTAACATATTTATTTTTGTCATAATGAACATGCACACGAAGCGCTTTGTTTCATAGCCATCCCGGTAATATTGAGTGACGAAAGCAATTTTCCCAGCTTTTAGTTTCATCAGAGTGCCATCTGAATCACCTTGTAGGTGTTAGGAAGCTTTTGTGTTAGTGTCGCAGCTAGAAAATCTTCTTAAAGCAGTTGATTTGCAAAGAAAAAATAAAAACAAAACCACGCCGGAATGACGTTAACAAGGACGTTAACAAGACATTATATAAGATGATGCTTGATTAGTTCCTTAACCCTTCAACCCTGTCAATTATCATTTCACCCTATTACCATAACGAGTAGGTTTCTATGTAAATTGCATATGCTCCTATTTCCAATCAATGCATAAACGCCCAGAGTAATGATTGTCAAGAATTATTTAGCATATGTCTTGAAATCCTTCTCTTACTAGGTAAAGGAATTCTTAGTGATTCAAGATAACAAATGGACGCATCTTTCGTTTTGCTTTCGGTTGTAGTGATTATGGTGTGTACGGTACCATTCACATCTAAATCGAAATTCAGTGTTATGTGAAGCAGAGGAATATGTCTGCTGCTTGGTGAACCTATCCACTTGCACATGTAAATCTTCAACCTGATCCAAACGGATCATACCATAACAAGCTGTGAAACAACAAAAAAGAATGACCAAGAATCAATCATTGATATTTAATGACGAATGGTGAATATGTACATAAATCAAACATAACAAGACGAACAATCGCAATGCAACAAATACATCTTATGCGGGGGTGGATGACACCCGAGGCCACCAGCCTGTATGGTCTGCTGTACATTCAGTCCGAACCGTATCCTTTATAGCACAGTAGTGATATGATATGCGAGTTTGACATGCACGCAATTATGCCTTCTTCATTGTTCAATAGTTGCTCCTCACCGATTGCGACCTTTAGTGTATCTTTCTCGATAGAAATATCCCCATCCAATATCGACTCAAAGTTTGCATGGTAACGACTAAGGCGGACAGTACCAATTGTCGTTAAGTGTCTGTTTGTGGAAGGTTATAACCTAACGTTTGCACCCAACACTATAATCCACTTATGCCTATCCATTTGGGCAAAAAATAAAACAATCATGTACTTCCAGAATGCATAAAGAACCCAGCGGCATGATCTGCAACTGAGCTTATGATGTAATTGTCCCTGGGAGATTAAAACGAATGAAAAACTACAGATTTTATCTTGCAATTTATAGTCTGTATAAAGAGATTGGATTTTCGCGCGCATGAACCCCATTGTGTTAGAAGGATTCGAACGACATCTCATATCGCCACATATATTCAAGATACTTTATTGCAACAAAGATGTGTCTATAACTATCATCATTACGGCTTATTGAAAGGCGTGAGACTGCGAAGGTAACAGTCGCACAGTCGGGTCAGTGTCATCGGTCAAGGTGGGTTAAATTACCCAAGTTGTAAGAGTGTCCTCTGCATTGTTGCCCCGAAAATAATCGTTTGTAATTTTGTTCCAATCATAGCAATGACAAACGTAGCGTAATTCTACAGGCCCCTATATAATTTGCAGTGAACACCTTTATTCCATCGACCATCTTCTGAACCCCTTAGTTAATGAAGTCGTTTTCGATTTCGTCATTGTTCATTAATATTGTTCTTTGAGCGCCGTTTAATGTAATAGATGCTGGTGATTGGCGATTCTGCGTTACACGTAAATGATCGATTTGTTTGGTTGGTTTTGCGTTTTGTCCTCGTGTGTTTCCCAAAGGCATTAGCTGTTGACAACAGCGTTGTAAAATACATTAATGGAATTCGCATCAAATAGCATTTGTAGGGTCATTTTTCATTAAACTCCATTTTACAAATGTGCGTATTAAAGCACTTGTAGACAACTACCATTGTTATAACACTGCAATATTGCTTACAGTGAGGCTATTTACAATGGTATACCGAATGCATTTGTTTTATAAAATCCACAAACACGACAATACATTTGGTTAAGCACATCGTTGAGTGTGACATCAACTTGATAACTTACGTGATCCTAATCTATGAAAATCCTTAAATGATAAAACTGTTAGACCCAATCAGCAGTAATTCAGAGAGTCATCACGAATTCACTTTGTGATATAGATCAATATAACCCTGTTCATTCAAGGCGTTGAAATTAGCAGCGAGTATTTCCCACGGCATCTTGCAGAAAATGTAACTGAATAATATCTGTAAGAGAACAGGACCAATTAAACGGATGAATTTATTTAAGAATGGCCGGAAAGTCGATTGCATGCTTTGTTGGCTAAAAATAATATTTTTATAATCATAAGAGTGTTCCAATGTATGAGGCCGTTTAAAAAGCTCTTAAAAGGGTCCAAAAGCACTTCCCCAGGAAATACATAATGCTAAGTGCTGATAACGCGGGGGTCGTTTGGATGTTCAATATAGGGTGGATGCATATATTTCTCTCATAAGTGTTTTCTGCGCGCCAAGACTTATTTGAGGTAATGTAATAAGTTTATGGTACACTTTGTTCGCATAATGTACCAGAAGCCTACTGAAGGTTGTGTTTCGAGTTGAATATGCATATCGTATGAGCCCCCGTTTGAAATACAGCCGATGCAAAATGTTTTGGCCCATCATATTGTTATCACACCTCTATATCAATGACCCAGCAAACCATTATTTATAACATTAATTAACGGAATAAATGCCTGTAGATATTTACCAATGACTTTTAGACAAACAACCTATGTTCTCCAAAGCATTGATTTACGTGATGTTTTATCTACACAGGTAAAATCAGGTGTGCTACAAAACAATTTATCAATTTATTAATGATTATGGATATTCTTAACTGAAAACATTGAAAAATATCAGGCGCATGTGTAGGTTACAAGACATTTGATATTTATTAATATGGATTTGCGTAATGAACTCCTATTGTTTCTAAAAATGTCAGCTGCTGCAAATAGCACGGTAAACACTACTATCATCAACCTTTGCATACAATGGCATTCATTTAAGTATGGGTCGTCCTCCATGTAAACAACTCCATCGGACGAATGTGCAAGTGCTGATAATTGCTTACCATTTGATTGCCATAATTGAACGTATTGCTTTTAATCGCAATATAACGCACACTAAGTATATATACTCTTATTATGCAAATACAGTTTTGTCAAAACATACACATATAAATACATACATGCGTGATCAAGTAATGAACCGATAGCAGATTGTTAATCGGAAATTTCATCCTTTGATTCATATAAATTTATAAATGGCAGATGATGGAAAGAAAATATTGGTTGCAAAACGCGTTCGACTCTATTATCATGCTTTTCGCAAATTATGTACAGTTGTTGATAATGTTCAAAGAAAATGAACTTCGACGAATGATCTCGATTATTATACCATTGTAGTTTCAGCCTCCAGCTCAACCTGTTAGGAATCAAAGCGAGCTCCCTCGTGTCTCTGATCCCTCTATACAGCGCTCGCCGTTGGTGACTAACGCGTGATTGATTGAGGTACCGTGTGCACCACTCCCTCGATCCAACGACAGCTGATAAGAAGCAATAAGAGGCACGCAAGTCGTCACGGGCTCTAGCTGTGACGCATAGCATGCGCATTAGCAACCCCAATTTGCATTGATTGTATAGCGGCATAGCAACCGATCAATCATCGCAACGCAACATATCAAGAGGCACGGGAACTAATGAATAAATGACGGGTTTAGAGCTGCGGTTTCTATGAATGTGGTAGATATGATGTATAGTCGCAAACCTTGCTTGATCGCTCAATGGTACATACATCGTAACATTATTCTGTTTGCAACCACTATGCTGTTTGTTATGTTGTATGTGTGATTAATAATTGCCTCCAGAGCTTAATCGCACTTACATATAACTATGTACTTGTCCTATTTGTTATTTGTCCGCCATTAAAACAATATTTCTATCGGGTGTAACACGAAAGAAAAGTGCAATTCGTAAACATGGTGGACATTAACACGTTTCAGCAGATGTCTCGCAGCTCCAATTTATTGGGCCAGGATTGGCGCCAGTTTTCGTGGAAGTGCTGTATATGGTTCTTTGTGTTGCTTGACTATACAGCATAGCATCTAGAAGGTGATATGATAGTGATCACCACTAATACGAATAATAAGAAATTGATTATGTTATGCTATGAAGGGTTTAAAGAAATGTCTTTGCATCACGGGTTTGTTTTGTTTCGCCTAAAACAAGGCGCCTATGCCTGTATTCTGTGATTGTTCTCAATATCCAGGTAGTCGTAGGTTTGTTTTGGCAGTATAAGATACAAAACGCTGTAAGCATGTGGCCAAGTTAGGCCTAAAGTTTTTAAAATAATCGATGCGAATAAATTCAATCAATAACATAAGAGAGGCTACTTAACCATAAAGCATTCTTTATCCAACTTAATTATGAAGGGTGTTAACAAATGGATCGATGTTCAATAAATAACGGATGTCTTATGCAAGAGAAGTTTTACCATTCCGTCTGTGGATTCGACTGTTATCAGGTCACATTTACGATTGATGGGAACGCCTTGCCGAATGTTAAGCATTTCTTTTACATGAGCATTCCTAAAATCGGTTCTTGCCCTAGTGATTTGTAAAACCTGACATTTCTATGCGAGTTTTCACACGAAGAGCACGATTTTGTTTCCATGGGAGGTCGGCAGAGCCCACAATATGGCGTGGTGCATAACATAACGGAGTTCAACTTTGTCAATAGCAATTAGTTTAATGCTTTCCCCATCCTGACGAATATGATGTGAATCACTTCAGATATTTTTGACATGGCATGTTCTAACACCCGATCGATTCCGTGAGTCCAACACTCAATGATGTCCACATGGTACGCACTACAGGAGTTCAGAATATTTGTTTTGCAATAAGCAATAAAATATTGCTTAGATTCTGTGGTAACGCTGATCCATCCTACGGTAAAACACGGTAAACTCGTCGGATATTAAGGCCGAAAACGTTTTCATCGCTCCGACAGTCAATTCGGCTGTCATTTTATCTGGTCGCCAAATCTAAAGCCTTTCTTATGTATAAGCATTCATAAAATCGAATTTTATACTGATAATTTGTCACGCCTGTGAGAGTTTTCACACGAGGAGTGCGATATTCTTTGCATGGACGGACTACATATCCGACCGTATTGGCTGGTGCGTGACATGAATAGAGCACAGATGCAGCTGTGATTTATCAATGAAGAGAAGTTTAGAGATTAGATTTAGTTGTATATAGCTAGTTACCTTGTACACCGCGCAAATAATTTTCAACGGTATCATATGACATCATCCCTAGAAATATTTATATAAAATGCAAGTTAGTAGCTGTTTTCCGTGGTGACTATCTGTATAGAACAGAAAATGTGTATTAAAAGCCGTGCTGTCAGAAACAAACAGCTTTTATGCTTTCTGTGGGCATAGAAGACGCTCCTATTTTAACGATCTGTATAGCTCATATATGGTGCTTTAACAATATTAAGTTAGGTGGTCGTTGAGGATATTTACTAGTCCTGAATTCCGGGCGACGTTCCCAGCAGACGAGGTGATCAGTGGCAATGTTGCAGTGAGTTGATGTTCTTATGATTGCTACTGCGGGTACTTGCCTCAGGCCAAAGAAAATCGAGCTGCCGTAGACAAGGTAAGGTGTAGCTGAGCTTTTGTCTGACACTTAGGCTACGTGTCCTCAGCATAACGACAACTGTTTTAGTGGCTTAATAACACGTCGATGTCATTTGCTAGAGTGATCTTAAAACAACCGTCAGAACCCGGTTAATATGATTATTGTGCAGCGATCGGAGTATCGACGGTAAAACCTGCCGTTAGCATATCTGTTCTTGTATTGCTTGTATTTTTTATATGAGCTAATTATCCCATAAGGGTGGTTCACTAATAAGTAATTTCACAATACGAATATCACAGAGATGCGGGCGGGGCAGTGTGAGGATAACGCAGCAGCATTTTTAATAGTTTTTCACCGAAATCATACAATATGCTCGTTCGGTTTAAAGCCGCTAAAGAAGAGCAGAAAAACATGAGACAGATATCGTAGTTTACTCATTTTGGCCATTTGGGCAAATGTTATGATAGATACTGACATACGTGTCGTGCACCACTTCGGTCGTCAATATAACTTCGTAAGGGAATAAGCTCAATTCCGGTTGTTATGTTGTCGTTTTTACTTGCTTGTTTCAAGCAATATCGGTTACTCTATAGTCAGAGCATTCCCGTTAATATATATTATCATCTGTGATAAATGTTCCACTGTTGCCGATATTAGGTTTGTTCTGCACTTTGAGTAGCATGAAATCGCTTCTTAATAGGTAAAAACCAACAAAATTGCATTGATTATCCAGGCTAGGATTGTACCTCTATTTGTACAACAACCCGCACCCTCTGCGTCATATCCTGCTTTGTTCCACATGCGCAACGCACAAACCAAGATGATTGCCTTGTCAATGGTGATATGTCAGAGGATAACATATGGGCGCCTCACTGTATAGCCGTGCGCAAATAGCAGGCAATCTGAAGAGCACCATACATTTGTCTTATTGCAATCTTATAAGGTCGATGTAATTGATGGATGAACACACCGCGATGACAACAATCATAGTTGATATAATATATACCGCTGCATTGATGGGTGTAGCTCTCTGATAATCTTATCTGATGTCCATCACTGATCACCTAATTAGTCTTGTCAATCAATTATAAGTTTACGTTCCGTACCACGTAGTAGAGCGCTACTATTACAAAAAAATGGCATTATCGATGGAAATGTTGCAAACTTGCAAAGTCGGTCGACTGACAAGTCAACAATAATTATATAGTGCCTGTAAATAATTATATCGTGTCTGTAGATACTAAGTAACCATGACCACTTATCTAACGAAAAGGCATTCTATGCCTTCCTTCCCAGGACACATTTACGATATGAACCAAACTTCACTTCACAGCGTCTGTCTGTCATAACATCTAAACTATAGGTACGGTATTAAACAACGACAAAGTGATAAATTCGTTGACGGGTCAATGAAGGATCGACTAGGTGATATTGGGAGCAAGATTACTTCACCGTGTAGCAATCGATACATAGCAGTTAGCTACCTTTTGCTCTTTCAGATAATTCGAATACCAGGAATACCTGTAGGGAACAAAGTGCATTCCTTAAATATGGCAATAATATTATACGTGGCCGTACAAGCCATTTCAAGTCTAACTACATTGGCGAGACGTTTGTCGGTTCTAAACATTGCTTATTCAGATAAGGGTCTAAATCGATAGGAAAATTTATTGCATTGACCGAAAAACCCAATATGATATCTATCGGGTTCTGCAGTTTTCAGGTATGAAAAATGATATACAGACAGGCAAAATGCATGGACAAATCGAGGAGATGTCCCCCTGACGAAACGCTATATAAACACGTACAATTCAAGCCATGAGTTTGGGCTTACAAATAAAATGCATGGTACAATCCCCTAGTTATCCTGTTTTACACTCGCGAAATGCAGCAGAAAAAATAGAAGCAACGATACATATTCAACTCTACGGCTGAATCTGCTTCTGATCGTGACTTTGAACCTTAAAGGTCAAACGGCGATAAATGTGATGATTTGCCACCAAGATGCTCAAGCTATGCCAACAGCAGTGGCAATAGGTAGTGAGAATATTGTGGACTAATAATATGCTAAGCAACTGTTCTGGCCTATTTGTTTATAAGCCTCCACAGGCAAGCCAACATCCACATCAAACCATCTCAAGCGCACTACCAGAATGTTCCCATTAGCCAAATAGTTATCGACAAAGCGCTGGCAGACAAGTGCGGGTGTTATGCCGTCACAATCGTTTGTTCAGAGGAATCAAGTGCCAAGATGAGATAAGCTGTATGATTGGATATATCCACGCGGGTTGACTATGTTTGGACGGGAAGATACGATAAAGGTATATTTCATCCTAAACGCCACTCCCACCTTTTCCACTTCATGGATATCTGATGATCATTAATCACTAACGGAACGGTTCTCATCGATGATCACCTATATTTGCAGCGCAAAACGTGTGTGTGCGTGTGCATTATATGTACCCAATTTTCATAGCAGGATATCAAGTGAACCCTCAGTCATTTCATGATATCCGTCGCGTAGAATATCATGGGGGTTATTACTTACATTTCACTAATGGCATGGTAAATACAGTGTACATGCCACCGATTGCACATACATATTGGGAAGGCATACAGATATTCGGTGGCTCATATCGTGCTGACTATAATTCCAAGTTTCTTTTCATTGATCTATTTTACTAATGCCTTAAGCGATGGTTCTGCATAAGTACGACACATGAGCTGGTTGTCAGTAGGCTGCCCTGGATCGCTCACAATACATGCGTCACTATAGCCTTTAACGTAATATAAGATATTTAATTGAAGATCAAATTGATTAAACCACGTGTTTACACTTGAGAAAAAGAACATATTTCCAAGTATATTACACCTGGTTGCGGAGTGTGCTTTTTTATTTTCACATCCTATACAGCCGAAATCATTCGATTATATGTATACGATAAATTAATCATCCGCCGAAGTATGAATCATTAATTGCAAATAATATTGTTTTATATATCATCCATACAACTGTTGAATGCCACCTAACGCTTAATGTCTAAATCATATTGCCTACCTCGCATCGTTTACCATTCATATGTTTCTGCGAAATCGAATCATAATCTAGCGTGTCAAAAGTGACCAAATATTTGCAGAAATACTCGAATGCCAAATTCAGCGAGAAATATGACTAACCTTTAGGTCTACAGTTCGAATGAGATACACGTGGTGTATGTCTAACGACACATTACATAAAGCTTGCAGTGAATATGCTCATTTGTCGCAAATGTCTGAAGCTTATATTTGTCAATTCAAGGGGTCCGTTTTCATCAACACAGCATCAGCCCTCTTAGATGTATTTTTTCCCACTATCGAATATATTTCAGTACATTGAATTCAGTACGAACGACATCATAAATATGTAACAACAACTCCCCTTAAGGTGTAATGTACCTAGCTGTGCATGATCAACTGTGTGTAAATATGTCAGTGCGCTGGTCGAGTTTATCAACATCCTCCGTTGTTGGCTTGGTGCAACGGCAGCTAATCTGCGGTATGATAATAGCATAACATTTATCAATATTGACATACCTCACACACTTTCAACAAGGTTTGATACAGAACCTCGATGATCCTCACGACATGTCCGCCGCTTATAAGCATGATACAATGCTGTTCTGCCTCTTGTCAGCTTCAGCCAAGGAAGCATTAAAAACTAATGACAAGAAACTTGGATGACAATTTTGTTATCATAATCATTATCATTGTAATCATTGTAATCTTCATAATTATCTACTTCATAAACATCATTATTAACTTCATAACCCTTATCGTCAAGGAAACCTTACAATTACTTACATTCAGAAAAAAGCTTACAATTCAATTAAGCTACGAATCATTTTCCAGGGAGATGTTGTTGATGTGGTCACATAACTAAAGTTAAAAAATTACAGGTTTTAGCCATGAGTAATCTCAACGTGTTGAAATATTATCAACATCGATTATTTACAAAAGTTTGCAATTGAATGAAAGTTTACGAATATGTATATATGTTTAAAATCGAAGGGTTACATACGGAGAAAATAGGAGTTAACGATGCAGCTTACGATGTCCCCGACAACGTTCAGTATCAATTGTTTTGCCATTAGTGATATTGTAGTCGATGAATTTTGTTTTGCTCTTTGTTAACTTTCTTAACATTGGGACTGATACTACGAAATGCAAAATAATATGGCGGGGTCAAAAGTTTGAAAACGATGATACGATAAACCAAATTATGCTGATAATTAGGGGTTATTGCTTTGCTATACGAATTATATGTTCCTGATTCAAGCTATGTAGAGACGAAAAAAACCCAAAACGCAGCCATCACAAACCAGCCAGGTCAAACAATAACATTACTGCATGTGCATTAGACGGGGTCGAGCGGCTTTAATTATCTTATAAGTCAGTCAGTGATTGATAGAGGTGCACGGATTCGAGCCTTGCCTTATACGCATCTCATTATCTTTACAACAGTATCAAATGGTGATCCTGAGGCCTGAAGCCAATGCTCACACAATACCTTCCAAGTAGCGGAGAAGTCATTCAGTGATATTGTGATGTTTAACGTCGTTTGTGATGCTTGGATGGAGCTCATATGGCACAAACTGGCTTAACGTTATCGCCCGAATTATAACATGCAAGCACGTTACTTTCATTCGAATGTGTAAACAAGATGCTTTGTCTTCATTATCGTGCGCTACTAAATGTTACCACAAACCTAGCAATAAACAATATGTATTTGGTTGAATCATTCATATCAAATAGATTTGTCACCAGAGTATGTGTATTTGAGTAGTTTTTTATTTCACGCCAGCACATGCATAGGATCTCGTCCAATTCACAAAGTATCACCAAAAGATTCAAGACAAAATTCAAAATGCGGTTTTATTTTAAAGTTGTCTATCGTTAAACGCCTGTCAAACTCAATGAATGCGATGACCAAATACGATTAACAAAATTCTCATATTGAATTTCTAGCATTTCATTGTGTAACATACAACTGTAATGTGCGACCAAGAATATGTGTAGGGAATGTGGAATGTATGTTCAAAGCAGCATATTGAAAATAATAAATAAACGCTATTTTATTAATAGAGGGTTAAAAGCGATTGATGCTTGAGACTCTTTAAATTGTATACATCAACATCTGTTGCCTGGTTGGTATATGCATCTAAAGAATTTCAACGGAATTGATCAAACTGCCAAATGTACCGTATATCAGGGTATATTCAGCAGAGTAAACCAAGCGGGAAAATCAAATCATCAATACATAATGAGGTTATATCACATCGGCAATGTCAATGTGTCATCAACACAATCGCATAAACCATGACAGAAAATATAGGGGGCCTGTGCAGTAAATATATCTAAATATTCATCAAAAATACATTATCTTATCAAACTGCCAACTACCAGGAACAGACTATATTTATTTGCAGGAAATTGTTTCATTTGCAACTAATTTGACCGGGTGCACTAGGCTACTGCAGGGTACATTACGTCTCGTATATCTCAGCATCAAATTGGCAGATCGATCATAGAAGCTAGGCAGTTCACCTGGGATCTGGAAGGGCTGCCAGCACAAACAGGATTATCGAAACCAGGGTCTTTGTTCTATTTTACTTCAACCATGAACATCTTGCGTGCGGCAACATTTTATTAGAAGAGATGAGTGTAGTTGCTGAGCGTAACCAATCTCACCCTTTCAACAAAATTACTAAATAACCTTCACGAATCAAAACCGTGCAGTGAAATTGTATACGAATGAATAGCCGAGTGCCAACCTTTCTAATGGCGAATATGCACCAATAAATCGAATACAACAAGATGACTAGAAACTGGCTCTTCATGAGGGCATTGACACCAGCGAATATAATGCAGTGAAAATGTCGATAAAATAAATTGAAAAGTATCGTAATGCAAAAATTTAATGAGGTCTGTACTTACAGTTAGACCAAGCGAAATCCTATGTCAGCTGGCGATCATGCGTTGTAAATTGTTCCAAAAGGTTTCCGGCACGAAATAAGGTTAGCTCTCTCGTCACTGCTAGTACGACGTTATTGATAGAAAAATCTCGTGACAAAAGTTTGTTAAGTGTTTATGGGAAGCAATTACCTAACAATCACCCCAACGTTATTTTCCGCAGATAGATATGCCTCGGGGTCGGAACCTTTAAATAAATCATGAACGTCCCATCTGTATGTACTGGTACTAGGATCAAACGCCAAGCTAATGCGTGGATGGTTGTAGAAGGGTTTAGTACGAACCTTAGAGTATTTTATCTGGTTCTGTTTATTTTATCCAAAACGCTGATCGAACCCCCATTAATGTCCATTTTGTAGTACAAGATCATATACTTCAGATGCACTACTGTTATTGATCGGTATACCGTTTCACGGATGCTTAAGACTTTTGTCTGGGACGTGGTCAGTGTCGAACCTGACGAGACCATGGCATAATTCCAAAAGTCCCCATTCAATTCGCTGTGCAAAATATGATTGCATTGACTATCTTATGAACCCCTTTGCCCATAGTGCTGGTGTCGAGTATTGCAATTCAACTTTGCAAAATATCAGGCGCATGTGTGTATTACAAGACATTTGATATATATTAATATGGATTAGCGTAATGAACTCCTATTGTTTCTAAAAGTGTCAGCTGCTGCAAATAGCACAGTAAACACAACTATCATCAACCTTTGCATACAATGGCATTCATTTAAGTATGGCCCGTCCTCCATGTAAACCACTCCATCGGACGAATGTGCAAGTGCTGATAATTGCTTACCATTTGATTGCCATAATTGAACGTATTGCTTTTAATCGCAATATAACGCACACTAAGTATATATACTCTTATTATGTAAATACAGTTTTGTCAAAACATACACATATAAATACATACATGCGTGATCAAGTAATGAACCGATAGCAGATTGTTAATCGGAAATTTCATCCTTTGATTCATATAAATTTATGAATGGCAGATGATGGAAAGAAAATATTGGTTGCAAAATGTGTTCAACTCTATTATCATGCTTTTCGCAAATTAGGTACAGTTGTTGATAATGTTCAAAGAAAATGAACTTCGACAAATGATCTCGATCATTATACCATTGTAGTTTCAGTCTCCAGCTCAACCTGTTAGGGATCAAAGCAAGATCCCTCGTGTCTCTGATACCTCTATACTGCGCTCGCCGTTGGTGACTAACGCGTGATTGATTGAGGTACCGTGTGCACCACTCCCTCGATCCAACGACAGCTGATAAGAAGCAATAAGAGGCACGCAAGTCGTCACGGGCTCTAGCTGTGACGCATAGCATGCGCATTAGCAACCCCAATTTGCATTGATTGTATAGCGGCATAGCAACCGATCAATCACCGCAACGCAGCATATAAAGAGGCACGGGAACTAATGAATAAATGATGGATTGAGAGCTGCGGTTTCTATGAATGTGGTGAATATGATGTATAGTCGCAAACCTTGCTTGATCGCTCAATGGTACATACATCGTAACATTATTCTGTTTGCAACCACTATGCTGTTTGTTATGTTGTATGTGTGATTAATAATTGCCTCCAGAGCTTAATCGCACTTACATATAACTATGTACTTGTCCTATTTGTTATTTGTCCGCCATTAAAACAATATTTCTATCGGGTGTAACACGAAAGAAAAGTGCAATTCGTAAACATGGTGGACATTAACACGTTTCAGCAAATGTCTCGCAGCTCCAATTTATTGGGCCAGGATTGGCGCCAGTTTTCGTGGAAGTGCTGTATATGGTTCTTTGTGTTGCTTGACTATACAGCATAGCATCTAGGAGGTGATATGATAGTGATCACCACTAATACGAATTATAAGAAATTGATTATGTTATGCTATGAAGGGTTTAAAGAAATGTCTTTGCATCACGGGTTTGTTTTGTTTCGCCTAAAACAAGGCGCCTATGCCTGTATTCTGTGATTGTTCACAATATCCAGGTAGTCGTAGGTTTGTTTTGGCAGTATAAGATACAAAACGCTGTAAGCATGTGGCCAAGTTAGGCCTAAAGTTTTTAAATTAATCGATGCGAGTAAATTCAATCAATAACATAAGAGAGGCTACTTAACCATAAAGCATTCTTTATCCAACCTAATTATGAAGGGTGTTAACAAATGGATCGATGTTCAATAAATAACGGATGTCTTAGGCTAGAGAAGTTTTACCATTCCGTCTGTGGATTCGACTGTTATCAGGTCACATTTACGATTGATGGGAACGCCTTGCCGAATGTTAAGCATTTCTTTTACATGAGCATTCCTAAAATCGGTTCTTGACCTAGTGATTTGTAAAACCTGACATTTCTATGCGAGTTTTCACACGAAGAGCACGATTTTGTTTCCATGGGAGGTCGGCAGAGCCCACAATATGGCGTGGCGCATAACATAACGGAGTTCAACTTTGTCAACAGCAATTAGTTTAATGCTTTCCCCATCCTGACGAATATGATGTGAATCACTTCAGATATATTTGACTGGCATGTTCTAACACCCGATCGATTCCGTGAGTCCAACACTCAATAGTGTCCACATGGTACGCACCACAGGAGTTCAGAATATTTGTTTTGCAATAAGCAATAACATATTGCTTAGATTCTGTGGTAACGCTGATCCATCCTACGGTAAAACACGGTAAACTCGTCGGATATTAAGGCCGAAAACGGTTTCATCGCTCCGACAGTCAATTCGGCTGTCATTTTATCTGGTCGCCAAATCTAAAGCCTTTCTTATGTATAAGCATTCATAAAATCGAATTTTTATACTGATAATTTGTCAAGCCTGTGAAAGTTTTCACACGAGGAGTGCGATATTCCTTGCATGGACGGACTACATATCCGACCGTATTGGCTGGTGCGTGACATGAATAGAGCACAGATGCAGCTGTGATTTATCAATGAAGAGAAGTTTATAGATTAGATTTAGTTGTATATAGCCAGTTACCTTGTACACCGCCGCAAATAATTTTCAACGGTACCATATGACATCATCCCGCGAAATATCTATATAAAATGTAAGTAAGTAGCTGTTTTCCGTGGTGACTATCTGTATAGAACAGAAAATGTGTATTAAAAGCCATGCTGTCAGAAGCAAACAGCTTTTATGCTTTCTGTGGGCATAGAAGACGCTCCTATTTTAACGATCTGTATAGCTCATATATGGTGCTTTAACAATATTAAGTTTGGTGGTCGTTGAGGATATTTACTGGTCCTGAATTCCGGGCAACGTTCCCAGCAGACGAGGTGATCAGTGGCAATGTTGCAGTGAGTTGATGTTCTTATGATTGCTACTGCGGGTACTTGCTTCTGGCCAAAGAAAATCGTGCTACCGTGGACAAGGTGAGGCGTTGCTGAGCTTTTATCTGACGCTTAAGCTACGTGTCTTCAGCATTACAACTGTTTTAGTGGCTTAATAACACGTTGATGTCATTTGCTAGAGTGTTCTTAAAATTATGGTCATATTCAGATCAACGCGGCGCAAAAGCAACCGTCACAACTCGGTTAATATGATTATTGCACAGCGATTTGAGTATCGACGGTAAACCTGCCGTTAGCATATCTGTTCATGTATCGCTTGTATTTTTGATTTGAGTTAATTATCATATAAGGGTGGTTCACTTATAAGTAATTTCACAATACGAATATCATAGAGATGCGGGCGGGGCCGTGTGAGGATAACGCAGCAGCAATTTTAATAGTTTTTCACCGAAATCATATAATATGCTCTTTCCGTTTAAAGCCGCTAAAGAATAGCATAAACACATGAGACAGATATCGTAGTTTACTCATTTGGGTCATTTGGGCAAATTTAATGATAGATACTGACATACGTGTCGTGCACCACTTTGGTCGTCAATATAACTTCGTAAGGGAATAAGCTCAATTCCGGTTGTTATGTTGTCGTTTTTACTTGCTTGTGTCAAGCAATATCGGTTACTCTATAGTCAGAGCATTCCCGTTATATTATCATCTGTGATTAATGTTCCACTGTTGCCGATATTAGGTTTGTTCTGCACTTTGAGTAGCATGAAATCGCTTCTTAATAGGTAAAAAGCAACAAAATTGTATTGATTATCCAGGCTAGGATTGTACCTCTATTTGTACAACAACCCGCACCCTCTCTGTGTCATATCCTGCATTGTTCCACATGCGCAACGCACCAACCAAGATGATTGCCTTGTCAATGGTGATATGTCAGAGGATAACATATGGGAGCCTCACTGTATAGCCGTGCGCAAATTGCAGGCAATCTGAAGAGCACCATACATTTGTCTTATTGCAATCTTATAAGGGCGATGTAATTGATGGATGAACACACCGCGATGACAACAATCATAGTTGATATAATATATACCGCTGCATTGATGGGTGTAGCTCTCTGTTAATCTTATCTGATGTCCATCACTGATCACGTAATTAGTCTTGTCAATCAATTATAAGTTTACGTTCCGTGCCACGTAGTAGAGCGCTACTATTACAAAAAAAGGCATTATCGATGGAAATGGTGCAAACTTGCATAGTCGGTCGACTGACAAGTCAGCAATAATTATATAGTGCCTGTAAATAATCATATCGTGTCTGTAGATACTAAGATACCATGGTCCCTTATCTAGCAAAAAGGCTTTCAATGCCTTCCTTCCCAGGACACATTTACAAAATTAACCAAACTTCACTTCAGATCGTCTGTCTGTCATAACATCTAAACTATAGGTACGGTATTAAACAACGACAAAGTGATAAATTCGTTGACGTGTCAATGAAGGATTGACCAGGTGATATTGGAAACAAGATTACTTCACCGTGTAGCAATCGATTCATAGCAGTTAGCTACCTTTTGCTCTTTCAGATAATTCGAATACCAGGAATACCTGTAGGGAACAAAGTGCATTCCTTAAATATGGCAATAAAATTATACGTGGCCGTACTAGCAATTTCAAGTCTAACTACATTGGCGAGACGTTTGTCGGTTCTAAACATTGCTTATTCAGATAAGGGTCTAAATCGATAGGGAAATTTATTGCATTGACCGAAAAACCCAATATGATATCTATCGGGTTTTGCAGTTTTCAGGTATGAAAAATGATATACAGACAGGCAAAATGCATGGACACATCGAGGAGATGTCCCCCTGACGAAACGCTATATAATCACGTACAATTCAAGCCACGAGTTTGGGCTTACAAATAAAGTACATGGTAAAATCCCCTAGTTATCCTGTTTTACACTCACGAAATGCGGCAGAAAAAATAGAAGCAACGATACACATTTAACTCTACGGCTGAATCTGCTTCTTATCGTGACTTTGAACCTTAAAGGTCAAACGGCGACAAATGTGATGATTTGCCACCAAGATGCTCAAGCTATGCCAACAGCAGTGGCAATAGGTAGTGAGAATATTGTAGACTAGTAGTATACTAAGCAACTGTTCTGGACCATGTCTCCACAGGCAAGCCAACACCCAAATCAAACCATCTCACGCGCTGGAAGACAAGAGCGGGTGTTATGGCGTCACAATCGTTTGTTCAAATTTCATAGCAGGTTATCAAGTGAACACTCAGTCATTTCATGATATCCGTCGCATAGAATATCATGGGGGTTATTTCTTACATTTTACTAATGGCATGGTAAATACAGTGTACATGCCACCGATTGCACATACACATTGGGAAGGCATACAGATATTCGGTGGCTCATATCGTGCTGACTATAATTCCAAGTTTCTTTTCATTGATCTATTTTACTAATGCCTTAAGCGATGGTTCTGCATAAGTTACGACACATGAGCTGGTTGTCAGTAGGCTGCCCTGGATCGCTCACAATACATGCGTCACCATATCCTTTAACGTAATATTAAATATTTAATTGAAGTTCAAATTGATTTAACCACGTGTTTACACTGGAGAAAAAGAACACATTTCCACGTATATTATACCTGGTTGCGTGGTATGCTTTTTTATTTTCACATCCTATACAACCGAAATCATTTGATTATATGTATATGAGAAATTAATCATCCGCCGGAACATGAATCATTAATTGCAAATAATACTGTTTCATATATCATCCATACAACTGTTGAAAGCGACCTTTGAATGCCACCTAACTCTTAATGTCTAAATCATATTGCCTACCTCGCATTGTTTACTTTTCATATGTTTCTGCGAAATCGAATCATAATATAGCGTGTCAAAAGTGACCTAATATTTGCAGAAATACTCGAATGCCAAATTCAGGGAGAAATATGACTAAACTTCAGGTCTACAGTTCGAATGAGATGCACGTGGTGTATGTCTAACGACACAGTACATAAAGCTTGCAGTGAATACGCTCATTTGTCGCAAATGTCTGAAGCTTATATTTGTCAATTCAAGGGGTCCGTTTTCATCAACACAGCATCAGCTCTCTTAGATGTATTTTTCCCACTATCGAATATATTTCAGTACGAACGACACCATAAATATTTAGCAAAAACGCCCCGTAGGGTGTAATGTACCTAGCTGTGCATGATTAACTGTGTGTAAATATGTCAGTGCGCTGGTCGAGTTTATCAACATCCTCCGTTGTTGGCTTGGTGCAACGGCAGCTAATCTGCGGTATGATAAAACATGACTGAGTAATATATCAACGGTAATAGCATAACATTTATCAATATTGACATACCTCACACACTTTCAAAAAGGTTTGATACACAACCTCGATGATCCTCACGACATGTCCGCCGCATATATGCATGATGCAATGCTGTTCTGCTTCTTGTCAGCTTCAGCCAAGGAAGCATTAAAAACTAATGACAAGAAACTTGGATGACAATTTTGTTATCATAATCATTATCATTGTAATCATGAAGGTTATCTTCATAATTATCTACTTAATAAACATCATTATTAACTTCATAACCCTTATCGTCAAGGAAACCTTACAATTACTTACATTTAGAAAATAAGCTTACAATTCAATTAAGCTACGAATCATTTTCCAGGGAGATGTTGTTGATGTGGTCACATAACTAAAGTTAAAAAATGTACAGGTTTTGGCAGTGAGTATTCTCAACGTGTTGAAATATTATCAACAACGATTATTTACAAAAGTTTGCAATTGAATGAAAGTTTACGAATATGTATATATGTTTAAAATCGAAGGGTTATATACGGAGAAAATAGGAGTTAACGATGCAGCCTACGATGTCCCCGACAACGTTCAGTCTCAATTGTATTGCCATTAGCGATATTGTAGTCGATGAATTTATGTTTTGCTCTTTGTTAACTTTCTTAACATTGGGACTGATACCACGAAATGCAAAATAATATGGCGGGGTCAAAAGTTAAAAAACGATGATACGAGAAACCAAATTATGCTGATATATAGGGGTTATTGCGTTGCTATACGAATTATATGTTCCTGATTCAAGCTATGTAGGGACGAAAAAAAACCCAAAACGCAGCCATCACAAACCAGCCAGGTCAAACAATAACATTACTACATGTGCATTAGACGGGGTCGAGCGGCTCTAATTATCTTATAAGTCAGTCAGTGATTAATAGAGGTGCACGGATTCGAGCCTTGCCTTATACGCATCTCATTATCTTTACAACAGTATTTAATGGTGATCCTGAGGCCTGAAGCCAATGCTCACACAATACCCTCCAAGTAGCGGAGAAGTCATACAGTGATATTGTGATGTTTAACGTCGTTTGTGATGCTTGGATGGAGCTCATATGGCACAAACTGGCTTTAAGTTATCGCCTGAATTATAACATGCAAGCACGTTACTTTCATTCGAATGTGTAAACAAGATGCTTTGTCTTCATTATCGTGCGCGTTAATAAAAAAAAATCCTATGTATTTCCTCCGCTAATTGGCAAAACGTCAAAACTTCTACGAACACTACGAACTGCGGAACTATTGCTAATTGAATAAAATTAGTAAAATTCATTAGTTAGATTTTGTCTATCGACGATGCTGCTGCGGCTTCAAATGTAACAGAAAGGATACATGCATTCTGGTTAACGGGAAAACGTGCGTTTTGGAAAGGTTTACTCCTCTTCGCACCTGAAGCTTGGCTTAATGGTTCCCATGAATCTGCCGACACATTTGCTGTCACGATAATGGAGATGGCACTTGATGACATCCTGATGTGCCGTGCTTGTTACCTGACACAATTATTGCAGCGATAGACCAGTTATGAATACCGCAGCATTTGAATTCAGTATTTAAATTATTAGGACCGATGGACATTTGGAATAATATATGAACTGATAAAAATATATTAATCAAATGATAACTGACCACAACAGTAAATCGTTTTGTGATCATTGCCAAGAAAATTGATAATTTGCTGGCAACCAGACTTCATCAACCCTAATTCATAACGAGGATTGTGATCGACAATATAAAGAGAAATTCGGTTCCAAATTAAACCACGATTCGGTTTGTTCCACGTGTACAGCCCATGTTTGATAATCACACAACGTTCATCTCCAAAGAAATAAGACCCGACATTCAGACATTACTTCTTGTAATGTGCATGTTTTTTGTGGTGAATACGATATCATCATTGGACGGTGTTGTTTTGGTGAGAATGCTACACAATATAACATATGTGACAAATCTAATAAAGACGTTTGACATGATTACAAGCTGTCATCGCACATGAGAAGCTACTGACTGAAGTATATTCATGCGATAGATGAGCCCGTTATGCACAACCACCAATTACAACAATCTTTTCCGGAGAAAGCCTTCGACCAATCCACAGCGTCAATTCCTATGACATCACGTTTTTCTATTGGTGCTTTTTTTGTGATACTAATGCGTGTATTGTGGCCTGGTGCACAACCCAGCATGATAGTTGGTCAGTCTCTGCACGTTGTGTTCATCCAGTGGTCAATTAAGTGCGCTATATCTTTGAGTTTCAGTGCTTCAGACTGCAAGTCGTTGCTTCGAAAATAGGTAAGCCACGTGGCAAACGCCCTGTATTCCACCGATATGTACCCAAGCAGTATGTAAAAAAATAAAGTTGAGCATGGATATGTTCACGCCATTAAAAAGGTAGGTGGTATTTAGGTGTGCCCTTTGGTGTTATAACTCAAATCAAGCAGAATGTTTAGTAACGGCACGTTTTTCAGAACAATTAGAAGGGATTCCATTGCAACGGCTATTATATTGTCACAATATGGATTTATTTACTAAAACAATGCGATCGAATACAGGATGCGTTTAGCAAAGCCCATTCAATGTATACACCAATTTCTGTCAATTCTAAGCACTACTGCCTACACATTGCATCTTAGAGCGTGTTTTATATTTTATTGACTAAACGCCCAAATGAAGTTATAGTTTATAACACTGGGAGAATCTATTATTTATCTCAAGGTCTCTTTCACTCCAACGATATTAGCAAATGTTCAGGTCTTAAGGGGTAATTGTTGCATACGATAGAACTGTAATCCCATTTAGTCAATGTGGAATACGAACCCCAATGATGCCAATTCTGTTATGTTAATGGTATTCATCAATATAAATGCGTGGAATGCTCGGTGATTTCATGTTAAAATTCATGAATAAGAAGCTTTTGCGACGAACTAATAATCCCTGCAACTGGGATTCAATTGACATTTTATAGCCCATGTAACCTAGGTTTGACTTTGGAGATGAGCAAAGCTATACCGGCTGTTCCGCTGTCATTTGTCGACCGTTGGTGTGAAGCAATGGGATCGCGGTATATTGCTGGTTGGTGTCCCATTAAAAGACAATGATTGCAGCGGGACCATCCCTGTAGCAATTATCCTAATTATGATGTCATTGTTACAGTAACAGTTGTTGTCTAGTCATTCATATCATATTTGTTGTAATAATTTACAATTACAGTGTGTCCTGAACAGATACACAGTTTCCAGTGTTATGGTTAGCTAAATTTATTACTACATGCAGATACAATCGTCATTATAGTAAGTTAAACATTTGATTATTAACTTGGTGAGTACGCATTCTCCAAGTTATCTTAATTAGTCTCGTTTGTTTATGTATATGTATGTTTGTTAGCCTTGTTTCGGAGGACGCGTTACAGGTCATAATTTGCAAAATGATTGGTGAAATTGCTGCGCAGAACGCAGAGGTTTTGCTATTATTTTGATCGTTAGCTAAGGTCAAGGTCATAGAAAAGCTAGCATCTCCAATAACTCCGTTAATTATGGTCGGATCGCTATGAAACGTACACCATTTTGTAGCATTTTGAATTGCAAACTTTATGTAAGTTTATGTTTGGACAGAAAACGTGTAGCGAATGGTAAGTTTTGTTCATGGGTGTTGATGACGTCACTTCTAATTACGTAATTCAGCAGTGCAATCGGAAGTTAACACGTTGTTTCTCCGTCGTATCGAAAAAAATGTTTTCCCCTGACCAATAAATATTTTGAACACAGCTAAATTTGGCAAGAAATTTGTCGATCGCTTATGAAATTGACAAAATGTGTTCTGTGTCATAAAACGTAAGTCAAAAGTTATTACAGCGTCATCCAAATTATAATTTTTGGAGGACGTTGCTTACATCATTACCGGTTACTAACGAATCAAAGTTAAACGGGACTAAAATCTAAAGTTATCGCGTCGTTTCCCCGTCGTTAATGGTCGTATCGAAAGTTGGTTTTCATTCAATGAAACCCATTCATTTCTAGACATATATCTAAAATTGTTAATGGTCATATCGTTAAATGGTTAACACGCAAAGAAAGCCATTATATTCTGAACATATAACTAAATATTTTCTGTTGTAAATGACGGACAATTTTTTCACAAAGGAAGTTTTATGTACAGTGGGTGTCATTTCTGCTGGCCTTTCTATGGTTCGTTAACTTTTGCCTACATAACGCACATTCCGCATCTTTACATATCAAACCACAGCCATCAATATAGTTCTCTTTTAGAATGAGCGTGGTAAGTTTATTTGTTGTTTCCAATATTGTGTATCACGGATGAGATGATGGCTGAGGCTCGCAACAGCTTGAAGTGGTTCCACCTTGGAATTCTTGCATTGGCAACATTGTGAACACTGTGTAATACAAATTCGGCATAGGTATTTTGCTAAACTCAATTTCACTATCCTTCCTGAAAAATTCTACATCCAGGTTTAGTGGTCTTTGACGTTGCGTTCATTGTGTTAAAAGAGAGTAATGTAAGCGATATCAGTTAGAATAACAGGAACAACAAGCGCAAATAATGTCGACATCATGGATAATGTTATCTTTTCAGGACAATTAAACTTGTGCCTCTGTATTGCATTTAGCTGCATTCCAATTTCTTTAAAATGTAATTATTATTTCAATTACCTTATAAAGCACAAACTGTTAATAAAATGCGCCTGTTAAAGTAATGTAACAAAAACCGTACGATTACGGCATATGTGTTTAACACATTAACGACAGCATTAGGGAGTTGCAAATCATTTGACCGCGGCTTTTGATCGAAGGTAAAACTGGTTGCCGCTGAAGGAAACCAGATTTATGCAATGACGTAATAGCCGACATTGTTGTGTCATAACCATCTTTCTGTCTCCATTATATTACAAAAATTCGCTTAGTTACACAGACATGAATTCAGTAGTTGCCTAACGGCAGAATACAGAATGAAAACTGTTTGAATATTTCACTTATCAGAGTTCAGCTTTACGCGGCGTGAGCAATGTGAGTATAAGTCTTATATACCGCATGATAGATGTCGTTAGCTATCGCACATATTTATAACATCATATACAAGAAAAGCTACCTCCGTTGTTCTGATTGAACCCAAGCGAACTTACTTCTTGTGGGCCAAGCGTCACTGATGCTTTTGCCATATGTATTATTGAGCTATACGGCTAACAAAGTATATTTTCCTATAGTTATTATGGCATATCACATCTTACATCAGTAGTCAGTTTACGCAGTTGTGCTGTCTGCCTTACGATTTTATCACAACGAAAATTTGAGGAAACTTAGCGAAAAACAGCCTGTGACAACCCCAAATGAGAAAATGAGAGGTTCCACTTTGTGGTTGTGTCTTACTATATTACGGACACGTTACAACAGGGTAAAGGTTTTATGAAATACAATCGATTCTTCAAAAGTGTGCCTTCTTTTTGGTCGCATGGTTAGGCTATTTCTCTTGAATCGCCTTATTCGTAAGTAACTTGATTTGAACACTGATATTGGAACATTGACCGTATTTGACAATATATACTGGCGATAGATCGGACCATTTAACGATTGATATATTGTACTCAGGTACAGCTATTCATAGCGGTGGACATTTCTATTCGATATTCTTCACAATGCAAGCTAGGACGAGATTAGGCAATTTTGTTTGACACTTTCTTATTGTGTTCTGTAGAGAGAAATATTTGGACACTATAACACCAAAATGAAGAAAATACCGCTTGGTATTGCTATCAACATCATTGCGATGTGAGAAGGGTGCTGTTCGATAAAAGCAAGAATATCTAAAAGTAATATTTTTATCTTCTACTTTAGCAGCATATACCTAGGTTGCGAAAAAGGCTATGACAACTTCTAATCATTAGTTAATTAGCATTTTATGTGCGTTATTTCTTAGCGGCTTTGCCAGTAAGCAAATTAGATATGTTCATCGCGTTGACTATGACACGACGTTTTAGAGGCAGAACATAATAACAGCTCCATGGATTTCTTAGGCATGATTATATTATAAACATAGCCTTGGAACGTACGTGATCAGAGCTCAATTCGTGTGTAAGGACCGGTTTGTAGCATTGTCAATTGATAAAATGAAAATCGCATAAAATATCAAGAAAGTCGAATCCTGCATCGCACGTAGTCTTAAATAATTGATATTGTTTGATAGCAGCCGACGAAACATCTGGGCTGTGTTATCAGATCCGTTTTAGCGTTATGTCGCCGCGCAATGAACGCTTTAAATATAATATAATTACTAGCTGCACACATATATAACGAATCAGTGAAACGTGCAGTTTGCAGATTCAAATAGAGCACCAAACTGTTGTGCGAAAACTGATGCCAAATATGCAGTCGTGCAAATGACGAGGTCAATGTTTTGACACACGGTCTCTAACTGTCTAATTATCCGTTGTATTGGATTTAGCATACATCAATCACGAACAGCGGCCTATTTACAATACCTTGTTTTCATTTCGACATGTTACTACACCTAGTGTCAGTCGGCATGTTATACATTGCTAAATTCCAAGATTGTGCCGCAATATCCAAAGGTGTGATTAGCATGCACTGGACTACAACCAAGGATGCGATTGCTTTTCTTTAACAGCATAAAAACTAAACTCCATTGCTGATGACGGAATTTAGAAGCAAATGCCAAGTAAGCGGTAGGGGTATCTTAATATGCTAGAGGTGTTGCAGCAGATGCATTGTTTTATATAATGATGCTGCTGTAACGCGTTAATGAATGTATTGCATATAGAGGACAGTACTTGAACAATGCAAGCCATTGCATTAAAACAATCTTTTCTTTCAAGCATGAACTGATAGCGTTATGCCTCTCAACGTTATTTATGAAGATATTTTTGTTGTATTGTCCATTTTTAATGCTAATATGCTACGGCAGATGAAATGTTTGCAAATGAAAACCATTGTCAAGTGTACATTCTTCTACAAATTTCTTTGTGCGAGTAATGTCGTTGTAATAATATTGTTTCGAGCTACTTTGCGCTATATTACTATACTAATACTTTTGGATGAGGTGTGAAGGATGAATATATTGTAGAAGGCGCATTCCAGATCGAGTTGATCACGAACTGCAGAAGTTGCAAGCTGCTAAGATAGGCCTCCGTGACAAAACGGTGCAATATCATTGTATTCTAACAAATTATGTCTCATCAGTGGCAGCCAATTTATTTGCAGTCATCATTTTTGCAGGTGAGTACTTTTGATAGATAGTACTTCATAGACAGCGTTACACTTAATTGCGTCCCTCTTGCTGGTTAGGAAGATATTTTGAAATAGGGCGAGGTTGCAGTAATTTGATACACATCATATATCAATGTGGCAGTTTTCTTGGCTAAAACTGTATATGCAGTGACGAATTGAGGGAAACAAATAATTGCGAGGCTGTTTGACATGCGCCGCTATTGCCAAATAGTTGTCTATAGATTCAAATTGTATTGATTCAGACATCTTTTGCTCCACAAAATTGAGGTGATTCCACAACCTGATGCCTCTAGGTAATGTGCACTTCTTCACAATAAGGTCCCAATTCGTTAACATCTCCTATTAATTGACTCTAATCTAATGTATGAAGCTTCACATTCAGTCAATATGCACAATCCATCGACATTTTTGAACTCAAGGTATATTGTGCTTTGTAGAATTTGAATCCATTACAATGGATGAACTGTGTGGGCTGTTGCATTGCCCTACTCCGTCGGGTCTCTACATGCACTGCATGACGGCAAAGAACATTTGCAACACTCGGTAAACAGAACATAATTATCAATAAGAATCGGACGTGTGTCAAGTTTTGGCTCAAATGAATACCTGATGAATAGATTAAATTATATTAATATAAACATTTAAGAAATGTGAACAAATTTAACTGAAGCATTATCCGATATGGTGGGGTTTATGACACGTGTACAAATGCGAAGACTATATGAGAGATTATAACTCACGCCATACATAGAATGGAACCATTTTGTTTCAGTCTAGTTAATCAGAAAGGCATTTGAATACATATTGATGCAGGTCTTACCTTTATCTGCTCGCTTGAAAATACTTGAATGCATCGTAATACAACGTAAGCAATGTCAATGCGATAACTAGCAAACCAATGGTCAGACAAATAGTTACTTACTTTGATATTTAGTATAACAAGAGGGTGTTTGCTAAACAAGATCAATTTTTCACTGACCGTTTGCTGGAGTAACGTGCGTTCAATATATCTAATACAAACCACCAAAGCGATTAAGATTGCTATTCTTAACCCAGCTATTGCGGTCCTCCTTCTTCATGGTATCGAAGCAGTATTGAAATAATCCTTGTACATGTAGAAGTTGTTCACCTCACCTGTTAAATCGAAGCGATCGATGACAATATAATGCCTTAATAGTACACAAGAAGTTGCACCCATGGGGGTATTTTTGTACACAATACACCTGTGATGACTGAAGTAAGTTAATGTTACTGCTTTCGTAAGTATGTGTTAACTGAACAAGAAAACGATTGTCCATTCCGGCATGCTGTGTGAGTCACATCTTATGACGCATATCATTAAGATCGGAATCACGTCCATGCAACATTGTACAATAGCAATAACAGTTACATTGATACGCTGATGAGAATTATTATTTGGTATTATGGCCCCGATGGATGAGACGTCGTCATACGCACAATTGTAAACGACAAGGTTTGTCGACTTGATCAAATCGTATTATATTAGAATGAAATCGACCATTGGTTCTGCAAGATTGAATACATGAGTGTCTATGACGTAAACATATCTTTTGACCCCAGTGCTACTATTTTGAAGTATGTAATGGTACTTCCACGCTTCTCCGTCTTAAATAACGGTTTGAGAAGGGTTCTTCATTTATTATGCGTGAGATGAGTTGTGTCTTATTCTTCCGCAAATGAGATTCCTAGGAAAAAGGAAAAATAATCAACTGCACAATTATACGACACACAATGTTCCTGCTTCTGGAGCTGCTTTCAGAGCGATTTCAAATATTTTTGTATACCCTAATGTCTCTTTAGGAAAATAGTGATGTGACCTACAATCTCAAAAATTCCTACATCAAAGAGAATATCATATAAGCATCAAATTGTATGTTGAATAACAGAAAAGGTAATTGCATGCAAGTTTATTTTTTATGCTTATATTACTGTATCATGGCAATGTTTGTTTACGTTAACAGCGAATTGTGGCTCATTAATAAATGTGTACCGCCCCATGAGATCGTAATGACACCTACTTCATTTGCATCTGTCACATAATGCCTAAAAAAACAAGTCAGTAGACTATGCCTGCTAGCAATCTGATCAGAACTAATGGGTTGGTCGAATATCCTGGCAGTATTACGATTGAAAATATCTTATATCATTGGCGACCTTTGAATTACTTAAAGCACAGAATCGGCTACCTGTCGATACAAGAGCATTCTTTCTAATCAGACTATTAAGAACAAATTCATACATTGCAACGTTTTTTGTTTAGTAGTGACCTAACTGCTTAAAAGGGAATAGGGAATAAGCTCGTTCTGGGTCGGATCTACTAGACATGGCACCATGTGCACCACAAACATTTAAAAGAATTGTTTCATAACGTCCACAAATGGGGATCCATATTATCGCTACGACAGCAGGCGTAATCGTTTTATGCTGGTGTTATTATGCACACAAATATTGTTGTCCAAAATAAAATTCCTCGCCCTCAGGGACGGTGACGCACATCCGAGTGCAAGTGCTAATTATAATCTATAGCCCTTTTCTAATCCAATCATTTTGATATCATCACGTTTGCGGTATACTGATTAAATCTATAGCTCTTTTAAAATCCAATCATTTTGATATCATCACCTCTGCGTTATACTAAGACTGGTATGATTTGAACTTTGGCGATAGCAAAACTTGCGACTATATACAGTCAAGATGTCAACACCACTTGAGGCGTTTTTAGCCTAGTTTACTTGTACATGGATGTCTCACAATGAATGAGTTACAGTTGAACGCAGTGATCGCATAGGCCAACAACAGATCGTAAAGTGCCAAACCATTGGGTTAAAACCGGACCATCGTATGGCGATAATTGTTATTACATTTACTGCTCCGTTTTTTAACACCAATGCCAAGGTTAAGCGCGTCTTAAATCTTCAATTGAATGTCCTTCTTTTGTCTGGACAAACGGCTATTTCTAACGCTAAAATCCCATTATACACCACACAATAAGCTGGTTTAGCGATTAGATATGAACAAAGCTCCATAATATACAGAGACAAACAGTCATATGACTCTTTATCACTGAAAGATAGTTTGCAGAGAAAGATATGACCTGTTGTAATTTAATATAGATCAACTGAACTGTTAGAGGCATCTTCGCGAAAAAAAACAATGTGTCAATGAGGTCATATGCTTTCAACATGTTACTTATATGTTTCCGGCTAGTTGATGACGCAGAAGACATCGTCTTCTAGAACGAACAATCTCAACATGACAAAGACTAGGACAGCTACACAAATACAAAGACATGTTAACACGATGGCAGCCAATGGTTGGTACGGAGTTGAATTGATATTCGTAGAATGTTATACGATATACGTGAGTGTAATAAACATGCTATTCCTGTGGCCCATGTAAGTGCGACTCACTTAGCAGTACGCGGAAAATGTGCTATTGTAGTGCTGAATCATTCTCTTTACGGCACAGTGTTTTCGCCCTGAAAGAAAAAGTCATCCAAAGCCATTGCACCACCCTTTTGCAGGAACATTATCCGAGCAACGGCAATATCGTCATCACTACTATCGATGTGCTATGATAAAAATAAAACAGTCAGCGGGTTTGCGATTCGTAAGCCTTATGCTTAATTCCGTTTGCCATTATCAAACTAAGGGATCCGGAAATGTGGGTAGACTACATTCAATAATTTGATTTGGACAGTAGGTTTATGCAAACTTTTTGATTTAGATCTAAATCACCTGATGTATTATGTGCTTTAAGGCATGAACAACAGGCTTCCACTCATACCATAGCGATGGATAGCAATAATCAGCGCGCACATGTCTCATTATTTATGCAACCCACTTCTGGTGAAAATGTAGTATAAAGGAACCCAGTTGCTTAATTATTTGTTGCTTTAACATGTACAGTATTTGCAATAATAAAATAATGATCATCCAAACAATGTACATTAAATTCAATACCTACATTTACCTTTTGCACCTTTTCTTATCACGGGTTGGCAACACCTAGACTGCACTATCGCATATGGTATGTTAATTCAATCTCGACGACCTTCACCCTTGCGTAATTTCCGTCAGGCGATCATTCGGGTGGGAAGTTGCGGTTGATTATCGCGTGTAGGTGCCATTACGATAAGTAAGTTATTGCATGGTCACGCAGATGATACGGAGAAGACAGCATATTACCCACATGACAACGATAACTAACGCTTGTCGTGCATGACACGGCTCTTTCTTACACCACCAATCAAATTAAACACTGAAGTTTTAATTTAGAGGTGATATCGTGCCGTTCTTGTTTGCGTCCAAGTCCCATCGCGGAATTTCTATAGCGATAACACCTCAAAATGGTCGATACATTGATATTATTATGTATCAAACGAGGAATATTATGTATAGAACACAATCCAAAATCAAA
>CM067347.1:20597079-20619579 GCA_034190875.2 Urechis unicinctus
TCCTCAAAAGTTAGCGAATGGGTTGCTTAATACATAATTACCATCACGAAACGCACAACAAATCTTGATAAATAAATCATATGAGAATAAAAAAAACCACGTTTAGACCAGGCCAAAAATGGTGTTGTTTATTTCAAATTGCATTTATATTGCGACATACGCGTTTCGAATGGTCTATTATAGGCAAGATTGCATTATGCATGACAGTCCACTTCTAAATGCCATTTCTAGTGCACCCATTTATCAATGTTACTGTGGTGTATAGAGAATATACTGTCATCATCCCAATCTTGTTTTGATAGATATTAATGACCGCGGATGTTTGTGCGGAGCATTTCAAGGTGATGCTACTTTATGAATCACCCACTTTAGTTCTGTTGGATTACAAGCCTCTCAGCAGAGTAAACAACGTAATACTACTGCAAATATAGGAAGAAAGCCCTACGTTGCTCAATTTGCAACGATGAGCTGGCGGGCGCGCTTGTTCGATGAGCAATATATATATATATATATATATATATATATATATATATATATATATATATATATATATATATATATATATATATATATATATATATATATATATATATATATATATATATATATATATATATACATATATATATATATACATGTGTGTGTGTGTGTGTGTGTGCGCGCTTGTGTGTTTGCGTTTATGTGGATGCATATGCGTGTGCGTAATTTGGTGTATGTGTCCGTGTGTTTTGGGTATAACTCGCATTCTTCACTTATTATCAGTATCAACCATTAGACATTTAAATTCCATAACAAACTTTAAAATCATTCGATCCACTTGCTCTTATCACTGATAATGGCTTAAAGCATATTGCTATCAAATACAAATCAATACTAGTGCCCATTGCCTAAACGCATCAGCATATGTCCGCTGTTTTTGATCAGCGTTGAAACCTTGTGCAACAGTACAATACTGCAGCCACGTGAGTCGTAATAGTTCCGCAGTTGGGCTAATAAAAGAACTTTCTACTAAAGCACCAGTGGCAAGAATGTTGTTAAAGCAGGCAGAGAAAATCAAGTTAGCAATGAATCTCTGTGCATCACAATTGGTGCTGAACGGAACGTTCAGGATCCATGTGTTTCTACACCACAGCAACACATACTATGTGGATCATGCAATTTATCTATCACGATATGCTTTGAGGATACGATTTAGCGCTCCGGGCAAAATATGTACATCTGGTACTCTCTTCTCATAATTGTAAATCGCTTGAGGCCATCGATAATTCAAAGATTATTAGAGATAAGCAGCATGCCTCATATCTTTATAATGATACAATCTTATATTGTCCTTGAGGCTGTTGCGTTGACTTAAATAGTAAATTTGCGTTGATTTCAAAATCCGTTCGTCATGAATACATTCAATTGTGTACAAATCTAGACCATGACATTTTATTACTTTAGGTATACATCCACGTGGGGCGTTTACGGCCTGATTAACGCTGGTAGATCAAATGAGCAGATTATGATGAGGAAGTACGCATTCGAATAGTGACGAGGAAGTACATAATCGTATCATGCACAAAATACACTCTTTCATCTCCGCCGAGAGTAATTTATTGTCACAACAAATAGTTCTGTTGTGGTCCATTAGGTGCTTTAAAGCAAAACATACGATAAACTGTGCATATTTCTATGCCATGCTATTAATTAAGCTTGGAATACATTTGTCTGAAAGTCAAACGAATATTTGTGGAGCTGATCGATGTCACATAATGCATAGATCTGCCCACAATGTTTATAACATTTTCACTTTGAGACAAAGAGACGGAAGACGTTCTTGAGCGAGCCTTGATGTTAGCGGAAATGGGTCATTAATCAGGATAGACACCATAACGCATAATCAAACTGAGTTCACTCATATCATTGTACCCGTTTCAGCCAAGAAATATGCAAAATCCCGTAATCACTTTTCGAAAAATTGAGCTTTTCACACAAGGCAATCCTGTATAAGATGACAAGTTTTACGATCTTCAACCGAAAAAAGGCTTAATAGCTTTATGAAATGTAGCAGTTTTAGCTTATTCGCGTCAATACTAAAACCAGATTAGCTTGTCTGTCCGTCATGTCTCGTTTAGCATATAGCTAAATAAGAAGATACATCAACCAAAACTTGTACTTTATCTGTAAGTGTGCTAAATGCAACAAGTAAGGCTCAAAGCAGAATACGGAGCCGATTGCAAAGTAATTCATCAAGTAAAGCATGGCTAGGATAAGTCATCTGCCTAAAATTGTTTAGAGATTTGTAAGGTGTCAAAGGACACCATTGCCCTGCAAATAAATTTGATTTAATCCACGGACCAATGAACGAAATAAATTCCCTAAGTTATTTGTGAACTGGTCGATATTAAGAACAACAAGTGTAGTTATATTCAATAAAGAACGATCAATATACCCTGTCATCCAAATGATAGGCAATACAGACCTAATGTTAGGTTTGTGAGGCTAGTTAAGGGCTCCTAAACTGGCTATTCAAGAGGGTGGGAAGTATCTGCAAATATAACCACACTTATCAATACAATCCTGTTGCTGTTTCTAGGATGATAGGTAATCATCTCACAATATATTTGAGCGATAAAACTCTCTAGGCCCGTAGTTTGTCACTCAGAGGTTTGGTAATCCCAACATCAATGCTCGATTGACGCATACCACAGCACGTAGCACAACAAAGACAACTTAACGTACAAACCAATTTTCGGTGTCATTGCTATGTATGGGTTCAAATAAACGACAACAGGCATCATTGCCGATGTTGCATTTGAATAATTATCATCCAGATAGCGTGGTCGGTTTGTGTTTCTCTGGCTGATGGATACGTAACGGCACCCAGGCTAGTAAATTTTATCGTTTTTTTGTTGCAAATGTCATTGAGCTTTTTGTGAGTTTACATTGCGTTCATAGTGTATAATACCGTTTACATCACGACTTAAGTATCTGCCATTTTCTCAGATGGATTTGAAATATTTACATTTGGTTAAACCTGCGGTATTTATGGACGCAAAATACCACCTGCTAATCCACGAGAAAAGTCTTTTGATTACTGAATTACATTTTACTAACTGCTTAAAGGCATTCGTTCATTATACGCGCAATTTGCTTACATGAAGACATTCAAAAAGGACCGGTGATAAAATTCCGGAATATGTGCCATGTTTATGTTAACACATACCACACTGAATAAGTATTGTTTTCATCGTCTTTACTGATACAATATTATCAAACCTAGCAATAGGGACACTGTCGAAGATGGATTGTGCCATTTTATTAATGGGAGCAGACAATCTCCAGACAACCTGATTGTATCTTATGAAATGTGACAATCAAGCAGTGGGGTCCGAAAGCACTGCCCAAGGAAATCAATAATACCAGGTGCTGATAATGCCGGGGACGTTTTAGTATTAAATATAGTGTGGATGCATATCCTGGCATGCCAGGACACAACACTTGTATACTTTTACATATGTTGCATGAACGTTACCCACCAACAATGGAACAACGGTAGAATAACGGCGAATGTGGTTTTAACAGCAGATACGTCCCACTCACTAGCCAGGCAATATTCAATAGCTCCTTTGGACAACCACGGGCATTTATTACGTTTATTGATCTTGTTGGGTCTTTAATATGGAGGCGTGATGACAATATGATATGCATCAGCTGTATAATCAAGCGGGGGCTCAAGCGATAAACATATTTAACTCGAAACATCACCTTCAGTAGGCATTGTGGTACCTTATACGAGCAAAGTGTACCTTAAACTTATAGCATTACATAAGTACATCTACGCGCGTAGAAAACACCTGTGAGAGATATATATGCATCCACACTATATTGAATACTCCCCTGCATTACCAGCTCCTGGAATATGTTTTTCTATATATCAAATCACGTGCGCTGGTGTATAAATAAAAACATCAAATCTGCTCAAATTCACTATACGCAGGACACAATGTAATATTAAAACCATTTGCAAGTTTTATGTCTTCTGCTAGGTTCATCTCTACTTCCATCCTTGTGTCATCTGTGATACATTCTTCAATATCAGTTGATTCAACTATCTCTAGCAGATGTAATGGATAAGGACAACTCACTAAGTGAAATGAGACATGAGCAACGTACTATGTGCTACCAACGAATAGTTTCGCAATTTAATCTACACATATCATCATTAGAGAAGCATATACATAGGATACCACTCAATTTACACAGAAATTACTAAACGATGATAAGACCGTAATTCAGAAACAATATCGTAAGGGCCGTGCTACTACTTCTGTGAAGAACAACAAAATTGTACGATTTGCTTTCGACTCTTCAAATGTAATCCACCTTGTTCAAACAGCCTTGGTATAACTCCTTTTGCATGTTGTTACCGTTATATACATGCTTATAGAATATGTCAACTGATCATCTCACGCACGTTTACATGGTGCCAATGTT
This sequence comes from Urechis unicinctus, assembly GCA_034190875.2. Lineage (NCBI taxonomy): Eukaryota > Metazoa > Annelida > Polychaeta > Xenopneusta > Urechidae > Urechis > Urechis unicinctus. The sequence continues at coordinate 20,601,559 of CM067347.1, forward strand.
AAAATTGTGTTATTTAAGCAGCGAATAAGTTTCAATTTGTTTATAATCTTATTGCATAAGGCCGCATAAGGAGATTTTATTTCAGCAGAGAAACGAAAATGCGATAATTGAAGTGTGTTCCTGAACGCCATGTGAAGCCGACTTTATCACATGTTATGTTTACTGAGGACATGCATATAAACATAGCAAAACCAGTGTATGGGCATTCCATATACTGATGTGCTGTGATGAATATTAAAATACATGGCGAGAGAATGGCTGTTATCACTTTGAATAAAGACCATTATCATAAATGAACCAACTTAACAACATAACAGCTATGGCTGATAATCACAATGAATCTCGTCCTTCCTTGAAGATATTTACAAATGTGTTTTAGACAAACAACCTATATTCTCCAAAGCATTGTCTTACGTGATGTTTTATCTACACACGCAAAATCAATTTGTGCATGCTTTGTAGCAAAACAATTTATCAAATTATTAAATGATTTTGGATATTATTAACTGAAAACATTTAATAATGTCTATTTGGACGATTGTATGTAAATCTTAATCGAATCTCCCTATTGTGCAGTTGATAATATGAATAGATTGCTGCTGGGTATCTTTATCGCAGTCATTCAATAATGATTTGCAAATAACGTTCAGAAAGATTCAACTTTGACTTGATTTATCCAAATGCGCGTCTGTCCGTTTTTGTTCGGTCAATATTCGAAGCAACAAGAAAGAGTTCAAGTGATGAACACTTTCCTTTACTGGTAGTATTATTGAAGCTAATGCCAATCAAAGAAATGTTACATAGCTTACTCTTTATGATCGTTAAAAATACCTGAACTGAAGGTCATATGGTGTGGGAGATGGTGATTACGCTGACTTCACACACACACAAATGAATTGCCAGCATTTCAATTATGGTTTCCATTTCGTGAACGTGATTTACCCATGTGACCATCTTGCGAATTTTATGTGGAACAGATCTTCTAAGGTATGGTCTAATAATTGATTGCCGTTTACGTAAAATGTAATGCGGTGGAGTTTATATAGCACGATAAGAAGAAAATTGAGAAGTGTATCAATGAGATTTAACTGCAAATTCATTCAGATTTACAAGGCCAGTAAAACGGTTTTGTATTGGAACATACTTATTCATGAAATGTCACCAGCGCTTCCACGAGGTTCTCAAGGCAGCTAGCCACAACAACTGTATATGCTGGTGGTATGATTTCTGATTTGGGTTTTATGGCTTGACCGCGAGTCGTTAACTGCATAACGGTTTATGCGGTTGGCTATGTATGCTGCAACCAAAAGTGAGAAACAATGTCTCTATTCTGTCTGCAGTGAATCTTACATCTTCAAAATTAATCAGTAGGCAATTCGGAATATGATATGGCAAAATAGTACATCATTACGGAATTGGCGATATATTTATTTCAATGGTTGCAACATTCCCTGGCTGGGAAAGTGTATCTCCGTCAAAAACTAGTAAATGTCAAGAACAATCATTCATATTTACGCGTATCAACATCCATAGACCACGAGTTTATATGCTAAACAAACATCAGGAAAAAAGTAGTAGGAAAAATATCCTCATTGTTAAGTCACTCAGCCAGCTAATGCATCTCTCTAATATCACAAAAACATTCCAAACCGTTGTTCTGTCCAAGAACAATAATAAATATTTGTTGCGTTGAGCCTTGTAACAAATTCCCTGAGAGATCTGGATACGACAAAACAATTGTCTCGTTTACTGGTATTTTTTGGTGCAATGGAATAATTTGCTTATTATGAGTTTGGCATTAAATAAATTGATTAGCTTTTCAATACGCACGACAAAAGGTGACTAATAATATTGTTAGAAATTGAACAGTCCATTTTTCGCCCAAGTAAATCTCGCCACACAAAATTGCCGACATGATTAATTACTATGTTAAACGCAGCAATGTAGAAACAAAATGATCCCTGCTTGCCTTAAACAGTATCATTAATATTTACATATGCTCCATCAATAACGGGCGTGATGTATAACGTCTAAAGCATTTTTAATGAGTATTAGCAATCCGCTTAAAGATGGATGTAATGTATTAAGAATTTATTGACCCTAAAGGAATTCCTCGTGCAACATTATCATGTGTTGATTGGCATTGTACAATATTTAGTTGCTGTCACACAATTCATATTTCTTGTTCCTGTTTGCATTAAATGCGTTAACAAAAAACCCTAATTTCTCCTTCATAGTTTCACATATGAATCAACCGGCTTGTCTTGATTTTTGACGTAGAGAGATTTCAAAAAGTAGTATCAACTGTGCTGGTTCAAGGTTGAAAAATCACAAAAATAATCCTCAGAAAGCTAGCTGGCAAACTGTCTGAAAGTGTACCACTGAACCTATACTATCGCGGTTGCTGCCGTTCAATGCATCTTATTATATGGGTGATGTTTATACATTGTCGGTTCCTTGAGAAAAAACTTGTTTTTTACATATTATAGAAAAATAAGCCCGCTTTCTTGCACTTTAGACATTACCCTGTTCGAGTATTTTTTTATTTCAAATAATTCTACCAAATGTTACCACAAACTGAGCAATAAGCAATGAATGTTTGGCTGAATCATACATATCATATAGATTAGTCAACCGTGTATGTGTATTTGAGTAGTTTTTATTTCATGCATGCACATTCAATACAAAATTCCAAATGCTAATTTGTTTAACTCCAGTCCAACCCACTGAATGCTATGACTAAACTCGATTAACACAATTCTCATATTCAAGAAGGCTCTTGAATTTCAAAACATTTTATTGTGTGACATGCAACCTAAATGTGCGACCGAGAATATGTTTAGGTAATGTGGAATGCATGTTCAAAGCAGCATGTTGTAAATAATAAATTAACGATATTTTATTAGTAGATGGTAGAAAGCAATCGATGCTTGAAATTCTTTATATTGTATTCATCAACTTCTCTTGCCAAGTGGGTATATGCGTTTAGAAGTGCAACGGAATCGATCAAACTGCAAAGTCTACCATATATCAACGTATATTCAGCAGAGTAAACCAAGCGGGTAAATCAAATCATCAATACATAAAGATGAAGAACTGTTGTGCTTGGAGTAGTTTGAATCGCCAAGTATAAAAAAATATGTTATATCGTCGAGATTAAGATATTGAAATATCAGGGTAAATACGTGTATTTAATGACTGAAACACAATTTGGTAGCTATACCTTCTAATCTATGTAATGTACGAACACTGTTGCCAGATTTTGACACAGTTCTAACTAAAAAGGAGCTGGGCCTGTTTGAAAGTAAGCGTTTGATCGGATCGATCTAGAAAATATATATATAATGCTCAATGCGTAATGGTTGTAACCAGTTGGGTGATAATATTCAATTATGATAATCTTCACATTATGTAACTAAGTTGGTTCGCTGTCCTCAAGTGATTATATGTGATGAAACATCTGCTTTGATCATTTCATCACTACTGTAATAATATTCGTGGATACTAGTGATTCTAGATGTTTATATGTTTTTGAGTCCGTGTTCTTCTTTTTGCTGCGACGTGATAAATAATCAAAATATAGCACGTAGTGGATGATCACCCCCTATTTTATTATCCCATCTGTATAAGCTGACACAAGGATCGATCGCCGAGCTAATGCGTTGATGGTTTCGGAAAGGTTTAATCCGATTTTTGGGGTATTTAATCTGGTTTTGTTTATTTCATCCAAAAACGCATGGGTAGATTACAAGATGGCGAGTTGGTGCTACATGCACATTTATTATTTATTAATATCGCTTTGTTTAATGGACTCCTATTTGTTATAATGGTTATTAACTTCTGCAAATAGCGCTGTAAACAAAACTATCAACAACCTTCGCATACATTGGCATTCATATATGTATGGGCCAAATTTTCACCCTAGATATATTGTCACTGCGTCAAGCCCCTTTTGATCCAAATCTCAAATAAATCGACCCTGACCTGATGTATGATGATTTTCTATCTACCATGTATAGAATACACTAAGCTTGTGATGGACATGATCGGTTGTTAAGCTTGTCATTCTTGTTTATGCCATCAGTGCAACTTTGAGATAATCATTGTGCATGTATAGATTCTGCAGTTCAACTATAATATATAAGGGACCGATGGCATTCTGATGACTTAATCACATAAAACCAGTCACATCCATCGTGGTATCATTTCGTACCCATTGGACACAAAAACATTTAGAAGAGTGATGTAGGTGAATAACATCGGTTGTATAAGTAGAAAAGAACGCGTCAGCTGAGAATGTGTTTATTGGTCAAGAGCACCGTCGTCCTCGCTGGCATACAACAATGCAATATAAACAATGTAGCTGCTTCCAAATGAGGTACTGACAGAACAAAACTCTCTCGAACTATTCTAATAACGCGTGAAACGGAAAAGGTGCTCTTGAAAGATGGAATATATGAGTATATCAAGGCAATGAATATTCCATTTTTTAAAGTACTTAGAGGTTTACTCGCCAATCAAACCAATCAGACAATTAATGTGATTGCTATTTGTATTTACATTTTCGTCGTCATTGTTACTTCTGAAATTGGTTGATATGATAACAATATTCATTTTACCTGCCAATACGTACGGAAGTCGACTTGCCATACATCAATTGTTGATGATGCTTACATGGATATTCAAAGATCACGAAACAAAGCATTGTTCAACGTTATCTGAGAGTCCACGTTCTTGAATACGGATAATGTTATGGGTATTTATTCTCGAAATCGTCCTCACACTATCAGCGGCCGAGGGAAGATATATATTAGATTAACGGTGGGCGATTTGCCACACTCTATGTACATATCGTTGATATCATTGGTTCCATTAAACCCATTCATATTTTTATAGCACAAATTATGTCCTGCTGTAAACTATATTTAGAAAATATATAATTAAAAGACCCCCCTGCATATCATGCACTGTTATTCTTATGGTGGAATATCGTCTTGCAGTTCTAGAACACTTGATCGAAACGTAGATGTAGATATCTTTCAAATTGTGAAATCGCTGTAGTTTTAATGCCGTCGTTATCGAAAACAATATGTCACTCTCTATAACCTGTGGTAACATATTCGAAACCCAAATCGAGTAGCATCCACACACAACACCCTTGGACATAGCTATATATCACCAAAACGAGCTGTATATTAATTTGAGTATATTTGCGTCTGTGCATGAAGCATAGACTTCGTATACATATAACAATAGCTCACATTGATCATTATGTTTAATCATTCAGCAAATTGTCACGTAACAGCCTGACATGCTTTGTTACGGAAGTGGCAACCGTGTCAAGGATTGCTAAGTGCCTAAACAATCGACATGTTAAACAACACATTTCTATTCACATGTTGCCATCACACAATGGCAAGTGCGCACCTCACACTGGATCCAACTGATCAGAACATTTGGGTTTCAACAAAGACTCTTTTAGCAAGTTCACTGTCATTTGCATCATTTAGTAATGTCCTTTAATACTTATGAAACTTTATAGGGAGCCATATTCGTGCCAAACGTGACCCCAATCAATATAAAACTAAATCGCTAATCTCACATAAAAGTAAATAACATAGCAAACAGTTCGCAGATTCAACGCAGCAGAATATAAAACTCAGCAGAGAGCTACTAAACAAATTGTACTGATTGTTTACACATACATGCGTTTTTATGCCAGTATTGTAACAAGACCGTGCAGTTTTAACGGTTTCTTTCTAACCTGTTAAAAGATGGTGCAAGGGGGTATGTTTGTAATCTGGTGGATGTCTTTGTCATGAAATATTAGTAGGAAATGTAAAACGAGCAGATATATAATTGTCGCTGATGTGGAATTCCCCGGACCCCGTCTCACATGAAGCACTCACGGGCCAGGCTTACAGCTTTTCACTACCCACATGTTTTAAAATATGTTTGAAGTGAGGTTATCAAATATACATTGACTTGAATACACGGATATTATATAAATTCCCTATGCATGCTAATCAAACGCACAAATGATCACCAAAATGTGGTTTAAAATGCTATTTTACTAAGCCATGCATGAATCCATTTGAAGGGAAAATGGCATGCGTTCCTAAATTGGTAATAGAGGTTTGCCTTGAAAGCTCTTCTATAAACCATAGAATCAAATAAAAAACAATGAATATGAAGACACAGTGTGCTCGAAGCAAGTCAAGGCATCAGCTGATGGATGTCAGTTGTGCATTTAAGTATGTTTTAAATGGTGGATACATCTTACGCCCGGAACAAACGTAACTGCTATAGTCAACATTGCACAACTGCATGGCAAGCTAATCCAAACAATAGCTATATCAGTGTCTGTGTTTAAGCAAGTTTCGATACTCTGTGAATAAATATGCTATTCATAGGATCTAATAAATTGTAAAAGACGCCACTTTATCAATCATTACTAATGCATATAATTTATCAGATGAGGTTTTGCCATCACATCAATCAGCACAAATTTGGACATACACATGAATTGACAGAACCATGGGTCAGATAAGAGTTGAGAAGAAACATGCATCCTCGTGTTGCCAATGCAAGGTAGCCAACTAAACATGAATACAGGCGCCGTTATCTGACAGATCTTATCGTCTGTGAGCGACGTCGGTTAATTAATTAAGAAACGTTCTCTGCAGCTCTCCAAAGGGTATAAATGAGCATGACATATTTACCATCTGATAACTTTAATCTTATTGTCGAGCAAATGGTATTGTCAGGAAACGTAATAAACGGAGGTTTCAATCCACACAGCAATTTTGCAGAGACATTGAGTACACATGACCAATTTATGATTATTCGAGAGCACGTTATTGCGATCCATCACGGAACTCCTACTTGAAACTCAATTTAATAATTTAGAATAAGTACATATAAATATGGCAGGGGCTCCAAAATGACATGAAGGGATGCGTAAAAATATTAGAAATTCTTCGCGATGGTTAAAAACATTGAGCGCTGCTAATGCTCATCCCATTCTCATCATCATCCTACATTGCAGCCAAACAGTACGTAATATGGCAAAATATGCAGATAAATTTGGGTGTGTTGAATCAATGCAATATAGAGCACAGAAAAATGAATCATATAAAAAATTTGAATTTTGACAGAAACTGTATGATTGTTTGTGTTGCTTGACTTAAGAACATAGCATCTAGGAGCTGACATGATAGCGATCACCAATAAAACTTAATGATAAGAAATTGATGATGTGATGTTTAGAAAGGTTGAAAAAGATTGCTCCTAATAAGACGCTCTTTAGCGTGTTATAATGAGCGTCTTATTAGGAGCAATCCTGTGGGTTTATTCTACACAAGGACCCATTTGGAAGATTGACATAGATAGTATCTAATTAAATAACAATGAAATTTGCTTGAATTCCGCATCAACATCACAACATTTTACGAATTTCTGCAGTGAAAAGCTCCTCAACTAAGCTACTTGATCAGTGCTTCTGTCTGATTTCATCTGGACATTCCCCAAGGAAAGGTCGTCGCTCTACAAAATAACATGGCTCAGCTGTATAGGGATGCTGATTCTACCCTTTGATATGTTCATGCGTTTGCATCGCATGCTTGTTTTTCGTGCTATGCCGATTACAAGGTTCTTATGCCTATATTCAGTGATTGTTCACAATATCAAGGTTCTTATTTCGTAATGAATATTTGGTAATCTTTTTTTGCAGTGTAAGATACGTCCAAGTTGGGCCTAAAGTGTATAAAAAAATCGATGCGAGTAAATAAAATCTATAGCATCTAATCAAAATCAAAAATACACCCCAACAAGGTTAATTTATTGGTTCATTAAAATCAAATATCTGTGTTATTTGAAGTTGCTTGATTGACGCAGTACCGTGGACGCATTCACTCAATACAAAACAACATAAAAGAGGTAACATAGCCATAGAGCATCCTGTATCCGACTTCATTCTGAATGGTGTGAACAAATGGATCGACGTAATGTTGGCTTCCTAAACGCTTTTTGCGATATGCAATGATTAACAGATAAGTGGCTGTGGGAATATCGCACGGTTAAATTCTAACACGTCGGATATTTTTGCTAAATAAGATTTCACCGTTACGTCTGTGGATTAGACTGTTATCAGATCAAAATAGAAATGCCTTGCAAAATGTTAAGCATTTCTTTCATATGAGCATTCCTAAGGAGCAGTTCTTGCCCTAGTGATTTGTCAAACCTGACATTTTTATGCGAGTTTTCACACGAGGAGCGTGATATTATTTGCATGGGCGGACTACAGAGCGACCGTATTTGGCTGGTGCGTGATGCAGCCGTGATTTATCACTGGAGTTTAGCACTTCACGCATCAATGTTTTCAATTCCTTCACTAGCTTTGATGCCCTGACATGCATTTATAGCGCAGCCGATCTATTTCATTAGTCTCGCAATAATTTTGTATTACCACCAGTAAAGACAGTCACATTATATAAAACATAATAGGTCTATATAAAACATAATAGGTCTAGTTTGGAAGTCCGCCAAAATTAGGGTAATTATGTCCTTTGGGGACAAAAGGGAAAGGCAAGTTCTCAAATATGCCGTCCAACAACTAGGCAATGATAAAGACCCCATGTCTTATTTCTGACCATTTAACAAATTATATTATCAAATGAGCGGCGAAAACTGCCAGTCATAATGTGCTCAGAATCATCGAGTATTGTTCGTAACGAGATAAATGTGACAAGGTAAGAATGCAAGTCTCTAGCGGTAAATCTAACGCATGTTTGCTTTCAAGATATTCTGCCATTTAGTGTTTTATGTTTGCCTGTAAACTGAGGTGTGACATCTAATTGCACATTTTGTCTTTTGGTGTTTGTTTATATTCTGTTGATGATTTTTTTTGTATCTCCATTTATTACGTCACCACACCTCGTAGATTTAGGTGTATATAGCCAGCTACCTTGGACACAGCTGTAAAGGATTTTTAACGGTACCACACGACCTCGGTCGGCGAAATATATCTATTAAATGAAAGCAAATACTTGTTTTCCGTGGTGACTAGCTGTATAGAACAGAAAATGTGTGCGAAAAGTCATGTTGTCTTATTCAAACAATCATTATGCTTTCAGATGGGCCGAGGAGACGCTCGTATGTTAACGATCTGTATAGCAGATACATGAAAATATTGGGTTTGGTAGTCGTTGGGGATATTTACGAGTCCTAAATCTTGGGCGCAGTTCCCAGCAGACGAGTTGATCAATTGCTATGAGGCTGTGTGTCTGTGTACTTATGTTTGATACTACGGGTCGCCGCGTTTTGCACTTGCTTTAGGCCCAAGATAATAAAAGACAATCCATTGTTGCCTAAATACAACTGCTTAGGTAGCTTAGGTAAACGCTCCTCTATGTGGCACATATTTGTACCGAGCAGAAATTGCCATCAATGGCTAAGTACATGATGGCACTTAAGGGGAGCTGACACAACATCACAATCATCCTTATCTGTCATTGTAGTCATACCACGGCGTTGTTGAAAGTGAGAGTTAACCCATGTACTTCATTTCATTTAATTTTGGCAGAACGGGGAAAATATGTAAGCTAAACACATAACTGCCATATTGCACAGCATGCACGCAACGAGTGATTATAAATGACTAAATAAGGCTTATTGAGATATTCAAATAAAATTAAGAGTTGTATTGATTCTCATGTGTTCAATATCATTGTAGACGATGGACTACTTTTTGATAACAACCAAACAATATCATCATCTTTTTCCATTCCAATTAAACATACGCGTAGCTGTCACTGCTTCTGCAGATATACCGGACTATAATTTCTAATTTAATCCCATATTTGCCTTCAGCCTTGCGCGATAAATATGATCGCTTTGATATACAGATTTTAAAACAATTCATATGTGCATGTTCTGTAAGAAACACCCCTTGTTTGGCGGAGGTGAGCCCATTTTCGGTTGCCAGTTTTATTCCTAGTGTAAATCACCAGAATAGTGAGCATTAAATTATTGCCAACAACGTTGGCAAGGTAATTTGAGTTTTATTGCCAAATTCGATCCACAAGATCAAGCAGATTTAAGATCCAGTGCATTGTCCAGGAACCACTCCTCACACATCGCTGATTGGTTGCCTGTGTAATATGTACAAAAATGTTCGGTCATCTGAGAAAACGGCGACCTAATATTTGCAGAAATAATCGAATGCCTATTTCAGCATGCAATATGACCAAACTTTAGGTCTATTCGTACACGTATTGTATGTCTAACGACACAGTGCATAGAGCTCGCAGTGAATATGCACAATTGACGCAAATTTCTGAAGCTTATATTTGTCAATTCAAGTGGTCTGATGAAGATAGTTTGGGGAATTTCCTGTTGGATGGACGGTATACAGCAGCCCGGTTTTGCCCGGTACCTAAAGGTTGAAGTAGCATCAAATTGGATTTATTATTCAATTTATTTACTATCGATACCCACATCAGAATCTCATATCAGCCAGTGACTGGGCTATCCTCGATTGAACACTCTGGTACGAAACGACTATTATCGACGGAAATACTGCACGTTAACTTCCAATTTCACCTCCGCTGAAATATAACTGCGTTTTTTTTCCCTTACTCATCTCGCCTAGCCAAAGACACATATTTTGGTTATATATGTCGATTATAAAAGTTGCTATTTATTCAAGCTTTTAGAAAATGTTAACTAGTGTACAATCGGACGATAATTGGTTACATAAACAAGAAGTTAAAAATTGTACAGATGTTGGCTATGATAAATTCTTGACATGTTATACTTTTATTAACAATTATAACGATTTAAAAGCACGCTATTCGGGGGCAAAGTTAGGAAGAGAATCAGTCATCACATACCAGCCAGGTGAAACCAAAATATCACTACGTGTGCATTAGTCTTGGTCGAGCGGCTTCAATTTTCTTAAGAGTCAGTCGGTGATTAATATAAGTCTACCAATTCGAGCCTTGTCTTACAACATTTCGCACAACATATCAACCCTGAGGCTTGAAGCCAATGCTCACACGATACCCTCTGAGTTCTGAAAAGTCAATCAGTAATATTCTGATGTTTATCGTCGTTGGTGACGCTTGGATAGAGCACATCTGGCACAAACAGACTAAACGTTATCGTTTGTATGAAAGCATGCAAGCACGTTCCTTGCGTTCAAATGTGTAAACAAGATGCTTTGTCCTCACTATCTTCTGTATTTCCTCTGCTAATCGGCAAAACGTCAAAGCTACTACGAACACTACGAACTATGGTACCGTTGCTAACTAAATACAATTAGTAAAATCCATTAGCTTGATATATGCATTCTTCTTAACGGGAAAACATACTTTTTTGAAAAGTTCTAATCCTCTTAGCGACCGTAGCTATGCTTAATTGTTCCGACGAATCAGCCGACACAGCTGCTGACACGATAATTGAGATGGCACTTGATGACATCCTGATGTGCAGTGCCTGCGGACTGACACAATTACTGCATCCTAAGACTGTATATGAATTTCATGGCATTATAATTCAGTATTTAAATAATTAGGGACGATGCAAGAAAGACATTGGCCGATCTGTTAGTTGCAACTTTGTTAAGTATAAATGATATCATTTTCAGGGGAAATGCCGATACCAATATTTGAACTGATTAAAATATATCAATCAAATGATAACAAACCACATCAGTAAATTGTTTTGTGTTCATCGCCTCAGAATTATTTTAATTTGCTGGATATCCGACTTCGTAAACTCTAATTCATAACAAGGTAATTTTTACACGGATAATTGGACAGTCGATGCTTCTGATTGTTATCCTCGTTTTGTTATCAAGAAATTCGGTTCCAAATTAGACCAGGATTTGGTATTATCTACGTTAACTGCCCATGTTTGATGATCACATTGCGTTCATCTCCATAGACATAACTCTTGTCATGCGTATGTCTATCTGGTGAATACAGGTTCATCATTGAACGGTGTATGTTGGTGAGAATCCTACACGATATGACATATGTGATAAATCTAATCAAGGCGTTTGACTTGACGACAGGCTGTCATCGCACCAGAAAAGCTGCTGCATGAAGTATGTGTGTGTGTGATAGATGAGCCCGGTATGAAAATCAATTACAGCAATGTTTTCTGAAGAAAGCCTCCGACAAATTCGCAGCGTCAATTCCTAGGACATCACCTTTTCTATTGGTGCTGCTTATTGATGCTTATGCGTGTATTCTGGCCTGGTGCACAACCCAGCGTGATAATTGGTCAGTATCTGCACGTTGTGTTCATCCAGTGGTCAATTCAGTGCGATATATCTACGAGTTTCAGTGCTACAGACTGTAAGCCGTTGTTTTAAAAATAGGTACGCCACGTGGCACACGCCCTGTAGTCCACTAATATATATCCACGCATTATGTTAATGATAAACGCAATATGTTGTCAGCAAAAGATAAGATTCAGCACTGATAGAAACGAACAAGTATTAAATAGGCGATACATACAATAACATTAAACTATTATTTCAATCCAAATTATCAGATATATATCAAAACTTTAAACCGATAATCAATCCCTGTTATGGGCTTTATATAGTAATGTTATAGGCCCTTTATGTCAGTGCTAACGCTCCTGAGCTTCAGTAAAAACGATTATGTGTGTTGATGTGTCATTGTAATCAAACGCAATTTGTAACATCAATACCAATGTTATGGCTTTATGCGTTATCGAACATAGAGGAGTTTATGTATAAGCTAAAACCCTTTCCGATATTGTGGTTTATTGCATGGTCAAACTTTCATAATTGGGTCTGGATATGTTTACGCCATTAACAGGGCAGGTGGTTGTTAGGTTTGCACGACAATAGCTATTATTTATATGACAGAGTGATTCTATGTACGGTATCTCCATAGGGATTGTACGCAAATATCCGATAGACTAAGAATATTGAGATGGCATAGCGTTACATGGGTCATTTATTTAATCGGTTAATGCCACGTGCGATTATCCTTTGATTTTTTGACACAAATCAAACCGAATGTTTTATAACGTGACGCTTTTCAGAGCAATTAGGAAGGAATCCATTGCAACGTATTTGATAAGGTCACAATATGGATATATTTACTCAATGCGATCGAATACACGATGCGTTTAGAAAAAACCTATTCAATGTATACACCAATTTCTGTCAATGAACAGCAGGAACAGCAACCGTATCTCTAGATGGTAATTCGAGAGTGAATATCATAATCAGCCTTTAGCTGTATTCCCATTTCTGTAAGATGGCATTATTGTTTTAATTACATTATAAAACACAAACCGTCAATGAAATGCGCCTGTTAAAGTAAGCTAACACAAACAGTACGATTACCGAAATATACTCAAATTTTTCGTAAACGGCATATGTGTTTGACACATTTACGGCAGCATTTAGGAGTTGCATTTCATTTGACCTTTGCTTTTGATCGAAGATGCAACTGGTTGCCGTTGATAGAAACCAGATATAAGCAATGACGTAAAAGCCGACATTGTTGTGCCATTATCATCTTTCTGTCTCCCATTATATTACAAATATTCGGTTAATTACACAGACATGAATCAGTAGTTGCTGAACGCCAAAATTCAGAACGGAAACTGTTTGAATATTTCACTCATCAGAGTTCGGCTTAACGTGGCGTGAACAATGTCATTGTATTGGGTTTAGCATACATCAATCATGAACAGCGGCCTATTTACAATACCTTGTTTTATATTTCGACATATTACAATACTTACAACCAAGCAAGTGATTGCTTTTCCTTAACAGCATAAAAACTGGACTCCATTGTTGATGACGGAATTTGGAAGCACATGCGAAGTAAGCGGAAGGGGTATCTTAGTTTGCTAGAGGTGTTCCAGCATGACGCATTGTTTTATATAATGATGCTGCTGTAACCCGTTAATGAATGTATTGCATATAGAGGACAGTACTTGAACAATAGACATCATGGCATTAAAAAATGTTTTCTTTAAAGCTTGAACTGATAGCGTTATGCCTCTCAACGCGATTTATGACGATATTATTGAGCATTGTGAGATTAGATGTGAAGGATGAATATATTGTAGAAGTCGCGTTCCAGATCAAGTTGATCACGAGCTGGATACGTTGTAACCTTCCAGATAGCCCTCCGTGACAAAAGGTGCAATATCATTGTATTCTAACAATTCATGTCACATAACAGACAACCAATTCATTCGCAATTGGATTTTGCAGTCGTCATTTGTGCAGGTTAACACTTTTGATAGATTGTAGACACTTATCATAGACAGTGTTTAGCTTGCTTGCTTCCCTTATGCTGGTAAGGAAGAATTCTTGAAATGGGGCCAGGTGATAGTAATTTGATACAAATGTAAATGCAGTGACAAATTGAGGGAGGCTAATCTGTACTGTGGACTAGCTTAACAATACAATAATATGCTTAAGTATTTTCAAATTGTAATATTTACGAGGTGGCTTGACATGCGTCGTTATTGCCAAATATTTGTCCATAGTAATTTGATACAAATGTAAATGCAGTGACAAATTGAGGGAGGCTAATCTGTACTGTGGACTAGCTTAACAATACAATAATATGCTTAAGTATTTTCAAATTTCTATCTGAGTCGCTTAAAGTATATGAGAAATATATATTTACGCTACGACAGCAGGCGTTATCGTTTTATGCTGGTTTTATCAAGCACACAAACATTCTTGTCCGAAATAAAATTCCTCGCTCTCAGGGACGGTGATTCACATCCAAGTACAGGTACTAATTATTATCTATAGCCCTGTGCAAATCCAATCATTTTGATATATTCACGTCTGCGGTATACTAATTATATTCTATAGCTCTTTTAAAATCCAATCACTTTGATATCATCACGTCTGCGGTATACTAATTATATTCTATAGCTCTTTTAAAATCCAATCATTTTGATATCATCACGTCTGCGGTATAGTAAGATTGGTAGTATTTGAGCATTGGCGATAGCAAAACTTGCGACTATATACAGTCAAGACGTCAACACCACGTTTCCAGCTCAGTTTACTTGTTCATGGATGTCTCACATTGAATGGGTTACAGTGATACACAATGATCGCATAGACCACCAATAGATCGTCAAGTGGCAACAATCGGGTTAAAACCGGACGATAATGGTTATTACATTTACTGTTTCGTATTTTAACACCAATGCCAATGTTAAGCGCGTCTGAAATCTTCAACAGAATGTCCTTATTTTGTCTTGACAAACGGACTATTTCTAACGCTGAAATCCCATTATACACCACACAATAAGCTGGTTTATCGATTAGATATGAACAAAGCTCCCTAGTGTACGAAGACAAACAGTCAAATTGCAAGTATACCACGACAAAAGAGTAAATCAATTTGCTAATAATGTGTAAAGTTGTAACGAGAAGGACACATGGAATGGTCTACTGCCTACCTGACAGCACAAAATAGCTTCGAACTGAATTAGCCAACAACATCTCTGGTGGCTCCTAGAGACTTATAAGATTAGTAAATAAATAAAAACTTCCACGTGAACTAGTACACAACTGCATATGATCTTCATAGTAACAGCAAATGTGAATTCCATGCTACTTGTCGTCTTGAAAGATACATTGCCGTTTTCTTTTGATCAGGACAGACTCGTGTATCATTAACGTGCACACGGGTTCAGTTAATGCATACACATTACTTATAGAATATAGTAGTGTGTTTTATATATGTACAAAACCGAGCCAGAAATATGACCTGTTGTAATTAAATAAAGAACAACAGAACTGTTAGAGACATCTTCGCGAAAAAAACCCAATACATGTTAGTTATATGTTTCCGGCTAGTTGATGACGCAAAAGACATCGCCCTACTAGAACAAACAATCTCAACATTACAAAGACTAGGACAGCTACAGAACTACAAAGACATGTTAACACGATGGTAGCCAACAGCTGGTACGGAGTTGTATTGATATTCGTAGAATATTATACGGAATACGTGAGTTTATAAAAATGCTATTCTTGTGGCCCATTTTAGTGCAACTCGCTCAGCAGTACGCGGAAAACGTGCCATTGTCGTACTGAATCATTCTGTTTACGGCACAGTGTTTTTGCCCTGAAGAAAATGTCATCCATAGCCATTGAACCACTTTTGCAGGAACATTAACCGAGCAACGGCAATATCGTCCTCATTACTATTGATGTGCTATGATCAGGACTTTTGCGATTCGTAAGCCTTTTGCTTAATTCAGCATTGCCATTATCAAACCAAGGGATCGGGAGATGCGGGTAGACTAGATTCAATAATTTGATTTGGACAGTAGGTTTTCGATTTTGATCTAAATCACCGGATGTATTATGTGCTTTAAAGCATAAATAATTGGCTTCTACTCATACCATAGCGATGGATAGCAATAATCAGCGCGCACATGTCTCATTATTTATTCAACCCACCTCTGGTGAAAATGCAGTATAAAATTAATCAAGCTGCTTAATTATTTGTTGTTTTACCATCAAAAATATACAGTATTTGCAATAATAAAATAATGATCATCCAAATAATGTACTAAAAGTTTAATACCTAAACTTACATTCTCCACCTTGTCTTATGACAGGTTGGCAACATAGACTGCGCGATCGCATATGATATGTTAATTCAATTTCGACGACCTTTACGCCATGCGCAGTTGTACACTGTATGTGGTCCTCGAAACGATGTAACAACATAATCTTGTCTTGACCCACTGAGCAAAAGGGTATGCGCAGTACATTTGACCAAGAATACAGCTGGTCAAAGGGTTCGTCACACGGGCGCACATAGACTTGGAAAGATCAATATCGTCATCAACAATGGGAGCAATATATAGATATATATATATATATATATATATATAGATATATATATATATATATATATATATATATATATATATATATATATATATATATATATATATATATAGATAGATATATATATGTGGGTGTATATATATATATATTAATAAATATATATATACATATTCATGTATATTTATATATATATATGTATATATATATACATACAGATATCAATATATATATATATATAATTATGTATATATAAATCTATATACATATATATTATATATATCTTTATAAATGGATATATATACATATATATAAATGTATATATATATTATATATATATGTATATATATAAATATATTTATATATTTATATATATATGTTTATATATATACATAATATATAAATATATATACATATATTTATATATATATAAACATAAATTATATTCATATATATGTATTGTCTTTCTTGGTATCTCATACAGTTTGACGCACAGCTATACATGGTCATAATGTAGCATAAAACGAGTCAAGATGTTTAGTCTTTAATTGCTGTGACCACAAAAATGTACAGCGTTTGAAAGATAAAATTCATGATCATCCAAACAACGTACACAAAGTTTAATGCATGCACGTAAATTGGAATTGTCGAAATAATGTCGTAGTTAACACAACGTTGAGTGATGCTGCTGCTTCGAGGCTATGCTACACTATTTGTCTTAACTCCAACCGAACATATTAAGCGACAGTTTTCGACAATTCAAAATGATTGATATTCTGGCAGGTTAAACATCGACGTCTGTGTCATCACGTGTTGTCAGTGTTATCAAGTAGATTAGTTTACTGCATCGAAATCTTGCATTGACGATATTGATTTCCTAGAACCGCAAGATCACAATTGGACAACAGTCGCTTATGATATTCATGGCAATCAGTTATATAATATACATGGTCGATTGGTTACAAACAGCGTGGTCGGATCAGATTAACTGCTACTGGACGACCCGGGGAATGGGTAATGTCGGGAGCAGGACGATGCTGATTTTAACTCCGAGCTCGCCCGCGGGTTCGTAGATCCTCGATGGCATTTTGCTGTGCTTCCGCCTGCCGTATCGCTTGTACTTGACACAGGTG
>CM067347.1:20624579-20627079 GCA_034190875.2 Urechis unicinctus
GTGTCAAGTTAAAGAGCTTAGCCACAAATTCGGAAAGGGTGTTATTCTCATATCAGATCTGTTTAAATAACAGTACTTCAGATTACTTCAGCTTTGTAAATCAATAGACAATAGGTACTTGGTTAATAACATCGCATTATCCAATCGAATAGGTAGATTACTTGACGTCGGAACACAACGGTGCAATTGTAGACTTGACGATTGGGGGATTTCTTGACGCAGCTCAAGGCGCATAAGTTAAGATAGTAGCAAGCTTTTCTAGATTTCAATAAAAATAACTTGTATTACAATGTGTACAACTAGCAAGGTGGGTATTTAAAATCAATTCAGTTTTCCATAATAAGCAACAATTATAAATGCATTATGAAACTCGATCGCATCACACCAGAATACAACACACAAATGATGACAACTTAAACAGTTATTCATAACGATCACTTGGCAGCATTATCCATATAGCACGTTGTTATAGCATAAAACATCATGTGCTACTTCCAGACGATATCATACGGTGATAATGTGAGTTGTAGTGCAGAGCCACGACAATGTGTAGGATGGATAAGCGGTTACCTCAAATCCTGCAGCACAGTTGCTTAGAGTGACATTCCGTCAACATTAATGATACATCTGAGGCGATATAATTTAGATACAGTAAACTGCTGACGAAGGCATATCATATTCACTTACGCCTTTTCTTAGCGACGTTTCTATTGAGGGTGGTCAGTTTACATTTGACGGCTATGATGGCACCTGTCTTACGTACGCCTGTCACGTGCTGTTTGATTAGTCTCACCTGTCCCAAGACCAATTATACTAGTATTTGATGTATGTATTCTATTTACAGTTTGATGTGTGGGATCACTCTTTATCACGCAACCTTGTAGTGTCTGCTAGCTAGTTAACTGTATTTCAGCAGATGTAAAAACCTGTATACATATTTATGTAACACAACCTAACATAACAATGAGTAATGCGCCTCTTCTCAAGTATTCTCCTGGATCGTACTCATCTGTATTTATTGTTATAATACACATGGTATTTAACATTTTACTGGAAGGATGTTTTATGAATATGCGCTCTATTCTTTACCAAGATGCATCGGTGGGCTGGACAGTTGGGCGCCTTGTTTTTAGACAATATCTTGAAGCATTTAATGTTATTTAGAGATATTAAGAAGCTTTATTGTCCAATTGCCTTTACAAGCCTTGTGATTGAGCCATAAATGCCACTCAATAAAACAATCGCCACTGAAGTCAACGACTGCTGGCTTTTGTTGGGGTGTATGTGCTATCAACCGGAGGTAATTCTTACAGTCTGCAGAATTCATAATACCACCGGGCCATAATATGCCATAATATTTCAAGTGATTAACTCTTCCATTAAAATAAAAAAAACCAGACTTACTCACCACACGTGTGCTTTCCACTCGCTGGTCCATTTCAAGAGGTTATACGGATTGACCATACGAAACATTGCTAGGTAAATTTACGATCCTTTTCAACTATCCTATAGATGAGGACATAATCTTTTATTTAACGGTATGTAGTGCGTATTGAAGACCCAGGTACTACAACGGTTGTAGGGTGCAGGTGCAACACAACCAAGATATGTACCGGATGTAATCAAATCTGCGTGAGCAATACTCGTTATTAGCACTGTTAGAACACCCAATGTATCTAAATTTGTTGTTGTAGTGATCACATCCACGTGTTAAAAGTATTATATCAGGAGGTGTCTAGAAAAGTGCTTTTAATTCCGGAATTATCGTTGTAAACAAATCTATTTCCGCAATTTGCAGCAGTGAAATTGAAAACTAGTAGCACGTGGCTCTAAGAGTATTGCCAGTTCATGTAATGTCGCCTGGTACAAAACATACTGACCAGAAAAGCTCGTTTAAAGCCATTTAATGATCGTTATGTTTCGGCTAGCGGTGTTGAAATTATTGTTAGTACACATAGACGATATCTATGTAATTTTATGATTTTTGTGTTTAAAGCATTTCAGCCAATAGTAAACTTATAACAACAAAAACAACCACAACAAACTCATAGAAGGTTATCACCTATAAGTGCATCATTGAGCGAAATGGACTACAGGACGTTATTAAAGTAAAGAATGCACGTATTGTTTTCCATTGTCATATATGCTTAACGATAATGCAACCTCACTATCATACCAATAATGGACTTGTCTGCACGTTCCGCCGTACTTAATGGAATTTTTATTTAAAAAAACAGATATTTTATTTATGCCGTTCAAAATGTAATTTCATTTGACGTCATATTTGGCAACTCCTGAATGGAAATTGGTGCTAAAAGGGTATTATGTCAATATCCTTATAATGCAAAAATAGGCATTAAATTGATATTATTGTGGTAATCAAAAGTATCCACTTAAGATATAATCCAGTTATGGCGTTTAATAATCTTCTTGTTGCATAATATGTCTTTACACAAGTGGTCGGGAGATACAACAAGCGTGTAATTTGCTACTCTGACAT
>CM067347.1:20632079-20699579 GCA_034190875.2 Urechis unicinctus
AGCTTGTTTTACTAACAAAAAACAGCCATGTATAACCGAAGAAGCCTTGATGTAGACGTGAGTATATTAACGAAATATAAAACGTTTTGTCAGGCATATCATGCGTTGATGGTACCACCACTTTAAGAACTGATTAGAGAAAACGTTACCTTTTAATGATAATTAAAAACGTATAAATAACGCTCGTTCTATTTAATCTAAACTCCTTACAGCAGTGCTCATAGTCTCTTACAAAACAAATATGAATATAGCTATGGTGTCACAGCACCAATATTATATTGTGTGACATGCCACTGCTCGCCTGCAGCTGATCGGTCTAATGGAATCTACATTACGTCCACCACAACCTCAATAAACACAATCCCTGCGCCAGAGATAAGCCATTAGTAATTGCAATGGTAATATTGAAGTTTAACGTCATTTCACAAGGGTCGGGGGCCAATTGGCTCCCAACCCTTATATCTGGTGTCTCCCAAAGTTCAACGCTTTCTGCCGATTCCGTGTCTGTTTAAATTCGCTCCAAATTTTGACAAACTGTAGTTTGATTACTACTTAGGTCTGGCGATCAGTTTTGTTATTCTATAAGCAGCGACATTTGTTTTATTGCAATTTTGATGCTTTCAAATATATACCCAAATTGTTGTCAACGCGACGGTTGGGCGACAGTTAGTTTTTTGTGAATTATAACATATATACGGGGTATATGTTTACGAAATACTCAGTAAAGCCTGCAAGTGCCATTCTTAAAAATTTACCATCATGCAAAGGCGTGAATTATCTTTATAGGTAGTGATCGGGGGTTTTAGTACATATATATTGACAATTTTTCGCTCTTTCAGGCTCCCACTTGCTTGCGCGCCTCTCGGCGGAGGGGTTACTACGTTTTGTAATCAAGGTCAGGTGAACGGAATTATACAGTGTGATTCCATACCAAAAATAGTCAATTAATAAACTGAAAAATGTTAGTACTATTCTAGTGTCAAATGACATTCAGTTAGTATTTTTGTTTAACGTTATCAACGGCATTCCAATTATTATAATATGATGAGTTACCTCACCGAAACCGGTCATTTGTCTTCGGTCCCTTGACCGCTGCATAGCAACCGCTCTGCGCGATCTGACCTCGTTTCCGCGCGGCTCTGAATAATCTAGGCGATTCAGGTTACGTTTCTGGAGCCGTGGGAAGGAAGGAATGCTGTACATGCTTACCAAGTCAACTGATATCAGGAGTTGATTTAGATGGCAACATTTCGTTGGAATGTGCAGTCGGGGCGGGTGTCGCTATGTCAAACGCCATGAGGCGCTCGATATATCTCAGAACAACTCCTTGCTCAGAATAATGACAACGCAGCGTTGTTTATCTACTTGTTAATATCGGATAGGTGTTAGTACTGTGTAGGGATAGCCGATACGTGATCCGAATGGCTTGCCTGGCTATCCGTGTTGCTGCTATAAATGGGCTGCCTAGCGCTTGGCTTAAATAAATATTTAAAAAATATATTTAAGCATATTTTTTATACTTCTCTCCCAAACTAACATAAAAAAAACAATTAAAATGATGTTGAAATTTTAGGATCTGGGGTTCGAAACCACAACAAATAAGTTTTACGCTAGCCGAGCTGCCCTCTGAGCCATTTTGACTTTCGTTTTAATGTACAGCAGTATGTACTAAATAGAACAAAAATACGACGATGGTGACAATGAAGATGGCAATGATCATTCCTTTCATCCTCACATTCCTCACATTCCACCACCACCACCACCACCATCACCACCCCCACCATTATCATCATAATGATTCAGATATTAATGAGTTTTGCGAGAATGTCCATACGTTGGCGTTTGCCATGCTGTCAGTTTAATGGAGATAGAGCCTTTATTAAAGAAGTTGATGAGTGTCCTTAGGAGAGAAAACAACAGGATAAATCATGCCTAGTTCCTTTATAAGTGATGCAATTCCATACGATACAGGTAGTTCCCCGGCCCGATTACGCTCCGCTGATGCCATTGGTGACAAAAACGGTGGTAAGCCAAAACGACGCGAATTAACCTTGGACGCACGATCGTGCTGGAGTCGCAAAAGCTCCCCACTTCCCTTCTTGGTATCTTAGTTATTTGCCTATATGTAAATGATGTAATTAATGTTGTCTAGGCCATAGTGATAATGGAGATGTAGCCTGGATGCCAGTGCCGGGGGAGATGTGGCCTTGATGACAGTGATGTTGGCGATGTAGGCTAAGATGCTTATGTCAGTGATGCATCGAAGTTACCAAGGAGTAAGTGACAGAAAAGCCTGTCAATGTAGATATGTATAATAGTTGTTAAGGTGACTGCGGAGATCTACAGGATACAGGACAGTCAGGGCTGCTGTGAGTTCATATGTGCATGTGATGAACTATTTCGCATCTGAAATATTCGTAATTCAGAGGAACGTGCCTCTTTCGACTTTTTGTAGAAGCTCTTATAGATCCCCAGTATGTACAGAAGAGGTGGTCAGAACAGACATATAAAGCCAGTTCAGAGGCGGTTTACGCAGAAACAAACAGAAGCGATTGCTAAGCTGAAGCTTGAATACAATGATCATGGCGTTATTGACAGAGATATAAACGAAGTGGTGTGATGTTTAGCTAGAGATGCAAAGCCAGGGCATGGCAGGTATAACACGATACAGAGGCAGTGATGGGGAATTATTGGTAGTTAGTGACTAACACACACAAGCAGTGAATGGTAGTTACAGACTGACTCTCACACGCGGTGATTGGTTACGGAGCGACACTCGCAGGCAATGTAGGAGTTATAGCCTGATACCGACATGCAGTGAACCTGATCTAATAACTGATACACACAGGCTGAGGTGGGGTTTTTAGACTGATACACACAAGCAGTAATGGCGAGATATATACCGATACTCACAAGAAGTGATGTGGAGTTATTGACCGTTATTCTGGATACTCACAAGCAGTCTACATACCACATATTCGGCGTCGGTGTTTGTATTTGGGTATGTGTGTTTATGTGTATGTTAGTTAAGGGCGTGTTTGCGGGGAGAATATGTTAATTGCAACTTCATGACGCTTATTATTGAATAACATAGTAGCTGTGTTACTTTTGCGTATCGCATGGCACTGTCGGTACGCCCATTCTCAGCTATATCGCCTCAATCCGGAAGATATCGTATGACCAGCATTCTGAACCACCCTACCGTATTTGTTTTTATTTGAGAAAGTCCCTTTGAGTTTTTTTGTATGGCTGATATCAACCTCAGCTTACTATTGCAAGCCTAAAGGGTTTATCCAAAATGCGGGTCGTGTTAATGGTGTTTAATTATCATGAAATCGGGTTAAATTAAGATAACATTACCCCCGCCCCGCCCCCTTCTCATGTTACTACATCCCCACATAGGGACACAGATGTTCTTTGTCCACTGTCCGGTATACTTCACGAGACCAGCCTCAAGACGCCTAAACTGGAACCCATAACTTCCCATGCATAATTAGTTATGGTCGGTCCAAGTTAATCATTTGAAGTGTTCGTCTAATGGAAAAGAAAGTAAGGTCTCGTGGTAATCGTCAGGAATTACCTCACAACCCAACCGCAAGACGAGGCATGATATCATGGTGGGACGGAAGACAGCAACTGAGGCATCCTCTCCGATCTTTGATAATGAGGGCAGTTTAGCCAACGGATACGGGGTGGGGGAGGAGTGGCTATTCTGGCAGTATGTGGTCATCTCATTTATTGTTGATTTCGAGGCGCAGTATCATGAAGGAGACGATGAAAGGAAGATGCTTCTCTGGTGTAGTAGCGGTGAGCTAGCAGGCCACCCACCAAAGCTATTCATATGGTTACACTGCCCATCCACTGACGCGATGGGCTATATTGATGTAATTGGTCATATTCGTTGATGTGTTGAAAAAGTCGGGTTATTAATACCATAAGGTCTTGCTTATTGCTAGATCAACAGATATTTCTGACACCAGCCAAGAAATTCAGCTTTCACTGTCCTTAGAATGGATTTCACGTTATAACCTATTACTATTAATTTGCTTGTATCAATGTGTGGTTCTCGATTTATACTGACCACAATGCTGATAGAACTCATGTGACAGAGAGACGGAATGCAACGGACCGGGGATGCATAAATATCGTGCTATTGAGTCTTTAATAGTTATTAATTAGCCCCTTCCTCCCTCGTTCGCCTTCCTCGCTCGCACTTCTGTCTGCTAGACATTTGCCTCACTACATGGGCCTGTATTGGAGCGTCAACGCATAGTCATAGCGGTGGATAGCAAGTGTTGGTTATCGCATGGTCACGTGGGTATATCATCCGCGTGACCATGCGATAACATACTTATCGCGATGGCACCTACACGCGATAATCAAGCACGACGCTGTCTCCAAATAATGATAATTAGCGTGAACCTATATTATGTAAGGTATCTGCCTGGGACCTGTAAATATGAGAGGTAGTCCCTTAATCCCCCATTCGGCCTCAGCTGCCTGTCATGATGGTGTCAACTATAGGATTTCTCGGAGATTTATCTTTTTTCGACGCTATGCTTCGATAATTTGTAGTGTGAGAAATGTCCTAACTCCGGTAATCAGAGCTCCGCCGACTTCGCCGTTGTTTGATGTAAGAAACACTGTAGCGCAGTAGACACGGCTCGGCAGGTGTTAGAATTTCGTGCCTCAGCATGATTCCGGGGAGATGGGATATAACGTGACTCCCGGATGAGCGCACGCAACCATATTAGCGGCTGGCAAGCAAATGACTTTTGAGAAAACCTTCGATTTAAGACTTGTAAAGTGTGCGTGATGTTAAGAACCTCCGTAGTGTTACCATGCTAGAGCAGCGGTGCTCTGTGAGGGACTATCTCAAGTGAAGTTGTTTCTCGGTGATATATCGACACGGTTGCAGTTATCGCATGGCAAACTGTGCGTTTGAGGTGATATGGGAAAAAGACCGAGCTTTTTCTCGAGCTCTGATTGGCTGAGAGTGGGGTGCCATGCGATAAGGCTGTATAACACGCTTTGAGCTCCAGGTCACCAATATATAGAATCTTATAGATCACCAGTGTATACAAGTGAGGTGTTCAGAACCGACTTACAAAATCAGGTCAGAGGAGACATGCAGAGATTACAACAAAGCGACCAGGAGAAAGTTAAAAACTTATGTTCGAACACAGCGTTGATGGCGGTATTGACAAAGTTATAAACGACAAAAGAAGCGTAGGGATAGAGATACAAACCAGGAAAAGGCAGGTATAACACGATACAGAGCCAGAGATGGGGAATTATTGACCGATACTCACAAGAAGTGAGGGGAATTACAGAGTTATTGACGGATACTCACGAGATTTTAAGGGGAGTTATAGACTGATGCTCACAAGCGGTGATAGGGAGTTATACACCGACACAGAGTAAAGTAGTGAAGCAGCGAGGTGATGTTATAGACCGATACTCACAGGCAGTGAAGGGAATTCATGGACCGATACCCATAAGCTTTGAGTTATAGACCAATACCCGCAAGCATTGATGGGGAATTATAGACTCACAAGCAGTGAAGAACAGTTATATACCGATACTCACAAGAAGAACAGGGGAGTTATTCACTGATACTCACAACAAGTGAATTGCAATTATACCATAGAAAGGCAGGCATAACACGATACCGAGTCAGTGATAGGGTGTTATGGACCGATACTCGTATGCAACGACGGGTCGTTATAGACTGATACCCACAAGCAGTGAACTGGATTTATAAACCTATAGGCACAAGCAGTGAATGGTAGTTAGAGACCGACACTCACAATCAGTGATATAGAGTTATTGACCCATATTCACAAGTGGTTAAGTATGGTTATTGACCGATAGTAGTGAAGACGAGTCATATACCAATACTCGCAAACAATCTTCATACCTGACATTGGGCGTGTGTGTGTGTGTCTTTGAGTATGTGTTTATGTGCATGTTAGCCAAGGACGCATTGGCGGGGAACGGAATCTCTTAATTACAACTTTATTGGCCGTTACTTATGTGGCAAAGCTGCAGCTACAGTAGTAGTTACCAAGAACCTAAGCTATAATCTTTCTGAAGACATTTATATACAAATCTTATCCAACATATCCTTGGATAACATAGTATCTGTGATACTTTCGCGTATCGCAAGGCACCGTTGGCATATCCATTCTCAGCTATATTGTCTGGGCTTCTCGTTATGAATACAGCACATCCTAGAAACAGGTATATAAGTCATGGATTTGAGTCCCTGCTTATCTCCAACTCAAAGACGGCATTATTGTTGTTGTTATTATTATATATTATGCGATGCAAAGTTTGTTATGATCGGTCCAGGTCAATTATTTGACATGTTCGTCTACTGTAAACGCAAATCAAGTCTCTTGGTACTCGTCATGTAATCTCGCGAATTACTTCACAACCCGACGCAAGACGAGGCGCGATATTATGGTGAGACGGAAGACAGCAACTGAGGCATTCTGTGTGTGGAGCGCGCAGATACATGAAGGGGAAGATGAAAGGGAGATGCTTCTCTGGTGAGGGAGCGACGGGCTAGCCAGGTAAGTGATGGTCAACTTGTAACAGACTGACATTGTTGACGCCTTCATTCTATTTGTTCCGATTGAATGAATTTGAATGACAGGCGCAGAGGTTAGCTAATCACCAAAGCAATTCTCTTTGTTCCTTTATATACTTCAGCCTCATTATTTCCCTAGCTGCCCTGTTGGATCGGAGGTATCCCGACTGGAAGTCTAGCGGGTGTACCGACAGGTAACACCGAACGGCCAGTTCCCGTTGTAGCTATTCCACTGTTTGCATTCCTTGGTGCAGCAATCGTCTTGCGGTCGGAATTTATAGCTCCATCAGAGAGCTCTCGCTAATCTTGGCTATAATCTGCTCAATCATCATTCACATTCGGAGTTCAAACGGATATCATCACGAGATGGTTCTGTCGTACGGGAAGCGAATGGTAATATGAATCAATTATCAGAATATGTTTTTGTGTGGTTTTTGATATATCAAATTTTATGTTACGATTTTCTCGGACCACATGATAAATTTTCTGCGGCCATGAGCGATAAAAGTTAGGAAAAGTGACATCGATGTAGACTATAAATGCCCTAAATCGATTTCTTGCAACGCTTTTGTTCTCTTTGGTGAATTGTAGCTTAGTTTGCACGCCTCTTGATAAACCAAATAACATGTTGAGATGAATAGCGTTCCAGCTCACCAATTTTTCATCAATAACTAAAATAAGACATCCTTGCCACCAAAGCTGTACTTACCAAAATCATGTAAAAAAAATAAACATGACATCTAACTTAAAATATTTTATTAACTATACGACATAATAGATGACCGACAAGATATTCGGTTAACTAACAGACCACATTGCACGGTGCGACACTGCTATGTGACTAGTCAGTCCTGTAATTAAGTTTATTATCAAAAGATTGAGGCAAAGGTCACCTACAATCCAGAAAGTTGTCTCAGATAATTTATGCGCGTGCGTGTAAGCGCGTATGGGCGTTTGTTGGGGATGCAGGTGGGTTGGGGAGTGGGTCTTATGGGACTTGTCGGCCATACAATTTCCCTTCAATGAAGAATGAGGTCAAGGTCGTAACTCCTTGTCAATTGTCATTGAATCGATATAGCTAGATTGGTTTCCTAGTTGAAATAGTTAATTGTATTGATTAAATTGTTTGGTTTGTTGATTAGGTGTTAGGCGAGCTTCACTGCAGTATTTGATGTAACTAGTGTTAAATGCATTACTTATTTGGATTTGTGTAAAGTTAAGAGCATCAGTTGCAGAAGGAACACAGAAACCTCAGGTAATGACGCTTTCATGACTTATATGAATACCTTTATCTGAAAAATCGTGTAATCAACTTTGTGTATAACATGTAATTAAGTGTGCTATATGTGGCATGAATTCAGAAACGCAAAAAGGAATGTAGCGCCCGGGAAAAGGCATTATGGTGGACCAAGCTGGGCTTGGATCCGGACGGATTCATATTGAAATACATATATGAGCGCTTAGGTACGTCTGTATGTATTTAGGGGTTTAATTTGAGAAGCAAAAAAAGGAGTGTCTCTTGTGCTAGTAGATTAGCGACATCTTTACAATGAATTAATATTTGACGTTGGGCATGACATATCTTAGAATATGGTGTGGTCGCTACGGAGCGGTTCAAAGAGAGCTCCTTCCTGTTGGAATGTTGTGGACGGCACATTACTCATCTATCGGAATCTTCCGAGAAAATCAAGCAGGAAAAGTCGTTATGTTTGTTACGATAACTTTTCAATTCAATTAAACTATTAAGAATCAGTTGGATTCAATATTTGGAAGCAGGATTAAGTCGCGTGCCTCCTACATTAGTATTGTCTACCAGCATCGATGCCACTCTCACTACCGGAAGAATAGGCCACAACGTAGCTATTGCAAGGGACGACAAATACAATTGTGTGGTGAAAGTTATCAACTCCGGGACGCGGATGAGGATGTTTTTACATGCATCGTCCTCTATTAAACCAGGGGACGAACTAATAGCCAGTAGCGTTTGCCAGGATGGCAGCAAATGGCGCAAGATCACGGTAGTAATATGTCATTATTTGAATTTAAGTAACTTTATGTCAAATCACGCCAAGACGATATAAACTTACTAATTAGCCGTTAGTTTGGAAGGACATCTATATGAATACATTACATTATCATTATTGAATGTAACACACACACACACAACCCATTCATTGTAGTGGCAGCGACCACCGAAGAGAAGTAAAAATGGCATGGGTAAGTCTAATATGGGTATTCTGGGCGTTCTATCGGCAATTCGATAGTTAACCGCATGTCTTAATTAACATAGATAGTTTATATGCGATGAAGCCTATGTCTATGCCAAGCGCGGACGTAATTCATTACCCATGTTCCAGATTTCTCGAGCATATCGTCTGATTACTGCGATACGAGCATTCCTGCGAAGGAATATTCAGGTAGGTGCAGAAATACTTGTAACTTAAAAGTCCGAGCGCACTATTAGTTTTTTGTCCAGGAATACGCTGTGTCGAAGAGGAGAGCGAATGATCGACAGGTAGCATCCATACCAGAATTAATCGGTCATGCAGCGGCGTATACCCGGAGGTTTCCGCCTCCTAAGCAGCTTCTCGTATATGTGCAGTGTTGTCGTTCAGCTGTAATATAACGAATAGCTGCAGTATGTTATATTTCAGTCACGACATCTCCCTGCTGTTGTCACATCTCCCATAGCTGACGAGCTTCCTGCAGCTATCGTGTTTGTCTCAACTGCCTCACCTCCCACTGTTGTCACATCTCCAACAGCTGACGAGCTTCCTGCAGCTGTCGTGTTTGCCTCAACTGCCTCACCTCCCGCTGTTGTCACATCTCCCACAGATGGCGAGCTACCTGCAGCTGTCGTGTTTGCCTCAACTGCCTCACCTCCCGCTGTTGTAACATCTCCCACAGCTGACGAGCTTCTTGTAGCTGTCGTGTTTTCCTCAACTGCCTCACCTCCCCTCACATGCCTGCAGCTCCTCCCGCTGTTGTCACATCTGCCTGCAGCTGTCGTGTTTGCCTCAACTGCCTCACCTCTCGCTGTTGTCACATCTCCAACAGCTGGCGAGCTTCCTGCAGCTGTCTTGTTTGCCTCAAATGCCTCACTTCCCGCTGTTGTCACATCTCCAACAGCTGAAGAGCTTCCTGCAGCTGTCGTGTTTGCCTCCACTGCCTCACCTACTGCTGTTGTAACATCTCTCTCAGCTGTCGCACCCCTAGCTGTTGTCACGAGGCCAATAGTTTGTGCAAAATACAACGGCTCAAGCGTCACTGCCGTCGAGGGAATTCCATTTGAAAAGTCACGTAGGAGCATACCGATGAATTTGTGCTGTGATGACTTCAACAATGTACCTTTCAGTTAGTCTTAAATAAGAGCATTTGTGTTCATTATTTCTAAACAGATCATCTTGATGAACCAGCCTTCTGTGGACCCTTTGATCAGTCCTCCTTAATTAACAGTTAGGTTATCATTTAAGCGCAACATCGATTCGATGTCTTGCAATCTAACATTTCGTGAAAGTTTACTTCATATGCAAAGCGTTAGTCATGCATTTTGTTTACAGAACAAAGAGCCTAACAATGGTCCGCATATCACGTCAGTCGATGCCCGAGTGTCGATCAGTGAGTGTTTTTTTTTCTCATAAATGTCACCCGCATGGATAAAAAAAAAAATAGTTACACACACACACTTTCACACACACACTTCACACACACACACACACACACACACACACACACACACACACACACACACACACACACACACACACACACACACACACACACACACACACACACTCACTCTCTCTCTCACTCTCTCTCTCTCACTCACTCACACTAATACACTTTCTGATATATGCTGTTTTTGAATTTAAGATGACTCTCGTGTGCCAACAGTGCAATCAGGTGAACTTGCTCTTTACTACAAATGGACGGCAACGACGACAAGCGAAGTTACCGATAATTTCTCAGATTGGATACGGCTTCCCGATGGAAACTGTTTGCCGAGTATAAAAATATGTTCTATCAATTGTTCAGATATTAACCTAAACATTGGTTACCAGCTTCGCGAATTTTACTTTTTGTGGCCCCGTCTGTTGCAGGTAAAAATGAACTGATTCAATTTGCGCAAAATCGCGAGTACAGTTGGCAGCAGTTGAAGACCAAGATTATGAATGAGCAAAACAAGGCTCAGCGACTTACTACGAAAACGTCTTAATGTTATGAAAGTGTAAAATGGTTTCAGATGATTGTTGTGGCCTCAATACATTCTTGCCAAACGTTGTGTTTAATTATATATTCATAATAGGACAGTCACGTGCAGTGAATGGTTTTCAATATGAATACTTATCCGGTCCAACCATTTATATGATGACTTATATCAGATATAGTTGTGTTGTAAAATAAATTTATGATACATGTTCCTCTCATTTGGGACATTGATATCAACGGATCTGAATACAGTGTTCTAGTTCTTTACCAATGAAACATATACCGAAAATAACCCATTATATACGTATTCACCTGTTGGCGATACAGTTCAAAGAATCCCAACATGCATTACTTTCTCATGTTATGAACGGAAATTTCGAAGGTGAGAAAATTGCAGGTGGGCGATAATTGGAAAGAGGTAGTGCGAGTGCGGCAGTGTCTATAAAAGATAAAAGGCTGAAACGAGTGCAGTTGCTATTTAGTATAACGGATTTAAATAAAAAAAAAACCGAGACATTCTGAGAGAAAAACAGTCAGGGGATATAGATAGATTTGTGTACATAATAAAATACATAACAGGTAGGGACGCACAGCACATCATGGAAAATATTAAAACAATATACTATAATTTGGTACACATCTTGTCTACGCGTGGTCTCGTAAAGCTAATGTCAGTTATTAAGTAATATATAACGAAATATCATGGGGGGGGGGGACAAACATTGTGCGCCTTAACCGTGTCCGTCCGCAACCCATCCACTGAGACTGACACTCTCTAGCAGTGGCTGGAAGTTAGAGACGGACACTCACAAGCAGTTAAGGGGAGTTACAGACTAATACTTGTATGACATGGTAGAAATCTTGCTGATGAGGAATGGTGAGCCAGACTGGTCTTTGTAAGGATGTGTCGGCAGGATGAGTTTATTTGTTCTTTAAGCAGGTAGGGATAAGGATTCCGTATCCCATAAATCCACCTGTCAATATAGATTATGACACGGTAGAAATCCGCTAATACGGAATAGTGAGCGAGACTGGTCTTTGTTGGGATTTGGCGGCAGGATGAGTTTATTTGTTCTTTAAGCAGGTAGGGATAAGGATTCAGTATCCCATAAATCCATCTGTCAGTATAGATTATGACACGGTAGAAATCCTGCTAATACGGAATAGTGAGCGAGACTGGTCTTTGTTGGGATGTGACGGCAGGATGAGTTTATTTTTTTTTCTTTAAGCAGGTAGGGATAAGGATTCAGTATCCCATAAATCCAACTGTCAACATAGATATTGTGATATATAAAAGGTTTGAGATGAGACGGACTTCTGATCTCTTCTTACCGTCGTACGAATTCGGCCTTCCAACTTAACCAACTTGTTCCGTAATATATATATATATATATATATATCATGACTATTATATATGCGGATATATATATATATATATATATATATATATATATATATATATATAAGTGTGGCGTCGCCAGCAAGCATGGAGATTTCTGATTGGGGCTCAGCTGCTACAACGGGGCTTGCCTACAAGTATGGGCAGATACTCGAGTTGGATCTGGGGAATTGATATTTATTGGCGACGCATGGTCAGGGAACTAATTTAGAGCACATTCGGCAATAATAAAATTGTCAACATGAGTGACGAGGTTTGATACTTGAGGGACAGGGGATTCCACACTGGCTGACGACGCTTATTACGATATGAATTACATTAGATGTAAAATGTGTACACATGTGGACGACGCTGATTAGTGTTGGTTATCGCATGGTCACGTGGGTATATCATCCGTGGGTATATCATCCGCGTGACCATGCGATAACATACTTATCGCGATGGCACCTACACGCGATAATCAAGCACGACGCTGTCTCCTAATAATGATAATTAGCGTGAACCTATGTTATGTAAGGTATCTGCCTGGGACCTGTAAATATGAGATCTTAATCCCCCATTCGGCCTCAGCTGCCTGTGTTTTAGTGATGATCAGATAAATACTTTTGTTTCTATACTTGTTTGTTTATTTGATTAGAATATGCTTCGATAGTTTGTTGTGTCCAGAGCTCCTGCGACTTCATCATTGTTTGATGCTAGCAACACTGAAGCGCAGTAGACACGGCTCGGCAGGTGTTAGAATTTGGCGCCTCAGGAAGTTTCCGGGGAGATGGGATAATACCGTGACTTCCCGATGAGAGATACGCAACCAGATTAGCGGCTGGCAAGCAAATGACTCTTGAGAAAACCTTCGCTATAAGACTTGCAAGGTGTGCGTGATAGTAAGAACCTCCGTAGTGTTGCCATGTTAGAGCAGCAGTGCTCTGTGAGGGACCATCTCAAATGAAGTTGTTTCTTGGTGATATATCGACAGGTTGCAGTTATCGCATGGCAAACTGTGCGTTTGAGGCGATATAGGAAAAAGACCGAGCTTTTTCTCGAGCTCTGATTGGCTGAGAGTAGGGTGCAATGCGATATTGGTTGATACTACGCAATGCATTAAATCTTATCAATAAGGGCAGTCACACACAGTCAATGGTAGTTAGAGACCGACACTCACAACCAGAGAGGGGGTATTACAGGCAACACTCACAACCAGAGAGGGGGTATTACAGGCCGACACTCACAACCAGAGAGGGGGTATAACAGCCGACACTCACAACCAGCGAAGGGATGTTACAGACTTCCTCCCTCGTGTTTCTCGCACGCTGGCGGTTCCTCCGTTACCTTCCTCGCGCGTCCCTTTCATGTCTCTGAGGTAATTATCCCACCACGGGGGGCCTTTATTGGAGCGTCAACAAGGCTGCATTACACGCTTTGAACGCGGGTCGTTCCAGGTCACCATACCTACAGCGTTTATTGCGAGATATGTGGTTAGTAGAAGAAGATGAACGGGTTCAACGAAGACAGGAGGTGATACGGGAGCGGGAACCAGGCGGAGCATATGATCATATGCGCGTACAGGGTCCAGAAATGTGAGGGATGGAAGCTATGATGATTGTGAGAGATGAGTCGCGATCTTAGAGAGTCTTTGTGTGTTGTAAATGAAGCTCAGTCCGGCTCAAGTGCGACGAATTTTTTCACGCAACAAATGTCGACGAGGGTTGAAGCTGGTTTGGGAAAAAGGGACTATATTTCTCTTTCTTAAGAAGCCGAAGAAAGCGAGGAGAATGGATGTTAATGCAATCGCGTCTTCTGGTGACGCGTAGGTAGTTGGCGTATCATCTCTTGTCTTCGTTGAACCAGACGTGCACGGCCGCCTCATCACGCTCACCCATGGCACGTTGATTACCCGCCTTACGCGGGTTGGATCAGACCCTCATTTAGGTCATAGCCTTCTTAAAGGCGGCCGCTCTCTGGGTAATCGTGCAGGCGGTCTTCCCGACCTGCTTCAGCATCACGGTAGCTGTTGCTCCGACTGTTACCAGCGATATATCTCGTTCCCTCATCAGTAGTGCCTATCAGTCACTCATGCTATGAGTCACGCCTTAGACAATACTTATCCCGTCAACCCCTTAATAAACATTTGTTATCTATTAACAAGTTAACGCTTCTTCTAATGTCCTCCCCCACCCTCTCCTCTTTCTTCTACTCTCCCACTTCTTCTCCTCTCTTGACCGGTCTACCTAGGTGGTCTTCTAGGCAATCTCTCATATATCTTCCTCGCTTCTGCATATTCCGTCCTGATCTGTTTCGATATTGCTCGTTCGCTTTGCTTAACATACATAATCTCGCATAACAGCTCCGACCTTTGTAATTGCAGCGGGGTTCTTGAATTTCTTTAAGCCCAGTAAAGCGATTGTATGTACCGACTTTCCGTCTCGGTTTCCTTGTGAGGTTTGGGGATAATTATCAAGTAATCCTCCTGGATACGATCTTATGACATTCTTTGTTTATGCCGATGCATTACACGAGTGTTATATAATCGTATTCAATCAACCTAAATAGAATAATTAGCTATACTAAAATTAGTGATGTGTTATAATTCTGACAGCTACAGTAGTCTTTACATACAAGCAGCCGACTCGACCGGATGCAGCGTGTATACATCCATTAAGCGAACACGCATTAAATTGCGTAGTCACGGTAATTATGGTATGGGCGGACAGTAACAATAGTACCATTCATGTCCGACTCAACGAAACTTGCGATTAAACCAACCAAGATTATCTTGGATATTTGAAAAACAGAAAAATTGGGATTGTCGTAGACTGAATTTAACCTATTAAATTACAATTGCGAATTGAGAAAGTGTAATATATTGATAAATATTATCAAGACGAGCGCGTATAAGTTGGTATAGCATACACACCCTTCCATTGCCCCCCTGACATTCGATTGCTTCATTATGTGTGGTGTTATTCACAATGATATCGTGAGTCACTTCAAACCATGCGCACCGCAGCACTTGCATGCTAAACATAGCAACATCTACGGACATATATATATTTATATTATATGCATCGACCGTTGGGAGACTTTTGGCGGGAAACGACCGTTGGGGGCCTAGTCTCCCGAATGTTGATTCAGTCTATAAAATAGTTGGCTTGACCGTCGGGGGACACCAAAAAATATATATCTTAAACCGTCAATATAAAAGGTTATTTCTTTACTAAATCATAATCACGGGCACCGTAGGAGCAATTTGATGTAAGTAATGTTCACGTGCGGCGCATTAACAAGAAGTCCCCCGACGGTCGTGTTTTGCAGCATGTCCCCCGATTTCGAATCAAGTACGTCCCCTTTCGGAAATGGGGATGTACACATATATATATGCATTCACACACACACACAAACACGCACATACACTCATACACATACTTATATATATATATATATATATATATATATATATATATATATATTTATATATATATCAATACATAAATGTGTACATTCATACTTATATATGTATATATACATGTATATATTAATATCTATCGATTTATTTAAGGTGATATAACGGGATGTATATATATCTGTTGTATATATATATATATATATATATATATATATATATATATATATATATATATATATATTATATATATATATATATGTATATATATAGATATATATATATTGATATATATATATAAATATACATATATATTTGTATATATACATATATATATATATATATTTAGATATCCCTATATTTATATATACATATATATATACATATATATCTACATATATATATATATATATCTCTATATATATATATCTATATATATATATATATATATCTATATATCTATATCTCTATATATATCTCTATATATATATCTCTATATATACTGTTTCTCATTATATAATTGATATCACGAAACGCACAAAGAATCGCAATAAATAAATCATATGGGAATCCAAAGAACATATAGAGACTAGGCAAAAAGGGTGTAGATCAATTCTAATTCTTTTGTTTCATTAATCTTGCGACACACGTGTTTCGAATGGCCGGTCATATGCTAACATGCTTCATTACGCATCGCAGTACATTTCTTAATGCAACTGCCAGTGCATCCATCGATCAATGTTACCGTGGTGGCTACAGAATATACAGTCAACATGCCAGTCAAGACTTGATAGATATTAAAAATCTCGGATGTTTATGTTGAGCATTTCAAGGTCATGAATCACCGACCTCAGTTCTGCTTGATAACAAGCCTCTCAGCAAAGTATACCACGTGATACTGCTTAAAATATAGGCAGAAAGCCCTACGTCGTTCAATTAACTACGATGACCTCGCGGGCGCGCTTGTGCGAGGATGAGTGTATATATATATATATATATATATATATATATATATATATATATATATATATATATATATATATATATAGATATATATATATATATATATATATATATATATATATATATATATATATATATATATATATATATATATATATATATATATATATATATATATATCTATTTATATATATATGTGTGTGTGTATGTGTGTGTGTGTGTGTGTGTGTGTGTGTGTGTGTGTGTGTATGTGTGTTTGGGTTTATGTAGGAACGTATGCGTGTGCATACATACATGTATGTGTCTGTGTGTCTTTTGTAGGAGTGCTATTCTTCACTTACTATCAGCATCAAACATTAAACATCCATATTCTATAACGAAATTTAAAATCATTCAATCCACTTGTTCTTATCACAAATGACCGCTTGAAGCATATTGCTACCAAATTCAAATCAATACTAGTGCCGATTGCCTAAGCTTCTCAGAATATGTCTTCGGTTTTTTATCAGCACTGACACCTTATGCCACTGCACAATACTGCAGCCGTAAAGAATTCTTATTATTCTGCAGTTGAATTAATGAACGAAAATACTACTAAACCATCAGTGGCAAGAAAATTGTTAAAGTAATCAAAGAAAATCAAAATAGCGATGGATCTCTGTACCCTTACAGACCTCAGTTAGTGCTTAACAGAACGTTCAGGATCCATCTGTTTTTACACCAAATCAACAAATACTGTGTGGATCATGCAGTTGCTGTTTAACGATAATCCTCGTGGACACGATTTAGCGCTCCGGGCAAAATATGTATTTTTCATGAAAGTAATCTCTGCTCATAATTGTACATCGCGTAACCCATCGATAATGCAAACCTTCTCACGTTACCCATCATGGCTCATATCTTTACAATGATACATTCTTAATTGCCCGCGTGGCCGCTGCGTTGCCTTAAATTGTAAATTTACGTTGATTACAAAGTCCATTCGTCGCACATACATTCAATTGTGTACAAATCTAGACCATGGAAATATATTACTTAAGATATACATCTACGTGGGGCGATGACGGCCAGATTAACCCTGGTCGATCAAACGAGCAGTTGGCTACTATGACAATGTAATGATACAATGTAATGTTACTTAAATACATACGCTGGAAATCACATGCATGTGTTGTCGATATTTTCGTTCACCAGTATTACGCATATCCAATACTTCTGCTAAATTAAGATTGTCTCATTCTACCGCTAACCTAGCAATAGGGACACAGTCGTAAATGGACTGTGCCAATCTATCATTATGAGCAGACTATGTCCAGACAACGTTATTGTAACTTAAGAAATGTGACAATCAAGCAGTGATTCAAATTAACGAGAGAGATTATGAGTAGTTATCAACGTACCCCGTAAACCTGTCACGCGTGCGAAAAAATAAAACTGAACCTTATTTCAATTTCATTTACCCAGCAGATTATTGAAATCTATTTCTTGATCCATAACGAGTATATATATAACTATTGCACAACGTTTCCACAGCATTAGGCTGTTAGTAATGGCTGTGTATTTGACCGGGTTAAATGTCCACTGCCCACCTATGAACACAAGATCCCTTGCATTTGAAGTTCCTATATATTCATCCATAAACGGAAAGCTCATCGCCTTGTTATCTATTCGAAGCCAAATGTGCTTTACTGATCCAATAATTAACACACTTACACAAGCCATTTTCCCCTGAACATAAGCACAAATTGCTTACTGTATATACTGAGGCAACACTCTCATTGTTGTGATTTGATTGCCGTTTTGGGTTGCTTAAGGATATTTCCTTGATTTAAATCATGCTGATTCATGAAGAATTCAATCGCTTTTTTGTACTATCACATACCATTGACATCTTTCGGTAATATGTGAATCGACGCATTCATTTTCGCGTTTTCCCTATTGTATACCGATATAGGGGTGTTATTTTTACAAGAAGCTCTCTTATTAATTTATTGCATTGAAAACAAACTGAATGCAGCCCCGATCAAGCATCCAATCAGTAGCGTATTTACACAGATGAACCTTATAACAAAAATATTTCGTTTGTTGTATTTAATAATCACATAACATATTCTGTCAAACGATCTATTAAATTTGTCATTAGTTGTACATACTCTAAATCCCGCGTGTAAGACCCTCTATGTGACGTTAGCATGTGGAGCATGTGACGTTATGCTGATGAGTATGGTGTTGAACGTATTGTATGAGAACAGTAAATGTTCGTATTGTGTCTGATTGTGTTTTATGCGGTGCAAGCATCACATTTCTGGTCAGAACACTGACTCATTAGACAAATGTTGCTACATATTTATTTCTGTCATTATGGACATATACACAAAGCGCTTTGTTTCATATCCATCCCGGTAACATTGAGTGATGAAAGCAATTTTCCAAGCTTTCAGTAATATCAGAGAGCCATCTTTTGGGGCAAATGGAACACGTCTGCTACTGGGCCGCCCATTATAAACAATAGTTCCACATTATTAGATATAAATTCGATTTTCGAACAATAAAGACATATGTCCATTAGCCAACCTCATAGAATTATGAATTGCTATGATTCTTCAGGCCCCTCATACAATTTGCGGTGTATACTTTTATTCCATCAACAATCTTCTTAACCACTTATTTTATGATGTCCCAGTCAACTTCGACATTGATCATCAATATTGTTCGTGGAGTACCGTTTAATGTAACAGATACTGGTGAATGGCGATTCTGCATTTCAAATACATAGTCGATTCCATGGTTCGGTGTTGCGTCATGTCCTATGTGGTTTCCAAAGGCATTGCCGTAAAAAATGCATCAACTGAATTCACATGAAATAGCATTTATATCCGTATAGGGCCATTCTCCATGAAAACTCCACTTGACAAATGTGCGCATTAAAACGCTTGCAGACAACTACTATTGTTATACACCGTAATATTGCTTACAGTGAGGCTATTTACAATGGTATACTGAATGCATTTGCCTCCTAACATCCACAAACAAGACGTTACTGACTTATCAATTACATGCTAAATGAGTTAATTAATTAATAAATAGGTATTTGGTTACATAAACATATAGCATTCTCTTCGGTTAAAAGACCTCTAAACTGCATGTCAATTGTTATGGGAGAAGGTAATAACAACAAAAACGAATTGCCAGCAGTGCAATCCTAGTTTCTATTTCGTTAATCTGATTTATCCATGCGGCCGAAGTTGTTCATAAAAGCTTTTGAATATTGACTGGCTAGTTAGTGGGACGCTCTGCTGTTAAAATCACATTCATCGCCATTATCCAACTGCTGTTGCACATTTAATCCCAATTTAGCGGCGATATATAATTCCAACTGTTAAACACTTGTCCAATTCCCAAGAGCAGGATATAAGATACTTATCGAAATGAAAACATATAATAAGCGAGCCAAAGGTAAATAGAAAGCAAATAAGGAAACAAAATCGAAATCGGAATATGTTGTCGAAACATAGGGTCACAAAGTAGTGTGATTGTAAAGCTAATGACATTCATAAATTTACATGAATAGACGTATTTCAATATTGGATCTTGAATAATAGCACAAACAGCATTTTTGCGACGAACAGTTGGCCGTCACACAACCATAATTATGTCATCTGATTAAATGCTTGCATTAAACCAAATAATGTAATTTGCAGTGCAGTTAAATAAGTTGTATTGTGGCTATGCAAGCAGAATACAACCATAAAAAGCATTGTTACTGGAACCACGGCGATATGAGTTCATGCTTACCCTAATTGTTGCTTTGTTAGTTTGTTACCAAGCCGATTACATATACTATATTTCATGATGCGTGTAGCTTCATCTGGGATCTGGGCGTACATAAAATATTGCAGAGGGTTTCACGTAATGCTACCATAGATAGGGTCAACTATTTGTTGCTTTGTTAGTTTGTTTCCAAGCCGATAACATATAGTATACTTCACGATGCGTGTAGCCTCATCTGGGACCTGGGCGTACACAAAATATTGCAGAGGGTTTCACGTAATGCTACCATAAATAGGGTCAGCATGATCGGTATTGACTGATTTTGTATCCA
This sequence comes from Urechis unicinctus, assembly GCA_034190875.2. NCBI lineage: Eukaryota > Metazoa > Annelida > Polychaeta > Xenopneusta > Urechidae > Urechis > Urechis unicinctus. The sequence continues at coordinate 20,652,745 of CM067347.1, forward strand.
AACATTACTGCACGAATTCATCGTTCCGATGTATGGCAGATATGCATAGAAATCAAAAGTATAGAATGGAGTCTGCAATTATTATTTGTCTTCTGATATGTTCATTACTACTTCCATCCTTTAGTCATCGGCGGAAAATTCATCAATATCATTGGATTCAACTATCCCTAGCAACATGCAATGGATAGGGGCAACATCATCATGATGTGAAATGAGACATGAGCAACTTACTTGTACCTACCATAACATCATTAGAGGAGCACTTACATACGATATCACTCAATTAACAAATACATTACCAACCGATGATAAGAACATAAAATGCTAAACTATATCATAAAGAACGTATACCACTTCTGTGAAGCATAGCCCAATTGTACGATTTGCTTGTAATAAATATAGTGCCTAGCGAAATTTCCACCTAGTTGAAACAGCCCGGATATAACACCCTTTGTATGTTTTTGACGTTATATATACGTTTATAGAATGTGTTACCTGATCATCTAGCGCAAACCTACATGGCGCCAATGTTGGAAATAATGTTATTTGAGACCTAAAGCCAAGAAGAGCAAGGCGTCATCAAGGTAAGGTGGTTGTCGAAAAGCAATCAGACTTACGAAACAAGGACGCTAATATCATAGGGTACTCAGAACTGAACATTGGCACTCCGACAATCACCTGGACGTACTTTCCGACTCTTTATTCATATTTCTTGACGCAATTAATGAGGCCGATATTTGAACATACTGCCGATTACTAGATATCTTGTGGTCTAATGATGTTGCATTTAATTCAGATATTCTTGTCGCGCTTTTACCAAAGAGACTTTATCTGAGTGCACAACAAAATACACGAGAACGTCTTTGTGATGTTGTGCAAATGAAGTCTATAATAAAGTCAGCTATTAAATAGCATTTCTGTCATTTGTACAGAACGTCCGATGTTGTCAATAAACAACTGTATCACTGTTATTGGTGCTATTTTTCAATATTATGCATAATCAATAAATCTCATAGGCGTTATTTTCGGCTGAGCGTGAAAATATGCTAAGATTTTAAGATGAATAATTTCATGAAAAGCACACACCACATCTTTAGATTTAGTGAGCTAGTCTATTGGATGCGTCTAATTGAATTGTATAATACATTTATTCATAGTACCCATTTCTAATTTTAGAGTCAACAGAGCAATTATATCCTCAAGCACGTTCATCAGCAAATTGCTATGAGCCATTTACTAAGGCCTTTCTAAGCAGTGACAAAGGTCCAATTTGTTTTCTAACTTGTTGCCGTCTTAGGCTGCATCAGGAGATTTTGTAACAGTAGTGTAACAAAGATGCGCTAATTGAAGTGTGTTGCTGAAAACCAAGTGAAGCAGACATCAGCACATGTTATGTTTGTTGAGGACATGCATATAAACATAGCCCAACCAGTTTATTGGCAGTCCATATACGGATGCACTGTGATGAATATTAAAATACATGGCGAAGGAATGGCAGTTTTAACTTCGAATAAAGACCAATTTGCAACGCGATATAAGAACCAACTCATTTAGCGGTATCGCATTCAATAGCTGGTTTAATGACGTGTTTAAATGCCGACGCAGACGTCGGGATGTTAACAAAGCTATTTTATTCTTTCACTGAATCAAAAACATAATGTGTGCATAATAGTAGCACACGACAATCAACTCCGTTCATACACTGATGACGCTTAAAACAACATAACATATCTTTGCTGTGGCTGATAATCACAATGTATCTCGTCTTTCCTTTCAGATAAACAACCTATTTTCTCCAACGCATTGATTAACTTTATATTGAACCTACACACGCAAAATCAGGAGTGCATAGCCCTCTATTTGACGCTGATGTGCGGTGACATCTTGCCTGTGGTTACGGTGATGAATGTATTTTAGGATACCAGTATGTGTGCGTGTTGTGCATGATTGTGTTTTTGTGAGGGGCATGCATTACACTTCTGGTCAAAACGTCGATCCTAAATCTGATGATTCATAATACATCCAGGAAAACATATATACTTATTAGTTTCTGTCAAGACATATGAACGAAACGCTTTGCCCATATCAATCTCAGTAATATTGATTGATGTTAGTAATTTTCCAGCCTTTCAGTTTTTATAAAGGGACTGTTTGCTGTGACAAATGGAGCACCTTTGTAAAGTTGATTAACATAATGAACAATAATGTCTCATATTAAAGAAACACCAGACTGTCAAATAAACTATTGGAACATTGCTAAATGCGGTGCACACATTTACTTATTGAATGCGATGACATATTACGATTCATCAGTAATTTGTTTTACCCGCATCAAAGAATGCTCTGAAATTTGAAGTCATTAAATATGTGTGAAGTATAGCCGTACTACGTGACCCGCCGTACTACGTGACCCAGACGACCTAAAGGAACGTTGAATATATGTCAATGGTGCATGTTGATAATTAGCAAAAAAATCAATATTTTTTTTTAAAAGATTGTACAAACTATTGCAACCATAAAGTTATCAAATTGCATAATCATCCTCGCTCACATTATCATTGCTTTTATGAGCGTTTAGAGAATGATGACGAAATTGAATTATATGACACAAACAGCAGTGTTTACTATACATAAAGGTATATTCAACTGAATAAAGCAAGCCATGAACAGAACATATTCGTTATCAACAATAACATATACAGGTTCTGTGCAGTTAATGAATTTTAATATTGATCAAATATATATATGACAGTGTCATAACGCTTAATAACGGATACCAATTATATATTTTCCTATGTTGGCTATGTTGGACATTTATAAGTCTTATCTGAACACCTGGTACACATTGAATGCGGTGAAAAACAGACGATTCCTCGTTGCTTGCTTGTGCAGAGCAAACCACAGATGTATCATAATCCGACACTACAAGTCAGCTTTAAGCCTCATATACCTGAGCATAAAATAGGATGCATTGATTAGGTTTGCAGGATTATTGAACACAATGTTGCTTTTTTTTCAACCGTGTAGCTACAATGTATACGCAATTAGAATCGTAAAGTGATCCCGCTTTGGAGTCTATGTGCTTAGTGATAAAATCACCACTGTTCAGTTATATAGTCAAGCCCACGTCACATGAGTCTTACGGGCTGCCTAAGGGCCGCAAACACCTGTAGGTCTCATGTGACCTTGGCATCACATTAACTGTGAATTACCATTTGTGCGGCAACGCACCATTAACTGCTAAACTCCTGAACCCGCCAATTATTCATTTAACCCTATTACCACAATGAGCCCGTTTCAATGTAAATTGTTAATCGTCCCCAGTTCCAATTGTATTTATTAACCTTGAGGAGTGACCACGCAGCTACAGTGGAGGTTATTCTTGCTTGTGCTCACAACAGTACAACTTTGCATTCATCATGAAATATATATATATAAAACTAGCTCAAGAATGTCATGTAATCCAAGATATTGTGTGGAAGCATCGTTCTTCTTGTTACCGGTTGAGGTCATTTGCGTGACGAAGGTAAATGTATTCGCTTCCTAATCTTAACAATGAAGTATGATGTGTAACAGAAGTGGGTGTCTGATAGCTCGTGGCCCTATCCATTCTTACCTGTAACTTATCAACATACAAACAACCTTTTCGCGCATAAATATGGTGAAGGAAGATGCCTGAGGTCTCGCCCTGTGTGGATTGCTGACCAGTCAGTCCAAGTGCAATCCTACATATTACAACGGTGAAATGAAATGAGATTAAGGCCAGTTTCCCTATATCAGTCGTGACTACAAGGGCATTTTTCACAATAGAAATATCACAATTTGCCGTTATCAAATAGATGCTTACACTGTCGTAGTAGAAGCTTGAGCGAACACAAGAACCAGGTCGTTCATTGCACTGCATGTTTTTAAATGGCGTTTCTGCATTTCACGCAAACAGTCAATTTATTGATTTAGTTAAGCATAATGGCTTGGCTTTTGAAGGTACTTGATGCTGGAAATAGTATTGTTAAAATCCTATCAATGATATTCACAAACAATGATATTCTTACTTGTATGGGGCCATTTTTTACCGGACATTTGTGGCTCTTACAACTGATGCTATCAATTTGATCGACGCATTGGTTTAAATAGCAATATTGCTAAGGACATTAACTTTTATTAATTGATTGCAATGACTTCAAAATATGTACAAGACAATTTATCAATTTATTAAAGGATATTGGGTATCATCGACTGAAAATATCAAACAAGTGTTTGGGCAATTGTGTGTAAATTTGAATCTAATCTCCTAATTGTGCAGTTGCTAAAATGATTGGATTGCAGTCGTATTCCAGCTATTGGGTATCTATATCGCAACATCCTTTGAATAATGTACAAACGAGAGATGACTGTTCAGAATGATTTAACATGCGCAATTCACTGTAAAATTATTTATCCGAATGTGCGTCTGTCCGTTTCTGCTATGTCACGATTCGAAGCAAAAACAAAGAGCGGAAGTGATGAACATTTTCCTTTACTGATAGCATTATTGAAGCTCATGCCATTCAACGAAATGGTTCTTGGCAAAGTTTTAATGATCGTTAAAGTGACCTCATTACTGAATATTGTTTGGTGTGGTAAATGGTGACAACGCTGACTACATACACACAAATAAATTGCCAGCAGTACAATTATGGTATCTATTTCATTCATGTGGCCTTATTGATGAAAAGCCTTATGTTTAGCAATTTTATTTAACCTGCACTCAAATAGACGACCATCTTACGGATATTATGTATAATAGATCTTCTAAGAAACGCTTTCTGCGTACCCTGTTAATTGTCCTATAATTGGTTGCCTTTTTTCTCTGCATTCGAGTTAAAATTACACGGTAAGACGGGTATCGAAAAGGGTATCAATGAGATTTGACAGCGAATTCATTCAGATTTGCAAAGCCGGGAAAGCGCTCTTGTACTAGAACACACTTATCCGCGAGATGTGACCGGCGCTTTCACAAGATTCTCAATGCCGCTGCAAAAACTGTTTATGCTGTCAGTATGATTTCCGCATTGGGTTGTATGGCTTGATCGTGATTCGTTAACTGCATACGGTTTCTGTAGTCGGCTTTGTAGGCTAAAACATAGCGTGAGAAACAATCGCTCTATTCCGTCTGCAGTGAATCTTTCGTATTAAAGTGTTTGCAGTGACATCAACCTGGCCAAATGAAGTACATCATTGCTGTTTTGTTAGAATTGGCGATATAACTATTTCAATGGTTGCAATATTACTTTGCTGGGAATATGCTTTTGCGTCATTAACCAGAAAACGACAGGAAACTCATTAATATTTACGCTTATCAACATACATAGACCACACGGTAATGTGACATTAGCGAGATGCATTAGAAGACACAGTAACATTACCCAGAGGATATATTCCTTTCATTTTGTTTGTTTTTGAATAAAAACGCGTGGTCTATGGATGTTGATACGCGCAAATATGAATTGTTTGGAGTGATTTTGTGTTGAGCTCAGTGACAAATTCCCTGAGGGATTTGAATACGACAAAACAGTTCTCTTGTTAACTGGTAAATTGGTGTGCTATGGAATAATTTGCTTATAATGAGTTTGGCATTAACTAAATTGTTTAGCAGGTCTTCATTTCAATGTATAAGACAAAAAGTGTATTCCAGACCAATGGTATTGTTGAAAATAGATCAGTATATTTTTCGCCCCAGTATATATCGCAACACACAAAGCACGACATTATTGATTACTATGTTAAACGTAGCAATTTAGAAACCAAATGATCCCTCATATTGACCTGAACAGTATCTTTAATAGATTTTAATGTATGCTCCACCCTCACTGGCGTGAAAATTATTTTTCAGAAGTATCGGCCATCCTATTTTAAGAAGGATGCAAAATATTTACAATTCATTGACCCCAAAGGGATTCCTCGTGCAGCAATATCATCTGTTAATTGGCAAAGCACAATATTTAATTGCTGTCACACATTGCATATATCTTGTTGCTGTCTGTTTTATGTCAAAACCAACGAATAGACAAATGTTAAATACGTTTACAAAACAACCTTCAGTTCGCCGTCATAGTTTAGTACATTATTCAACCTTTTTTGTAATTGTCAAACATGTTTCATCATATAAGAACGCTTGGAACATATTATATGCGGTGACAAAAAGACGATTCATTGATTCCTGCGCCGAATGAAGTATACAGGGTACATTCAGCCCCGTATATCTCAGCATCAAATTGGCAGATCGATCATAGAAGCTAGACAGTTCACCGGGGTTCTGGAAGGGCTGCAAGCACCAACAGTATTATTATTCTATTCTATTTCAACCATGTACATCTTGCGTGCGACAACATTTTATCATACAATCAAAACCATGGAATGACACCGCCTTAAAGTCTAGGTAACATTATTACTTACCGCGCATGGCGTGATATTTAACCCATAACCAAATAGTAGGTTACTACGATGCTTATATATTTGTTCTGCCTGGGAACAAAACTTGTTCAATTTCTGAGGGGTGTAGACAGATGACCATTGGATACCTTCATGGTTTGTACAATGCGTAATTGTTATAACTAGCTGAATGATTATATTCAATTATTTGATGAAAATTTCACATTATGTCATTAAGTTGCAGAATATACTTAGCGGTCCTCAAGACATTATATCTGATGAAACATCTGCATTGATCTGTTCATCTATTCACAGATAGATATGCATTGGGGTCGGAAACTTACAATAAATCATGAACGTCCCATCTGCATGACCTTGTACTAGGTTGATGCTTTCCAAAAGGTTTAGCACGAACCTTGGAGTATCAAATCTTTTGTTCGTTCACAACAATGACAAACATAGTATAATTCAACAAGGTCCCCATTCAATTCACTGCGCAAAATATGATTTTATTGACTATCTTATGTAGCACTTTGCACTCCTATATAGCGCCGATGTTAGAAATTGTGTTATTTGAGCCCGAAGGCCAGGAAGATTATGGCGTCATTAACAATAGGTGATTGTCCAAGGACGATCGGACTCGAGAAAGAGGAACGCCCATGGAATAGATTACTTCAACGCTGACCATTGGACGTCTTTTGCTTATTCGCTGTTGTGATGTTCGTTTCAAAACATAAAAAGCTGCTATTTAGAAATGCTGCCGATTACTAGATATACTGTTGACTATTGATGTTGCTATTAGTTCAGATATTCAAGCGTTTACTCTAATTCTTTGTGCTGATGTGCAAATACACATGAAGTCTACATGGCAATCTAGAATATCTGTGACAAAACAAAGCAATGATAAACCTAATCAGTTTCTTAAGCAAAATGTGTCGACCCTAGCAGCGACAAAAATCCATTTTGATGTCATTCTGATTGCCGTCCTAGGTTGCAAAACGAAATTGCCTGACTGCAAACCATAGTAAAGTTACAAAAATGCGACGTGTGAAGCTTGTTCTTGGAAGACAGATGGAGTTATATTTGTTTAGAATATGCATATGAACAGCCCCTTTGTAGATAAAAGACACTTCGTACCGTTTAGGAATATTGCAATAAATGGCTATAGAGAATTCATTCAAATCTGAAGGTAACACCGATAGGAAGCTCGAAATATGAATGAACTCATTCACTTTTGCGTTTTCGCAATCAATAGCGTGTTTAATGCCATGTTTTAATTCCGATAAAAATCCAAAAAAGACAATTATAAACCTTTAATAATAACATTTAATACAAAGTCAAAATCCATGTGACGTTATGCATAATCATTTTAAGTGTCAGATATTTGATGATATCTGGAGTATATTATGGGCAATTTATGTGTCAAAGCACTGAAAACACCATGGTAAGGGAAAATATTTGTAGAAACTGCGTAATTAGTATGGTTTTGTTTTTACTGATACCCTAACACACCCATTCATCATCTTCATATGCTAAAGAACCATGTAAGATCTCGTTTTGTGAATATCTAATTGATCAATTGGCAGCATCAAATCCCATCTTTGAAAGCTTTTACAACCACCAAAAGTAGTTTTACAATGTTAATGTTTGAATGACGAGAATGGAAGTGCTAACTGTTCAACTATGACTATTTGATCTTGCCAGCGCTGAAGACGCTTTTGCATATTTAGGAAGACATTTGAGGTGGTGACTTCCATACGGATGGGGTTATTTAGGAAATCTTAATCTAAGTCTCTGACGGGTCCCATAAACTATCTGCAAGTTGGTTCTTGACCTGGTAATAAAGCTGAATTACACAGCAAAAATATTCACCAGCAGAGCTATTATGGTTTGTATTTGGTTAAACACATCGTTAAGTCTGACAACAATTGGATTTAATTACGTAATACTTAATCATCAAATAATATTACTTTTAGACTAAATCTACAGTAATTCAGACAGTCATTATGTGCAACGTATTTGCACGAATATATTTTGCAATATGGATCAATATAACATTAACAATATTTATTTCGTACACAAGGTACATTCAACTCACACAGAATAAGCACACAATACAGAAATCAAATAAGTATATCATTGGGCACATGTGATCTCTAATTACAAGCAAAGCACGCGTGTGACTGTACGGAATAATACTTTTTGCCATTTGCAAAATATCTAAGATAGCACCAGCTATAGAAAGAGAAGCGTCATGGAATTCAATGTTATTAACAGTAGACAGTGAAAAATTTTTGATATCCATACCTTGTACACATGTGTGTGTAAGATATTGCAGGAAGTTGACCGACTGTCATAGAGCGCAAATCTAGCATAATTTAGAATATGAATTTGCAGAATTAATAGCAGTATGAAACAACTTAATAAACCTTCTATGAATTTGTGTCTCAGCTAAAACATCATCACAAATGCAGTGCAACAAATGATTGTGGGATATTGAGGTCACACCCAAGAGCCGACGAATGGCCTTACGCCAACCAGCGAAATACAATGGACAGTCTCTCGATGGAAAGTCTCCCAACTGACATGCAATACAATTTATATCGTACAGATCATAAGTCGCGTTCTATGACGTGTTTTATAATGCTATCCCCTTAAGTCGCAAACTCTCGTCGGTGTTTCATGTATCACCAACGACAATATCTACAGACACAGTGTCACTAGTTGCACATCTCGGAGAGGGTATGAAAAATCAACCTGGTGTATAAAGGTCGCAGAAATGTCTTGATGCCAAAATATATACCCGCGGCAAACGCAGAATATTATTTCCTATATTGACTTTGCATGGAGACCATATTCACTGTTATCTCAATCGCAGGACTGCAAACCACAATGAAACGACAATCTCAACGACTTCGGGAATTGACGTCAGTCATGTATTGTCCCTTCTTAAATAAGATGTGATGCTTAAAATCTACATGAGAATCGCATCTTCTAAACAGCGTTTTGATACGAATATATCTACTTGACGCTAAGCGTTTCCTAATGCAACTATTCTAAACCGGACGATAGTTATAACATGCTTGCAATGATGTCCACCAGATCATCTTATCCCATGCTAGCATCATATGTGCCGAGGGATGTTTCATGGTCGTTCGGGGCGTACTTATCAGACAGGTCAATTTTAGAAATCAAAGTTGAAAAAAACGGCTATATTCCATGCAGCACACATCATTCACGTTATTTTCGTGAATTATGCACCGCAAAGACATTTAGTTGGTATGAATAAAGATACAGTGTGGACATTTGGCGCTGTATCGCCTAATCCTGACCAAGATCGCCATCTATTATGCTGGCTTTGTGTTGTTAGAAATCCTATTGGAAAGCTCTGTAACATGGTGATGACGCTACCATCGTGGCTAATCAATGTGTGCCGAAACTGTTCTCTTCTCCCCAAACAGAATCTGCAAAGAAACTTGATGACATATCGTAATCTCTCACAGCCTTAGAGACAGCGCTGGATGATGAAGCCTCTAGCAACTACATTCAAGTAAAGCCAGTGATGGAACAACTGGCCGACTGTAGATTACCTACGTTGAACATCTATCGCTAGTTATTTCCCTGATTTAGGCAGTAAGGCACAGTGACTTGTGCTGTGTTGTGGCTCAAATCTGGAATGTGTGCTGCGATTATGCCTGCTGACTGAAATCTTTACATATATGATTTAAACACTGTGGCTAAAAGAATATTGATTTAGTGTAGTGTATGATATCATTATGCAATTAACGTAAGGACTATCTTTCTGTTTGAAAACTGCATTATATCCAGTGTACGCCTAGTGCTACCAAAACGGAAACCACTGCATGGTGATTGGCAGTTTCAAAATATACACGTATTGAAGCTGCTTGTCGATTTCTTAAAATAAATGATAAATCGAACGCCCAACTCAAGCGCAATGTGTGAAAAGCATTGAAATGGAACATAAGTGATCCTTAACCCGATTTATTACCTTGACGACAACAAAATCAAATAGATAGTTGGTTCCGTTCCTGGATATATTACTGGGTCAAATAAATCAGCGAACTATGCGACCTATATACAAAAATACTCAACACATGGTATTGAGTCTTCAGATATTTTTCTATTTATAATGCAGACCAGCAAACATTGTAAGCAGCATCTGATGAATAGTTTCATTCATTCGGTGGATTCGGGTAAGCAGCTGCGCCATAGTAGTAAAAACCAACCAAATTGTTTTCTTCGTGAAAAGCCTTAAAACCAAAAACGCCAACACGGCTTAATCTGCCTTACATTGTTGTTCACTTTACCATAAAAAGTCTACATCGCGTGTCTGATTCACGTGGGGGCGTTTGGAGGACCCTTTTGATCGAACCTCATCTTTTGCAGTGTTGATTGAAACTGTGCATGGACATTTACCGCAACCTGTCTCTGTTAAATGTCTATTCCAGCCACCTGATATTCGTAGGGCATCACAAGCTCGGCTAGATCGTGTCTGTTCCCGATATGCAAATATGTTTACAATTAAGACAACAGAGATACAGGTTTACTATTCATTTTCTCGCACAGCATTTTTATGGCTGCTTTTCTTTTATGAACGCAGTCACAACGCAATTCATTAAGATACTGGATGGGGCTATTGTAGGAATGATAAAATGTATTTAAAGCTCTCCATTTTGTGAAAAAAATATATGTTATTGCTGGCGTCTCTAGGGGTCGTTATCGCAAACGATAGATATATTAAAACGAGGGTTGAATAGCACCAACTGACTTAATTACGGTTATTTATATAAACGTACGCAGTATTCGGGATATAAGTCTTGATTAAAGAATTAGTGGCTTTAGTAAGATAAAGGTATAGGTATATCATCACACACATAAAACAGTGACTAATTTATATATATATATAAATATATATATATAAATATATGTATATATATATATATATATATATATATATATATATATGTATATATATATATATATATGTACATATATATGGCGAAGTCGAACTGTCGGGTCAATGTCATTGGTCAAGGTGGGTCAAATTACGCAAGTTGGAAGAGTGTCCTCTCTATTGTTGCCCCGAAAATAATCTTTGTGTTATTGCTCCGATCATAGCAATGACAAACCAATACAATTTTTTAGGGCACACTTTTATTTCATCGACAATCTTCTGAACCCCTTAGTTTATGATGTCGCAGTCAATTTTGACATTGTTCATCAGTATTGGTCGTGGAGTGTCGTTTAATGTAAAATATATGCTGGTGAGTGACGTTACTAACTTAATTCATTACTTGCTTAATGAATGAATGAATTAATAATTTGGTATTTGGTAAGATCAACATATAGCATACTCTTGCCTGGTCGGTTAACAGACCTCTTAACTGCATGTCAATTGTTAATGGAGAAGGTTATAACAATAACAAACGAATTGCCAGCTGTGCAATCCTGGTTTCCATATCGAAGAAACGCCTTATGCAATATGCAATCAGACCCATTCTGCGGTCAAAATGACGATCAACCGGCGTTTTGCGCCTAAGATCTGCAAAATAAACGCTTACTGCGTACCACGTCAATGGTCCATTAATAGTTGCCCTGTTTGTAAATCCTTCTGAAGGCATTAGAGCTGGAATAACACTGAAAGGAGGGTATCGAGAAGTTTTGACAATCGAGCAGCTTTAGCGGATGTTTTACCTTGCGATATTACTTTGCTGGTGGTAAATGTGTTGCTGCGCAAAAAACTACCATATGACAGCCAACTCATTCATATTTACGCGTATTAATATCCATAACCCGTGTTTTGGGATGCAGCATCTTGAAAGGGAAAACACTACACTTCATTGTTCTGGCTAATAAATAATCATTATCCGTCATAATTTAAAAAAAAATTCTGAGTAAACTCCATATGCAAGTTTAGCAGTAATATGTCTGAAGGACGTTTGATGTGCAGAATTCTACTTTGATAGTCTAATCTTGGTCTCTGAAGGGACCCATAAACAAATGTGAGTTGGTTCTTGAGTTGGTAATAACGCTGAATTAAACCGCAAAAATGAATCGCCAGCAGAGCTATAATGGTTTCCATTGGTTAAACAAATCGTTGAGTCTGACATCAACTTGATAAAACTTTTTTTCGGCTGAGCGTGGAAAATAACAATGATAATTAGTCAGCTTGACATAGACCGAGTCATGTTCAATAAGGGATGACGGTTTTGGTATATTGACTCAATCTGTACTAATGTCAAATAATGAAATGTAAATACATCAGAGGTCTGAATATATTTGTTTATAAGCCAAACAAAGATTTTCCGCACTACAATAATTCACAAAACAATCCGCAACTGTTTGAAAGGCAAATGTCTTAATAACATACTAATATATAATGTTTGAATCACATACAATTATACTAGACCAAAAATGGCTGACAGAATGGTAGAAGGGCGTAATGACTCCTGGTAACTATACCAAGAAAAGGAAGAAAGAATGGGCTTTTTGCAATAACCATGCACACGTTTAATCACATGTTGCTTTGATATATTTGAAGGTAAAAGGCCATTGCCTAGGACTGACAATATTTGTCGAAACCCAGCTGATCGACAGGCGTCGTTTGGCATAAACCATGTTTTGTTCTTCAATCATAAACTCTAAATTTACTTTTGTTAACGCAATGTCGCTTTTGTTTTAACCGTGCAGCTACAATTTATATAAAATTAGATTTGTAAAGTAACCCCGCTTAAGTGATAAAATCTCTATATTAAGGCTCATATGTAGCTGACTGAAATATTGTTTTGTAGGTAAACCTTTCGATTTCTAAAATGTGTAGAAACGGATGCAGCATTTCGAACACAGTGCTGACGACTTAAATAGCTGGGTCCGTATTCATGTTATCATTACATCAGGTGCATCTCGATACTATATAGCGTGCTTGTTACGAAATAGCAGTATGATAATTTTACATAAAGTTGCGGTAAATGCTTAGCTGCAAATCCTGCTATTTCTTTGTTTGACTGATTGTCTTCGACGCAGCGTGATAACTAGCCAAAATATGGCACGTCGTAGATGTTATTCAGACACCGGAAGCTATAACAAGTTAGAAATAAATTGCAATCCAGATATTTTATCAACTATACAACGAGAACAGAAAAAAATAACAATTGCACGCTATCGTTTAGATATCAATCATTAATTACAGTTATACAGACGTGTTTTAGTAACATGAGACTTACGGACTGTCTATGGGCCCGTAAGCATCTGTAGGACTGACGTGACCTTGCAATCACATTAACTTTAAACAGCCCTTGGTGCGGCAACGCGCCATTAACTGCTAAACTGCTTAACCCTCCAATTATTCATTTAGCCATATTACCACAATAAGCCGGTTGCAATGTATGTCTTAACCCTTCGGATTGGCGACACAGCTACAAAAACAGACGAAGAGAGGAAGTTATTCTTGCTTGTGTTCACACCAGTACAACTTTGCATTTATCATGAAATATTTATATAACTAGCTCAGAATTTCTTGTAATCCAAGATGTGTGGAAGCATCTTTCCTCTTGCTTCCGATTGTAGTGATATGCGTGACTAAGATACCTGTATTCACTGCCTAATCGTAGTATGATATGTAACAGAGGTGGGTGTCTGATAAATCGTGGCCCAATCCAACACACAAACAACCTGCACAAAGCGGAACCATGCTGTGCAACAGCTCACAAAGGACTGACCGAGAACATATCTTCCATAATTTATGTCCAATGCACCTATAAATTGGATAAATCATTTGAGATGACAGCATATAACACGCAGTTGAAATGTCGATTGAATATATCTAAAATAAATAATTGCAATTTAAAATATTTCGCGCAAAAGTAAGATGAAGGGCGTTGCCGAAGGTCTCAGCCCTGTGTTCATTGCTGACAAGTTAGTCCAAGAGCAATTCTTTATATTACAATGGGGAAATGAAATGAGATTAGGACCATGCGTAGTTAGTGGTTCCAAAAGTTTCCCTAAATCTCAAGCGACTACTAGTGCGTTTTTCTCGATAGAAATATCTCCATTTGCCGTTATAAACAGTTCGCTGTCTCTTTATGGAAGGTTATAACCTTACGATCACCCCGACGATTTACACCATTTATAGTTAAGTAGCGGAGTCGGAAAGTAAACATATTAGGAACGTCTCGTCTGCTTGAAAGAACACAAGAACCAGATCTTTCTCTGAACTACGTGCTTGTTGAATGGCGTTTCTGCATTACAAGCAAATAGTCAATTTATTGGTTTAGTTCAGCATAATGGACTCATTTGAAGGTGTTTGGTGTTGTAAATAGCATTGCAAACAAACTATCAATGATATTCACAACAATCACATTCATATTTGCATGGGGCCATCCTCCAACAGACAAATGTGGCTTTACAAAATGTTGCTATCAATTTGAAGCATTGTTAAAACAGCAAAATTGCTCAGGATATTCACTTTTATTAGTTGAAAGCATTTGCTTCAAAACATGCGCAAGTACAAAGCAATTTATCAATTTATTAAAGGATTTTGGGTATCATTAACTGAAAACATCAAAGATGTCTATTTGGATGATTTTGTGTAAATCTTACTCGAATCTCCTTACAGAGCAGTTGCTAATATGGTTAAATTGCAGGCTTATTTGAGCTATTGGGTATCTATAGCGAAAGAGTCTTTGTAGAATGATAAGCAAATAACGCTCAGAATGCTTTAACATGCGCAATTCACCGTACACATTGGCTTTCCTCTTTCCACCATGAATACGATTCGTACAGCACTTTTACAAGGATTTATCCAAATATGCGTCTGTCTGTTTCTGTTATGTCACGATTCAAAGCAAAATTTTCTTTCTAATAGCATTATTGAAACTCATGCCATTCAATGAAATGGTTCATAGCATACTCTTTATGATCATTAAAAAGACCCTTGAACTGAATGCTTTTGGTGTAGGAGATGGTGATAACACTGACTTCACACACACACACAAATGAATTGCCAGCAGTGCAATTATGGTTTCCATTTCATTAAATTGATTTACCCATGTGGCCTTATTGATGGAAAGCCTTATGTCATACAATGTTTTAACCCCGGTCAATCGGACGACCATCCTTCGATCTTCTAAGAAACGCTTTCTGCAGACCTCGTTAATGGTCTAATAATTGGTTGCCTTTTACGTAAAACTTTCCGAATGCATTGAAGTTAACATTACAGAAGAGTATCGAGAAGGGTATCAATGAGATTTGACTGTAGATTCATTCAGATGTGAAAGGCCCGGAATGCACTTTTGTATTAGAACACACTTATCCGTAAAATGTGAGCAGCTCTTTCACGAGGTTCTCAATGCAGCTGAAAAAAAAATGTATATCCTTTCAGTATGATTTCCGCATAGGGTTGTATGGTTTGATCGTGAGTCGTTAATTGCATAACGGTTCCTGTGGTTGGCTATGTACACTTAAAGGCAATATCTTGGCAACCTCTACAGTTCCAATTGTTACTATTGTTAGGTTCATATTTACCTATTTGTCATACGCAACTTGTAAAATGCAATGTGGTATCAACCGTATTGTTCGTTCAGTAATGACATGCCTTTGATTCGGTTCAATCCATGCCAAGTGGAAACTACGAGGATCCGAAGGCTATGAATTAGTTTGAGGGAGCGTGCCGTGGCAGAGTTGCAATCCTATGGGTCCAAGAGGTTAAAGTGCCATTATTGTTTAAAAGAAATTCTGTCCTACAATCCAAATTTCCCACATGCATACACGCAGATGTTCTCGGGTAGCTGACAGCATACCTTCTAAATCTGACAATAGACTATACAATTACTAAATGTACTTTGCTGATCTGATCTAATTCTTGACCCTCAAACGTCTAGCATTTTGCTCATAAAATATGCAGACAATTCCTCCTGCATACACAATGGAGTTGTGCTGTCTGATAGCATTGGGGGCATGGATGTAGACACTCTATTAGCATTGATATCCGAGTGCCGAAGTATTTGCAGATTCAGTATAAATGGTACAAAAGAGGGGTTCGCTTAATGCAACAATAACTGATGTTGGTAAAACCAATATGGACAAGTATTACTTCCTTAGATTGCAAAATCCTCTATGCGTTAAGGTGTATGGCATGTATAGCAAATCACCAGTGTATGTGCATTTGAGTCGTTTGTATTTCACGCCAGCACATTCATAAAAAAGTTCTCATCCAATTTACAAAGAGACGCCAAAAGATACAATAGAAATTTTATCAAATGCAGATTTATTTTTAATAAGTTGTCTATCGTTTAAAACACTAGTCAAACCCACTGAATGCGATGACATTTCCCATATTAAAGGAGGCTCTTGAATTTCCAGAATTTCCTTGTGTGACACACAGCTGAAAGTTGTGACCAAGAATATACGTAAGTATTTGTTCGCCTGGGAACATAACTTATTTAAAAGCTGAAGTTCTGTGAGCTGTAGATAGATGACCAATGGCCACCTCCATAGCTGGTACTATATATTTAAGAATACAAATCGTAACCGCGGGTAAAAGTCGAGAAAAGATTATTTGAAATGGTCGGCAATGGGTCTCGAATCGTAACATGAAGAGCAGTTGTGCTTGAAATATGTTATATCGACGAGATGACGTTATGTAAATGTCAGGGTAAATACTTGTATGTAGTGTCTGAACACTATTTTTCAGGAATAGCTATTGATCTACATGGTGTATGAACACTACTGCCAGATTTTGACTCAGTTCTTACTTAAACGAGCTTGTAATTAAGCGTCAAATATGATTGATCTAGAAAATGTATATAAAGCTCGACGCGTAATACTTGTAACTAGCTGGATGATAATATTCAAGTTTGAGATGAACACTTCATATTATGTCATTAAGTTGCAGAAAATGGACAGCTGTCCTTAAGACATTATATGTGATGAAACATCTGCATTGATCGTTTCATCACTACTGCAATAATATTCTTTGACACTTGTGGAATCCGGGTTTCCAGTTATTTGTATGGCCTTTATAGCTTTCGTTTCCTTCTTTTGGCTGCAACGTGATAAACACCCCGAATATAGCACGTAGTGGATGATATTAAGATATTCAATGCCGAAATTGGGTTATAATATACATTGTTTATCGCCCAAGTTCCAATTGCCTGCATAAACGCTCACGGCAATGAGTAGGCTGTGTTGTCAAGCCATTGCATGTGTATTACACGTTGTATAATTTTACATTTGTCCGGTAGTAGTGATTGGTAACTACAGTATTGTGTTCACTTCTAGAGTCAAAAGGCATGATTAGTATCAGAAGAGATGAGTGTAAATGTTGAGCGTTAACACTCTAACCATTTCAACAAAGTTACTAAATAACCTGCACGAATCGGAACCATGATTTGATATTGTAACCAAATGAATGGCCGAGTGCCAACATTTTAAATGGCTAAATGCACCAATACATCGAACACTACAGGATGACTAGAAACCGACTCTTTACGATGGCATTTAGACGAGCGAATATAATGCAGTACAAATGTCCATAAATTCATGCATACATACAAATATTCATATGTACAAGCGCAGATGCATAGCTACATTCATGCAAACATACATGCATACATGCATACATACATACATATATACATAGTTGCATGCATTCATTCATGCATGCATCCAAACTTACATACATCCATATACATACATACATACAATCATACATACACACAAACATTAAAATCTACATCTACACATTGTGTTATTTGAGCCTAAGGCCAGGAAGATTATGGCGTGATCAACAATAGGTGATTGTCCAAAAGCGATTGGACTCGAGAAAGAGGAATGCTTATAAAATTACTTACTTCAACACTGACCATTGGCGCCCCGATATTCACCCCGCCGTCTTTTGCCTATTGTAATATTTCATGATATAATGAATGTTTGCGTCAAAGAATGAAAAGCTGATATTTGAAAATGCTGCCAATTACTAGATATACCGTTGACTATTTATGATGCCATTAGTTAAGATATTCAGGCGTTTGCTAAGAAGACTGTGAGCACAAACGTCTTTGTGCTGTCGTGTTAATGCGCGTTACGACTGCATTCAAGTCCCCTAATCAATAGCAAACTTTCATTTGTACTTTGAGGTCAAAACAAAGGTATTACAGTGGTTGGTGGTCATTAATATTGAGTGATATTTGTCTACCGTATTCATGATCAATAACTCTCACTGGCGCTTTTGGCTGAGTGTGGAAATTAAAAATGATTATTAGTCGGCTTGAAACTGAAATATCGTAGCTTAACAAAAAGGGGCCATATATGGGTCATGCAAAATAAGGGATGCTGTATTTGCTGTATCTTTATTTATTGTACAAATAATGAAACCGTTATACATGAGTATATATATATATATGTAAATGAGCCAAACTAAAAGGCACTCGACCAACAATAATTCACAAAGCAACACATGTCTTAAGCACATTCCGTACATACCAATACACAATACCTTAAATGACGGGAAGCAAAATAACTCATGGTAATAAAAAAATATATGAAAGAAGGAAAGGAAAGGTTTGAGGAATATTGCTTCTTTATCTGAGAGCATAAGTGAATATGGACTTGAACAAAATAGAGCGTGCAGAGCGGGGCCTGTAGCATTAGGTAAGCACGGGTTCTAACCAAGTTTGCTATTGATGGGAACGTGTGCACGCGTATTGAATCACGAAATGAACGGCCATTGCCTCGGCCAATCATTGCCATTATTGTTTCCCAAGGTACATCAGTCTTTATATTTGGGGAATATATTCGCCACCTTGTCCATTAAATCTGTAATTATTTTCCTACGATCATATTCCTTTAGTTCGTATAAATCGACATCAGTATGGCAGTGATAAGTTGCACATAGCCCAATAGCAGGATGTATCTACCCGTCCACAATATACCATTATTGTCTAGATTACCTAACTCATTAAGACAATTAAATCCATATGTACACAGGGATATATCACCATCACCAGAATCATTGATCGAGCATTTGCTAAAAAGATCACTTAGTTACACTTGTTAGATAATTATGCAGAAACAGAAAGTCCGGTTTAATATTATCAAACATTTTGTGTCATTGTTTGGTTTAATATTGGTTTATTTAGCGGATTATTAGCGAGTTACAGGCATTCATGCATAATACAGCTGAATAGACAAGTCGATAAGCTATGACTCGGAATCAAAATCAAATTATATTGTGACAACAAAATAAAATGTATAATGCCAAGAACATAGATTTTATGTTTAATACATAAGGGAACAAAGCTGTCATAAAAAGGCTTTATGTTATTTGTTCTTCTTTTAGGTCGACGGATGGCTGTATCCAAACTCGAAGTGCAATGTTGCCGTACAGCAATCCAGATTATCTGAAACAAAACACAGCAATGATAACCTTAGGCAGTTTCTTAAGCAAAATGTGACGAGCCATCTACTTCGGTCTCTCATAGCAGCCGCAAAAATCCAATTTCGTGTAATTCTGATTGCCGTCTTAGGTTGCAAAAGGAAATTGCCTTACTGCAAACCATAGTAAAGTTACAAAGTTGTGACATGTGAAGCTTTTTCTTGGAAGACAGATGGAGTTATATTTGTTAGAATATGCATATGAATAGCCGCTATGAGATTAAAGACACTTCTTACCGTTGAGGAGTATTCAAATACATTGTGTGATAGAAAATTAAATCAAATATGAAAGGATGTTCGAAATATGAATGACCTCATTCACTTTTACGTTTGCGCAATCAATAGCTTGTTTTATGACAAGTTTTAATTCTGAGGAAAGTCCAATATAAAGACAATTATCAACCTTGAATAACAGCAATTAATACACAGTCAACATCCATGTGAATTTTATGTATAATCATTGTAAGTATCAGATATATGATGACATCTTGTGAGTATATAACTGATATTTTATGTGGCAATGAAGAACACAATGGCAATGGAAAATATTTTTGAAACAGCGCTCATATGACTAAACACAGTATAAACTAAATGTGTATTTATTTGGGTTTTGTCTTAACTGAAACCCAAACACACCCATTTATCATCTTCATATGCTAACGAACCATGTAAGATCTCCTATGTGTTTGCAATTCTTAAACCAGTTACGCTGTTTATCTGTGGGAAAATAAATCCCATCTTTTGAAACCTTTTACAGCCACCGATAGCAGGAATACAACATAAACGGACGATGGCGGTTTGAAACCGATAACATACAACGAGAGTGAGAGAGATAAATTGGAGAAAATAGTGAGGGGAGGAAAAGGGTGTATATTTAGAAGCCAATGTCTGAATTGAGACAAATATACACGGAAATAACGGCTACGACAATAATATTCAGGCATGCTTGAACGCAATTCAATATTGGATCTTTAATGTATGTCGTTAGAGCGTTTTCGTTCATTCATACATACATACATACATACATACATACATACATACATACATACATACATACATACATACATACATACATACATACATACATACATACATACATACATACATACATACATACATACATACATACATACATACATACATACATACATACATACATACATACATACATACGTACGTACGTACGTACGTACGTACGTACGTACGTACGTACGTACATACATACATACATACATACATACATACATACATACATACATACATACATACATACATACATACATACATACATACATACATACATACATACATACATACATACATACATACATACATACATACATACATACATACACATACATACATACATACATACATACATACATACATACATACATATACATACATACATACATACATACATACATACATACATACATACATACATACAAAACGGAACGGGTTTGGCTATTGCATAAATAGTACCTCATCTCTTGAGATGTCAGATATTACGTTTGTGACTACTTGTTTGATAGTGCTAGACGATTATCACAGAGTGCAACATGCTATAAACATTTGACAAAGCATGTACTACCAATGAATATGGTCCTTCTACCGGACACAAATTTACACAGAAAATAATTGATCTTGCACATGAAAAGAATATCACACATTACAATCAATTATCAGACTGCCACTCAGACGTAAGACACGACACAAATCACATGTATGCAAAAATGTATTAAAATTAATATATCGGATTTTCTTTCGCCTCATGTGAAGAACAGCGTGCTAATTAGGGTGTCCTCTTTTCCAATTTCAATCAACTTGCATAACACACATCTACAATTTCAGTATATATACCCTGATATATATCTGCTAATAAATGGTATTTACTTGTTATCAAACTCCTATAGATTTCTCCTTAGTGCCTTCGAAATAAGGTCGGTGTAGAATGGCAATTTACATATCCAGTCCTAATATTCCATTTTTGCGGGGGCAGATAAGCTAAATTAGAAGGCATCAAGAAATGAAATAAACCCGGCGGCAATGGCATCTTAATTTGTAGGGATTTAACAGAGGCTTTCCATCAAAGAGCAATTTCATCCTACACACATGACTTGCTGCTATACAAACCTCTCCACGCAGCTGCAAACCATCTGCTTTGCAGCCAATCTTATTGCCGTCTCGAGTTTCATGGCACGTTTATGAATAACATTCTAGAAAACAACTTGGGGGGCAAATATTGGTCGATGGCGGAATTCAGTGGTTTCTCCATGTATATATTTAAAATGGAGACAATAAAAAGCGACTACCCAACGCCTTACCCGTGCACCCCCTCTCCCAATATTCATTGAGATAGAGGGACACCAGTTAAATATGCTTTTCAGTTTTTACTTTTCAGGAAATTGATTGGGTCTCGGCGGTATTTTGGGGCAAAATTATTCCTTGCTTGTATGTATCCTTTAAAGACTTTTAGGCATGTAAGCGAATTAATTCGGTTCCCTCGTGATTGGTTGGCACAATATGAAATGAACGGCTGACTGACTGACAATATTTGCCGAAATAAAGATGACGGAGTGGTGCCAGTTCACATAAAACCCTGAAATGATAATGCATTCAGAATCGATACATTTTCCCATTGTGCATCATTCTTTATTCATGGGATCTCTCCAACACCTTGTCTATCAGATCTTAATTAACTTTAATGCAGTAGTATTCCACATTTTTATAAACTTTGAGCTTTTGGTTTTCATCAAACTATTGTTGCGCTTACATTTATTTCCTTGGGACGCAGAGGCTTGTACGATCGGATAATTAAACAAAATGTACTTAATGGCTTGTGATAGGTGATTATGAGGCAGGCGTATAATGATAACAGTTGTTAAGTACCGCTATCATACAACGTGTGTATGAACAAGACGTGCAGCTTAGGTGTATTTATAAAGTTTATCAAGTGGGAGGTTGGCTGTCATTTATGTAGTGTTCAATTGAATTCCTAAAAAAATGTACCGCAACCCTGGGTTTTTCGAGTGACATAAGTTTGTTACGATATCTCATTGTTTTTTAACAAGCACCTTTTTGAAAGGAACAAGAGGAATCAGTAACGTTCGTCGACAAAATACAGTGCATTATGTGAGAAGCGCGTTGTTTGACTCCTTCACAAAACGCGACAATGGAGTCCCCGCTACAACCTTTGCTATTATATTCAACACTAAGGGAAAAAGAAGCAATTGTATAAAAGCTAAATGATTTCTGTTCACCTTTTAGGTCTAGGGATGGTAATAATGCATCATGATAAGTTTTAAGGGGAATGTGGTTGTTTCGAAGTCCTGATTCATTGAGAGTCAAAAAAGCAATTCTTTCCTAAAACCGTTTCATCCCTCCAATGTGACCAGCTTTTAATGCGGGCTTCACAAGGCAGTGGCAACAAACCAATTTGTTTCCGATCTTATTGCCGTCTTAGGTTGCGTAAGGAGATCTCCTATATGCAAACCAGGGTAGTGTACTTAATATGCCTCTTGTAAAGCTTGTTCTTGGAATCCTATGAAAGCGGACAACAAGCACAAAAGCATTAAAATACATGGTGGTTAAATGGCAAAACATTAATTGAGAATTCGGTCCCGCTTTTGTGTTATCCTTTATTGTTGACATCGTTGGAAACACGCCTTTCAGCAACATACTTTAGTTTAGACATTATCCTGAACATAAAAATATTTTGAACGATTCATTAACTGTGTTGCATGATGTGTACACGCAGGTCAGACGTACATGTTCCTCTATTTTAAGTCGATGTACCTTGACATTATGCTGAAAGGATTGTAAGACAATAGTATATATGCGTATTGTGCATGTGCGGTGCGAGCATCACATTTCTAGTATGAAGTATGGTGATTCACACTACATCTATTTAAACATTGTTACTTATTAATTTCTGGCATAATGGACGAAAGTAACGATTGTCTCCATATCCTGCTCGGCAATATTGATTGATGAATGCACTTATCCAGGCTTCCTGTTTCATCAGGCTGCTGGTTGTTGTGGGAAATGAAGCACTTTTGCAAATTTTGTGGCCATAATGAGCAATTCTGTAGCATTATACAGAAACGAAACATTCCAGTTTTCACTTAAACGATCATTAGTATATTTGTTCATTTGGATTTCCCTCATTGTTGTGGGCTCTGGGATTTGCAGCTTGCTGTAAAACGGCACCCATGTTATAGGAATTAATTTTGAATATATGTTCTTAACAGCAAGTTGAGAAGACAAATGGCATTCTATAAATATATGGTTAAAGCAATTGAAATCCTAAA
Organism: Urechis unicinctus; assembly: GCA_034190875.2. NCBI lineage: Eukaryota > Metazoa > Annelida > Polychaeta > Xenopneusta > Urechidae > Urechis > Urechis unicinctus. The sequence goes on from CM067347.1 coordinate 20,676,921, forward strand.
GTTTATTAAATTGCATTCATTCATCAACGTCGATTTCAATGTACAAAGTTGCTATGCACGTGTATAGAACGACGACGTAATAGAAAATAAGCTATGAAACACAATTAGTATACTTCAATGTGATTACATCTGAGTACAACATGCAAAAAAAAATTATTGCATGACAGATAACATCACAGCAAAACCATCCATGGGGTATCAGTTAAATGCTTAAAATACAGAATATAATTTCATAAAAGAGTTCTGTGTAGCTTATAAATTTATATATTTTTCTAATATATGTTAGCATATCATAGTGCCTAATATAAGATACTCATTCATTATTTGCCTAAATTAGTTTTCTTTTGCAGAACAAACTACGAATGTATTATAATCCGACCTGTTGCACATGACCGCTGCAAATTGCATTCATTCTCTTAGTATCAAATCGACAGATCGATCTTAGAAACTAGACAATTTACCATGTTCATGGAAGGGTTTCCAAGAGTAGCATGATTATTAAACAGATGAATTTGATGAATGGAATATTTAATGACAATAATTAACTAATAATAGTTGATTATCTAGCAACATATTCTATGAAATAGAATTGTTCTTTAACTGACACTGTTAACCATTGATCAACCTTAGATGTGGTTCTAATTGATGATCTAGACGTAGAAATTGTAACCTCGGCAAACGTGCGTGGTTGTGCTAACGAAGTTAGATGAAATACTTCACAGATTGTGTTTCCAATACCAAGATTGATTTACCATCGAGACATATATGCAACTGGACAAAAATTGACTCAAAATAAAAATTCCACGACATCATCTTAAATGGCACCTTCAATGGGAAGTAGATGATTCTGTCAAGACCCAGGAGATTCGACCGTCATTCGTGAAGATTGGGTCGATAAGTTAGAAGAATAATGTTAGCTCTACGGTGATATTACGTCTACGTTGTTTTCTTTACAAATCTATTGTCATACTTTGACTAGAACGGTAATAAGCCATACTGTGGAAGGGTGCGTCATTAATACCTTAACCCCCGAGCCCGTGAATTATTCATTTAACCCTAGTACGGTTTCAATGCAAATTGTTCATCATCCCCAATTCCCATCGTATACATAAATGCCAAGATTAATGAGCTGGCTGGGCCGTCAAGTGATGGTACATGTATCATTCGTTGTCTTATTTGCATTTGTCATAAACTATATATAACAAGCTACAGAACTTTCGTTTCTTCTTGCTTCCAGTAGCAGTGATTTAATTGACTGAAGTACCTATATTCACTTCCAAAATCCGAATTGCATTGTGAAAGCGAGCTCTTTAATCATGCTAACCAGGTATGGCGGTCTCAGAACTCGAGCGATATGTCCACGAAAGTCGCCACGAGATAAATGAACCCAAGGGTAAGATCGGTTATTAAACTAATGATTTTATTTGATTTCGAAATTTTAACACTTTCGCCGGAAAACTACAATATTGATATGATAATGGTTCTTCCGAACAGATTACATTTACTTTAATGGACTCCATGATAAGAATCCAACCGACATAGCATTTTGTCCAATATAGTTTGGATACATTACTATTACAAATCGGTATCCCGCCTCACTATTGTGACTCAAGGATAGGCGTTAGGTGGCAATGATGGTTATGGTCGAACCCGGCGGGAGTGGCAACAGTTAAGGTGGACCACATGTCCCCAGCATTGTTGTACCTCAAAAAGGAGTTTGGGCTTTTGTTCCTTTCACCATCTTTATACAATTCACTGTGTAAACTTCCATCAATGGACTAACTTCTGCACACCTTTGTTTATGATGATGCTTTTAAATTAAAGAATGCAATTCAACAGTGTAAACCATTAAGCGCATGTGTGTGGCGATTATACACGTAAATGGCCAACTTAATGGGTTGGTTTCGCGTAATGTTCAATTGACATCGTCAAGTGAAAAGATTAGGTGATGCACACATGTCTTTCACCTCTAGCATTTTGAAGCTTATGTCATTCGACCAAATGGTTTATGAAACACTCTTGCCTGGTCGACAAAACCCCCTAAACTAAATGTCCATTGAGTTTGGTGATGGTGATAATGCTGACTTACACAGCTGAATGAATTGCCAGCAGTGCTATAATCGTTTACTGTTCGTTAAACACGTCGTTACGTCTGACAGCAACTTGATTTACCCATGTAACCTTACCTTCCAAAGCCCGTATATAATGCAATTTTTAGACCCTATCTGTGTTCCTTCTGACCACCGTCTTGCAACACAATGCACTTCAACCAGCGATATAGGCCCACATAACTGTTATCAACAGGGATTTGTCGAGTGTTTTACAATATTAATGTTTGAATGACAACAATGGAATGGAATACATGACTTGGCAATGCATCCACGGATAATCTGTTATACCATCATTGAAAAACAAATCCTATTAGAATTGATATATGACTGCTTGTAAATGGAGATCATTGCACGGTGGCATCAAAGACTCGCAAACAGGGGCGGACGCCGGAATTTTGTTCCATATAGATGACGGAAAAAAGAGGATGTCTTCACGCATCATAATCATGCTCATTCATTACAGTCGAGTTACTGCCTCTATATTTAGAGCGCTATAAATCTCTGTTTTATTTAAACCAACGAAAAACAATGGACAGTCTCCTGATGAAAAGTCCCCCAACTGACATGCAATACAATTTATATCCTACAGATACCAGGGCATAATAGAACTTGCCTACGAACAAATTAAAACGACGGTAGAAGTCCGCCGCAGCAACCTTTTTTTATTTCCTTATCTGCTATAATTTTTTTAAGATGGTCATCATTACAAACATTATCAAGTTTAGGAGTTTAAAATTGTATATAGCCAGAATCCAGACCAGTTTGCTTGGTCGTTATTATTGGACATGGTGTCGCAGTCATTCAAAACAAAGTTCGCTGATACACTTGTTCTCACTCACTTATACAAGTTGTTCGAATTCCTAAAACATCACAATATCTTCAAAACATATTGTATTCATCTAAATTGATTCAATTCAGAGGTATGTGATCAACATGCACTATACCTGACAAAGGACTCGTGACTTTGATTATTAGGTCACTTGATGCTCTAAGATCGTAAGTCTTGTTCTATGACGTGTTTTATAATGTTATCTGTATAAGTCGCAAACTCTTGCCGGTGTTTCATGTGTCACCAACGACAATATCTACAGACACAGTGTCACTAGTTGCACATCTCAGAGAGGGTATCTCAATCACAGGTGGCTGCGAGCCTCATTGAAACGTCAATGTCAACGACTTCGGGAATCTACGTCATTAGTTCAGCGTATGTCGAATATTGTCCCTTCTTAAATAAGATGTGATGCCGAGAATCTACGTGAGAATCGCAACTTCTAAACAGAGTCTTGATACGAATATATCTACTTGACGCTAAGCGTTTCCTAATGCAACTATTCTAAATCGGACGATAGTTATAACATGCTTGCAATGATGTCCACCAGATCATCTTACCCCATTCTAGCATCATATGTGCCGAGGGATGTTTCGTGGTCGTTCGGGGCGTACTTATTAGAGAGTGGTTATGTCAATTTTAGTGATCAAGGTTGAAAAAACGGCTATATTCCATGCAACGCAGATCATTCACGTTATTGTCATGAATAATGCATCGCAAAGACATTTAGTTGGTATGAATAAAGATACAGTGTGGACATTTGGCGAAAAAAGTGTCCACTGCATCGCCTAATCTTGACCAAGATCGCCATCTATTATGCTGACTTTGTGTTGTTAGAAATCCTATTGGAAAGCTCTGTAACATGGTGATGACGCTACCATCGTGGCTAATCAACGTGTGCCGAAACTGTTCTCTTCTCCCCAAACAAAATCTGCAAAGAAACTTGATGACATATCTTAATCTCTCACAGCCTTAGAGACAGCGCTGGATGATGAAGCCTCTAGCAACTACATTCAAGTAAAGCCAGTGATGGAACAACTGGCAGACTGTAGATTTCCTACGTTGATCATCTATCGCTAATTATTTCCCTGATTTAGGCAGTAAGGCACATTGACTTGTGCTGTGTTGTGGCTCAAATCTGGAATGTGTGCTGCGATTATGCCTGCAGACTGATATCTTTACATATGTGAATTAAACACTGTGGCTAAAAGAATATTGATTTAGTGTAGTGTATGATATCACTTTGCAATTAACGTAAGGACTATCTTTCTGTTTGAAAACTGCATTATATCCAGTCTACGCCTAGGGATTCCAAACCGGAAACCACTGCATGGTGATTGGCAGTTTCAAAATAAACACGTATTGAAGCTGCTTGTCGATTTCTTTAAAAAATGATAAATCGAACGCCAAACTCTAGCGCAATGTGTGAAAAGCATTGAAATGGAACATAAGTAATCCTTAACCCGATTTATTACCTTGACGACAACAAAATCAAATAGATAGTTGGTTCGGTTCCTGGATATATTACTGGGTCAAATAACTTGCATAGGTATGCGAAGCATCAGTGAACTATGCGACCTATATACAAAAATACTCACCACATGGTATTGAGTCTTCAGATATTTTTCTATTTATTATGCAGACCAGCAAACATTGTAAGCAGCATCTGATGAATAGTTTCATTCATTCGGTGGATTCGGGTAAGCAGCTGCGCCATAGTAATGAAAACCAACCAAATTGTTTTCTTCGTGAAAAGCCTTAAAACCAAAAACGCCAACGTGGCTTAATCTGCCTTACATTGTTGTTCACTTTACCATTAAAAGTCTACATCGCGTGTCTGATTCACGTTTGGAGGGCCCTTTTTATCGAACCTCATTTTTTGCAGTGTTGATTGAAACTGTGCATGGACATTTAACGCAACCTCTCTCTGTTAAATGTCTAGTCCAGCCACCTGATATTCGTAAGGCATCACACGCTCTGTTAGATCATATCTGCTCCCGATCAGCAAATATGTATGCAATTAAGACAACAGAGATATAGGTTTACTATTAATTTTTTTCACACAGCATTTTTATAGCTGCTTTTCGTTTATGAACGCAGTCACAACGCTATTCTTTACAGATACGCATCGGTGGGCGGGACAGTTTGTCGCCTTGTTTTCAGACAATATCTTGAAGCATTAAATGTTATTTAGAGATATTTAGAAGCTTTATTGTCCAATTGCCTTTAGAAACCTTGTGATTGAGCAAACAGTGTGCCTCAATAAAACATTTGCCACTGTAGTCCACGACTGCTGGCTTTGGTTGGCGTGTATGTGCTATCAAGCGGAGGGAAATTCTTACAGCCGCTGAATTCACATTACCACCGGGTCGATGCCTTAATATTTTAAATGATGAACACTTCTATTGAATACAAAATCAGACTAACTAAACACACGTGTGCGTTCCACTCTCTGCTTCACTTTAAAAGGTCATACGGATTAACCATACAACCATTAGTGGGTAAATTTACGATTCTTTTCAACTATCCTATAGTTGAGGACATAATCGTGCAGCAGTACGTGTTGAACACGCAGGTGCCACGACGGCTGTACGGTGGCAGGTGCAACACAAGACATGTACCAGATGTAATCGCACGGCAAATTGCGCGTTTGAGGCGTAATGGGAAAAGACCGATATATATATATATATATATATATATATATATATATATATATATATATATATATATATATATATATATATATATATATATATATATATATATATATATATATATATATATATATATATATATATACTGACGATTACAACCATTCGTGGACTCCAACCATTCGTGGACAAATTTTTATAATGCATTTTTGCTATCATTAATTATCAATTATTTATTCGGCATCTTTTAATTGATACAATTAAATAGTTTAAAGCGAATTAAAATCTTTTTGTCACTTTTTATTGCTGGTATATACTTTTGGTCCTCGAAACGTCGTCCACGAAAGGTTAAGACATTAATTTATACGTATAAATCCAACCTTTCGTGCCCATATATATTTTTGAATATTTGCGGAATACCGAAATATTTTAATCATTTTCAGTCATCATGGATTAGAAACATAATATTTGTTGTAGATTTGATCATTATGAACCATTGCTAGAATTTCGCGATCTAACCCAATGTTGTAGATTAATGAAAAAGTAGAAAAATAGAGTTTTTCGGTAAAGAAATTTAAGAATAAATCAAATATTTTAATTTTTCAAATAAATATATCCCACACATATGATTAAACATTATTTCGGAAATTTGGATCGAAGTAAATACGGTTGTATCGAAGATATTTAGGTGTGCATGTTATGTCAACGAATGGTTAGTTGTTAAAATTTTATTTCGCTATTATATTCAAAATCCAAAGAAATCACGCGTGGAAGATTATTTGTGTACGTTACTAAGACTAGATTATCACATTCGAATGGTCAAACCAAAATATTTTCAAATATTTTCGACGAAAATCAGCGTTGACTTTATGTGGACATACTGGTATATCCTTTCGTGGACCAAAGTCTACGAAAGGTTGGCGGTTTGTCCACTAAAGGTCGCATTCTTGCTAATATATATATATATATATATATATATATATATATATATATATATATATATATATATATATATATATATATATATATATATATATATATATATATATATATATATATATATATATAGATATATATATATATATATATATAATATATATACTAATGGAAAACTACATTTTTGATAGGGTAACATTAGTCCGTATTACGAAATTGGGTTTTCGCGCGCATAAACTCTATTGAAGGCTATTGTGTGAGAAGGATTCAAACGACATCTCATATCGCCACATATATTCAGTATACTTAATTGCACCAAACATGTGTCCCGTTATACCATCATTATGGCTTAATAAAAGGCGCGAGACTGCGGCGTAGTCGAACTCTCGGGTCAAGTTGAAAGAGTGTCCTCTCTATTGTTGCCCCGAAAATAATCTATGTGTTTTTGCTCCGATCATAGCAATGAGAAACGTAGCATAATTCTACAGGCCCCTAATACAATTTTCAGGGCACACTTTTATTCCATCGACAATCTTCTGAACCCCTTAGTTTATGATGTCGTAGTCAATTTCGACATTGTTCATCAGTAATGTACGTGGAATGCCGCTTAATGTAAAAGATGCTGGTCAGTGACGTTACTATCTTAATTCATTACTTGCTTAATGAATGAATGAATTAATAATTTGGTATTTGGTAACATTAACATATAGCATACTCTTGCCTAGGCGGTTAAAAGACTTCTTAACTGCATGTCAATTGTTAATGGAGAAGGTAATAACAATAACAAACGAATTGCCAGCAGTGCAATCCTGGTTTCTACTTCGTTAACCTGATGTATCTATGTGACCATTTCGAAGAAGCGCCTTATGCAATATGCAATCAGACCCAATCTGCCGTCAAACTGACGATCAAGCGGCGTTTTTGCCTAAGATCCATAAAGGAACGCTTACTGCTTACCACGTTAATGTCCCATTAATTGTTTCCCTGTATGTAAAACCTTCTGAAAGTAACAGAGCTGCAATGATACTGAATGAAGGGTATCGAGAGGATTTGACAGCAAATTTATTTATATTTTCAAATAGGCGACAGAAAAATGTGACAAGTGGTTTCACGAGGCTTTCAATACAGCTGCAAAAACTAAACATGCCGTTAGAAAGATTTCAGCCTTTGGATTGTCTGGCTTGCATAAAGGTTTCTCTGGTTGACTATATATGCTAAAACCAAGCAGCTGCAGCGAATGTTTTATCTTCAGTATTGATGAGCAACAAATGTGGTATTAACCTGACCAAATAAAGTCATCAAGCACATTGTTATTGTTTTGTTTGAATCGACGAGCTATTGCTTCCAATGGTTGCGATATTACTTTGCTGGTAATGTGTTGCTGTGCCAATAACAAACAAATGACAGCCAACTCATTCATATTTACACATATCAATATCCATAACACATGTTTTGAGATGCAGCATCTTAAAAGGCAATAAATCTTCTTCTAAATGTTAGCCAGTCTTGTTATGCATCTCCCTAATGTCACAACAACACTAGACTCCATTGTTCTGGCTATTAAATAATGATTATCCGTCATATTTGAAAAATAATTGCGCGCAAACTCCACCTACAAGATTACAGTAACACGTCTGTGAGACATTCGAGGTGCAACCTTCCACTGATGGTTTAATCTTGGTCTCTTAAGGGACCCGAAAACAAATGTGAGTTGGTTATGGAGTTGGTAATAACGCTGATTTACACCATAAAAATGAATCGCTAGCAGAGCTATCATGGTTTCGATTTGGTTTAGCACATCGTTGAGTCTGACATCAACTTGATTAACTTACGTGACACTAATCTATGAACATCCTTAATTGATAAAACTGTTAGACCCAATCAGCAGTAATTCAGAGAGTCATCATGTGTAACGCATTTGCACGAAATCACTTTGCGATATGGATCAATATATCCCTGTTAACTGAAGGCGTATTTCCAATGGCATCTTGATAAAACTGCAACTTAATATTATCAGTAAGATAATAGGACAACTTAAACGAATGAATTTACTTAAGACAGGCTAGAAGGTTGATTGCATATTTTCATTACGCCAGGAGGTTAATAATAATATGTTTATAGTTGCTATCAAGTAGGAGTGTTCTACTGTGTATGGCGATTTAAAACGCTCTCAAAGGGTCCAAAAAAACACTGCCCAAGAAAATCGGCAATACCAGGTGCTGATAAAGCCGGAGACGTTTTGATGTTCAATATAGGGTGGATGCACATATTTCTATTACAAGCTTATTGGATGTAATGCAATAAGATTATGGTACACTTTGCTTGCATTATGTACCAAAATGCCAACTGAAGGTTGTGTTTGGAGTTGAATATGTACATCGTTTGAGACCCCGTTTGTTAATACAGCCGATGCAGGAAGTTTTTGCCTATCATATTGTTATCACATCTCGATATTAAAGACTAAATAAGGCATTATTCATCAGATCAATTATCGGCATAAATGCCCGCAGTCGTCTATATACACCATGACAGAAGGGCGGAATGACCTCTCGTAACTATAACAAAGATAAGGAAAAAGAATGGGCTTTTTTCAATAAACAAGCACGCGTTTAAACACATTTTGCCATTGACATATTTGGAACTGGTCCCATGGTACAACATGCTTTATATTACGGGATCACTCTTCCACCTGATCTATCAGATTAGAATTTACTCTTATGCCATCCTATTAGTCCAGTTCATATAAACCGATTGACGTATGGTAGTGATAAGTTGCACAAAGACCAACGGTAGGATGATTCGACATGTACGTCAGATTAAGAAGTGACAACCCTGCTTCAATGTGCCAGAAGTATAAACATTACTTTTAAGCTTATAAGACACATTAAAACAATCAGAGTATACAGGAGTAGATATCACTAGCACTTATAACATTTAGAGAACTTTTGCACAAAGAGTTTTTTAGAGAAATATTTGGAAGGGACAATTTGCTAAAATTGTAAGATGAATAATTCCATGAAAAACCCACACTACATCATTGGATTTAATGAGCTAATCAGAATTGGATGTGCCTAGTTAAGCAGTGTAAAACGTTTATTCATGATGACCATTTTTCAATTGGAGATTCAACAGAGCAATTATATTATATTAAGTTAATCAGCAAATTGTGATGAGCCATCAACAAAGGCCTTTGTAAGCAGGTCCAATTTGTTTTCAATCTTATTGCCGTCTTAGGCTGCACGAGGCGATTTTCTCACAGTAGAGTAACAAAGAAGCGATAATTGAAGTGTGTTCCTGAACGCCAAGTGAATCAGACATCAGCACATGTGATGTTTTTGAGTTCATATATATAAACATAGCCCAACCAGATTATGGGCAGTCCATATACTAATGTACTGCAATGAAAATTCAAATACATGGCAAGATAATGGTATTTATCACTGTGAATATATTTGCCTATGTTGGACATTGATGGGTTTTTTTTTAAATTTCGTACACATTGAATGCGGTAAAAAATACCAGACGATTCATCAGTCCTTGTGCAGAGCAAACCACAGATGTTTCATAACCCGACACTGCAAGGCGGCATTAGGCCTCTTATATCTCAGCATCAAATGGATTAATTGATCAGGTTTTCAGCATGAACAGGATTCTTATTTTTCAACCGTGTTTTAAGTGATAAAATCTCTAGATTAGGTCTCATATGTAGCTGACTTAAATATTGTTTTGTAGGTAAAACCCTTCGATTACTAAAATATATATAAACGAATGCCAGATTTCTAACACAGTGCTGACGATTTTCAAAGCTGGGTCCGTATTCAAGGAATCATTACATCAGATGCATCTCAAAACTCTATAGCATGCTTGCTACGAAATAGGAGTGACTGTTTAAAGATCTTGAAAAAGAATGTTAATTTAACATCAAGTTGCGGTAAGTTTCTTTGTTGCAAATCTTGCTATTTGTTTGTTTGACTGATTATCTTCGAGCAGCGTCGTAACTAGCCCGAATATTGCACGTGGAAGATGCTATTTAGACACCGAAAGCTAAAACAAGGTAACAATTGATTACAATCGAGATATGTTATATATATTAGAGATAAATCATTAATAGAACGTAGATGGTTCAGTCAATGCATGCCCAAGTCACAAACACCTCTAGGTCTAATGTGACTTTGGCATCACATTAACTTTGAACAAACATTTGTGCGGAAACGCGCCATTAACTTCTTAATTCCTGAACCCGCCAATTACTTATTTAAACCTATTACCACAATGAGCCGATTTTAATGTAAATTGTTAATCGTCCCTTGTTCCAATTGTATGTATAAACCTTGGGGAGTGGCCGCACAGCTACAAAGACAGACGTAGAAGAGAAGGTTATTTGTGCTTGTGCTCACACCAGTACAACTGCATCTATCATGAAATGCATATATAACTATCTCAAGAATTTCTTGTAATCCAAGATATTGTGTGGCAGCATCTTTCTTATTGTTTTCGGTTGTAGTAATTTGCGTATTTAAGGTACTTGTATTCACTTCCTAATCTCAACAATGAAGTATGATGTGTAACAGAGGTAGGTGTCAGATAGCTCGTGACCGAATCCATTTTCACCGGTATCTTTTCAACACATAAACAACTTGCACAAAACGATAGATTGTAACCTTACAATCACCCCGATGTTTTAAACAACTTATAGACATGTAGCGGAGTCAGATACTAAACATATTATGAACGTCTCGTCTGCGTGAACGAGCACAAGAACCAGATCGTTTACTGTACTACATGCTTGTTGAATGGCATAACACGCAAATAGTCAATTTATTGATTTAGTTAAGCATAGTTGACTCCTATTGCTTGTAAAGTTGTTTTATGCTGTAAATAGTATTGAAAACAACCTATCAATGATATTCACAAACAATGACATTGATATATGTATGGGGCCGTTCTCCACAGGATAAATTTGACTGGTTCTATCAATTTGATGGACGCATTGTTTTGAACAGCAATATTGCTCAGGATATACACTTTTATTAATTGAATGAATTTGCATCAACACACGCAAAACTAAAATGCAAAAATAATATATGGTGCTATTTGTCTGCCCTATGCATGATTAAAAAATCTCACTGGCGTTTTGACTGAGTGTGGAAAGTACCAATGATTATTAGTGGGCTTGAAACATGTATCATTATTTATTGTGCACACATACATTGCGTAAGATAAAATATATTGTATATCTGATAAATAATGGGAGCTCGAAATATGAATGACCTCATTCACTTTCGCATTTTCGCAATCAGTAGCTTGATTGATGACGTTTTAATTCCGACGCAGACCTCAGCACAACGTCGTTTTATTCTTCCATTGAAAGCCCGAGCGAACTCCAATCATCACCGTACCTACACAGATGACGCTTACAACAATAAAAAATATCTGTGTTGGGGTTGAAGATACTATAAAATGTTTATCAGACATACAACATATTTTCTTTTATGCAATGTATTTCAGTATACCAGTTTATGTGTGAATGCTGCTCGATTGTGTTTGTGTGGGGCAAGCATTACATTTCTGGTCAAAACCTGATCTGAAATCTGTTTATTCATAATAATGCAGCCAAACATCTTTACTTATTAGTTTCTGTCAAGTCAGAATAGATATGAGCACGAAACGCTTTATCCCATATCTATCTCTGTAATATTGATTGGTGATAGCAATTTCCCAGGATTTAAGTTTTGTCATGGAGCTGTTCGCTGTTACAAGTTTGTAAATTTAATGCATATAATAAATGATAAGGTCTCATAATAAAGAAACCACAAATCGTCAAACACACTGCTCAGGGCTTTTAGTTGTCAAGTGATAGCATTGTTTTTATTTTTATCATGTACATCCAGAAAGGCTCTGTGGTTTACTGAAAATCGTAATGTAATGCAGCACGTCACCCAGAAGGTCTGAGTGAATGTTGAAAGTTCGTTCTAAACCGCATACACTATGAATGGATTGTGGAAGCCCAACGTTTGTGCAATTACATTTATCAAAATCACTTTATCATTTTCTGTTATATGCAAAAAAATGGTTTAATTTTAAATTGGTTGCCTATATCGAATAATCATATAAACGTGACACACATTGACTCATTTAATGCGATGACAAAATAAGATTCATCAATAGCGGGATTTTAGGGGGGGGGATTTCCCACATTAAGGACGAATCATTCCAGCTAAAGATTATTTGTAACGAGAGCTGCAAAACGAAACCCAAACGATTTTCGTGAATTTTGAACGTATGTTTATAGCAGCATAATCATTTGTACAAAAACCGAATCCGATGAATAAATGGTTGGATAATTGTTTGGAATAGATTGTCTGACTTGTACCACAATGTTTACTTTACATTAGCGTATTTTCAAGAGAATAAAGCAAGCGGGGTAAATGAATTCTAAAATACATGATGGGATAATATCACTTCATAAATATCCATGGATGTAAACATTGAACAAAAAATATGCAAGGCCATCCATTTCACATAAAAGCTCTGGGAAATTTATAACCTTAAACTTTTATAAAATATATATTAGCGTGTCATACTCGATACTGATTCATTATTTGCCTTAGTTTCATTTGCAACTAGTTGTCAATGTCAAGCATTTGTCATATATGAACGATTGGTAAACATTAAACGTGGTAACAATAGTAGTCGTCGCTCTTTGTAGTAAACAAGCAAAATGTATTGCTGCACCAGGTCACTGTAAGGTCACACACAGTATCAAAATGTAAGATCATGTTAGAAGCTACACAATGAACGAAAGGGCCTCCAGTCGCAAAATGATTATTAAATTCGATGTTGCTTCATTCATTTTTGTTTCTACAGTGTGCAGCTTGCTACTTTTTAAGGTGTTGGTCATTGCATGGTCACGTGGGTGATATGGGGGTAAAACACGAAAACGCGGAATGTCCGAGTAAGTTTCCCCATATCATCTGCACCATGCGATAACAGGCTCATCGCGATGGCACCCACACGCAATAATCAAGCCCAAATTATCACTGATATGTAGAATGTATAGTAAATAACATTACACGAGGATGCGTTGTTAGGGTGCTGCTTTCATTTGGTACCTCATTTGCGGCCGGGAGTCCGACAAGAAAGGTTCACTTCGGCGGAGTTTGCTCAATTTATAATTAAATCACAATTTAACATTAAGGATCTAGTAATAAGTATCGGTTTCGGGTCAGTGTCAGATTACAATATCAATGAAAAACAAAAACACTGCAAGCATGTTGTTTTATTCTTCGGTTACTGATAGTTCATTGACATTGTATGAGTAGAAATATACGTTGATTCTGTTTGAACATTCTTACGCTAAACCATATGGAACAATTTGATCTACAAGTTTATGGTAGCGAAATATTCGTTTTGGGGATTAATTTGGCATATAATTTCAGTGAGTAGCGTTTCTTCTAATGTATGATAAGATCATCGGTATGTCGGACTGTGTCATGTGTTCATCTCCTTTATCAATATCACCCAGTCTTGCTGTGTTTCATTATTCAAACATCGCGGAGTCTGGTCGTCGGTCTTTGCGAATGTTATAATTTCGCGTCTCAGCAAGAAACTGATAAGGAACATGCAACCAGAATTATATTTAACAAGCAAACTATTTTTGAAAGAACAGAACTACCATAACACATGCAATGTGTGCTGGATATCAAGCGCCTCCTTAGTCTTACAATGTTAGAGCTGTGGTGCTCGGTGAGGGACGCTCTCTATTTGAAAGAACGCTAAGTGATATTGTCTTTCCTGATCAGCAATCGTACAGAACTGCCTATTGAAATAACCAGATATAGACCACGTTACCGCCTTTTATTCAAACCAGCATAACTTACCTTTTTTTAGTTTTCCTAAATCTTAAAGACCTTATTCAAGTTTGATGTCATACGACGTGCGTTGTTTGTATATTTTGTAAATAGCGGCGTATTCATTATCATTATGTTATCGTAGAGCTATATTTACTACATGATGGCTCATACACGAATACATACATACATGCATACATGCTGACATGCATGCGTGCATGCTTACATAAATGTATACATTATACCTACATACATACATACATACATACATACATACATACATACATACATACATACATACATACATACATACATACATACATGCATACATACATACATACATACATACATACATACATACATACATACATACATACATACATACATACATACATACATACATACATACATACATACATACATACATACATACATACATACATACATACATACATACATACATACATACATACATACATACATACATACATACATACATACATACATGCATACATGCATACATACATAAATACACACATACATGCAAACATACATACATACATACATACATACATACATACATACATACATACATACATACATACATACATACATACATACATACATACATACATACATACATACATACATACATACATACATACATACATACATACATACATACATACATACATACATACATACATACATACATACATACATACATACATACATACATACATACATACATACATACATACATACATACATACATACATACATACATACATACATACATACATACATACATACATACATATATACGTACATACATGCATGCATACATACATACATACATCAAAATGAAATTGTTCCAGAATGACAATTTTTACATCCAGTCCTAATATTCCATGAGCTTTTGGGGGACAGAGAAGCTAAAAAGAATTTGAAGGTATTGAGAAAAAGCAACATGGCTGCAAAATTGTTTGAAATAAACTCAGCGGCAGTGGCATTCTGATTTGTAGGGAGTTAACAGAGGCTTTCCCTCAATGAGCAATTTTATCCTACACACATGACTTGCTGCAATACAAACTTCTCCACACAACTGCAAACAATCTGCTTTGAAGCCAATCTGATTGCCGTCTCGAGTTTCATGGCTCGTTTATGAATAGCAGTCTAGACAACAGCTTTGGAAGCAAATATTGGTAGATAGCGGTTTCTGCCTTAGATTTGCATAAGCAAAATGAAATTCAGTAGTGTCGTTGGGGATTTATTTGAAGTGGAGAATATAAAAAGCGACTACCTAACTCCTTAACCCAGCACCCACACCCCCTTCTCCCCATCTTAATTTTTTTTTACCGTATTCAGGAAATTGGTTGGATACTGCGAAGAGTGGATCGTTATTAAATAAAAAGCTTACTTTTGGCGAGGTAGGCATTAGGTCCACATTGTTGTATTGAACTGATGGGGTCAGTGATGTTGATATAAGTAGGTTGTGAAGCAGATTTAGGGAAGTTGACATTTCCTGAAATGATGTTGTAAGGATATGATAGATTGTGTCAGGATCTGCCTCAATTACCGTGAGTGCTTAAAAGGGGCAATGTGATGTAGTTCGTTGGTATGGTAGGCAAAACTGTAGCCAAAGGGAACGTTCTGTTGTAGCGGTGTTTGCTGGGGAGCAACAGGAATGATTGAGAAAAAACATTGTGCCTATGTCGAGTGTCACAAAATAGTGCAGTAGCGATGTGGGCAGAGATATGCTGTCAGATTTAGGACTCCTGGCTCAATCGTAAGTTTACTGTTGTGATGGTAGAGCTACCATACTGTCTTGAATACTGGGCATGGGGAATCGGCTAATCAAGTATCTAGATTTGCGGGTTTAAATTCGAAGGAAACAGTAACGTTGGTCGACAAAATACAGTACATAATGTGAGAAGCGCATTGTTTGACTTACAAAATGCGACAGTGGAATTCCTGCTACAACCTTTGTTATTTTACTTAACGCTTACAGAAATAAAGGCAATTGTACAACAGCTTAATGATTTTTATTCGCCTTTTAGGTCTATAGATGGCAATAATGCATTATGATAAGTTGTATGGGCAATGTAGGTGTATCGAAATCCAGATTCATTTATGCAGCCTTCAAAAGGCAGTGGCAAAAATCCAATTTGTTTTTGATCTTATTGCCGTCTTAGGTTGCGTAAGAAGATCTCCTATATGCAAACCAGGGTAGCGTAATAAATATGCGTCGTGTAAAGCTTGTTCTTGGAATCCAATTTAAACTAGCACAAACGCATTATAATACATGGAGGCTAAATGGCAAGACATTAACTGAGAATTCAGTCCAGCTTTTTTGGTATCCCTTATTGTTGACATCGCTGGGTGTAGGAAGACATTTGAGGTGGTGACTTCCACACACAGTTTACGGAATAATTTAGGAAATCTTAATCTAGGTCTCTGACGGGACCCATAAACTATATGCTAGGCCGGGTAATAACGTTGCATTACACAGCAAAAATTATTCGCCAGCAGAGCTTTTATGGTTCTTATTTGGTTAAACACATCGTTAAGTCTGACAACAACTTGATATACTTACGTGATACTGATCCATGCGAATCATCACATAATATTACTTTTAGAAATAATCTACAGTGAATCAGAGAGTCATTATGTGCAGCGCATTTGCACGAATTCACTTTGCGATATGGATCAATATAATAATAATAATATTTATTTCGTACATTCAACTCACACAGAGAAAGAATACAATACAGAAAACAAACAGGTATTACATTAGGCACATGCGGTATATAATTACATTTAAATCGCGCGTGCTAATGTCTGGAATATAAGGCCATTTGCAAGAAATATAATATAGCACCAGCAATAGATAGAGAAGCGTCATGGAGTTTATTGGGTCATTAACGCTTTTAAACATTGGACAGTGAAACATTTCATTATACATACCTTGCACATGTGTATGTAAGATATTGCAGGCATTTGAACTACTGTCATATAGCACAAGTCTAGCATAATTTGAAATATGAATGAACCTTCTATGCATTTTCGTCTCAGCATAAACATTTTCACGAATGCAGTGTAGTAAATAGTTGTTGGACCCAAGAGTCTCCTGATGAAAAGTCCCCCAACTGACATGCCTTGCGATTTACACAATTTAAATTTTACAGATACCGAGGTATATTAGAACTTGGTTACGAACAAATTAAAATGTCAGTAGAAATCTGCCACAGCAACCTTTATTCTTTTCTTATCTTCTATAATTTTTCCACGATAGACGTCTTTTCGAACATTTTTTAAGTTTATTTTTTGAAATTGCATATAGCCAGAAACAGGACCAGTTCACTTGGTCTCCATCATAGCCATGATGGCACAGTCATTCAAAGCAAAGTACGCTGATACACTTGTTCACAGTCAGTTATACTGGTTCAGGCTTCTCAAACAATCGTAACTACTTCTGTTAACCGTCGAATATGAAAAAAACTGAAATCGAATATTACAATATCTTCAAAACATTTCGTATTCATTTCAAACGATTCAATTCAGAAGAACGAGACATATGATCAAAAATTTACTATACCTCACAAAAGACAAGTGACTTCGAATATTAGTTCATTTGATGCTGTTAGATCGTAAATCGTATTCTATGACGTGTTTTATAATGTTATCGCCTAATGTCGCAAACGCTGGTGTTTCATACGTCACCAACGACAATATCTACATATATCGTGTCATATATCTTTATGCCAAAATATATGCCTACAGAATGCAGAATATTTTTTTATATGTTGACTTTGCATTGGAACCATATTCCCTGTTATCTCAATCGCAGGTGGCATCGAGCCACATTGAAAAGTCATTCGCAACAGCTTCGGGATTCGACGTCATAAGTTCAGTGTGTTGTCGTGTATTGTCGCTTCTTGAATCAGATGTGATGCCAAGCATATCCTTTTGTATCTATTCAAAACCGGACCATGGTTATGACGTGCCTAAATTGTTGTCCACTAGACCATCCTACGCCAGCATCATATGTGCTGAGGAATGTTTCATGGTCGTTAGGGGCGGACTAATCAGACAGTGGTTATGTCAATTTTAGTAATCAAGGCTGAAAAAACGGGTTTATTACGTACAACTAACTACTGTCAGGTAGCGTGAAACACAGTTCATTGACGTTATTGTCATGAATAATGCATGGCAAAGAAACAAGGTTAGTATAATAAAGATACAGTATGGCCAGTTAGCATGGAAGCAGAGTGCCCGCTGCATCGCCTGGACTTTACCATAGTTGCCATCTATTATGCTGCCCCTGAGTTGTCTGAAATCCTATAGGAAAGCACTGTAACAGGGTGACGATGCTATGATCGTGGCTAATCAATGTGTTCTCCGAACAGAATCAGCAAACAAGTTTGAAGACACATCACAATCACCTACAGCCTTGGAGACAGCGCTGGTTGATGAAGCCGCCAGCAACTATATCCAAGGTGTACCTAAAAGGCTTATGTATATGAAATGTGCAAGACATACGTTTAATTTAAATTCAACACCCAATGTAATAACCTATATATTGCATCAATATGACGAAACTATAAAGTCGTAAAAAGTAGACTCGAATCTGATAAAGGCACCAGAATGATTCCTTGAATACCAAATACAGATATAAAAATAGATAGATGCGGATAGTAGGACTAAAGCATTCTCAATTAAGAACTCTAACATCTTTCCCATTAGCATATCTTGAATACTATGAAACTAGGTGCATCGCTAACAGAGATTCAGCTACGTCTTCTAAATTCAGTGGTCGTGTTGGAGCTAGCGCACAGTTTCTGTTTTAGCACCTGCCACTTTCACACTTACCATCTGCTGTTGGTTGAAACGAACACGTAAGCAATTATCGGATTGTAGTCGAACGGTTTCCAATGTGTAGACTTGTAAGTAAGAGAAATTTCGTAAAAATGGGTTGAATAGTGATTGCCTATTACCTCATGAAACAGCATCGGAACAGCAACAGAATGATGCCTTGAGCAGCTGATAGCCTCTCTACTTCCTGGGATAGATTTGGGCATTTTTTTAAAAATGCCTCATTGGCTTAATCTCTACTGATGGCGTTTACAAACTAGAGTCAGTATCTGTCGTTTTGAGCAGACCTTGGCGAACCATTATGGCAAATATTAGATAAAAGGGTGGTTTGCGCTGTCCTGAATGTTTTATATTGTCTACACCACTGAGAATAACACGGGTGATATCGGTAAAGTGCGTATGTAAACTTTATGCTACCACATATAGAGAAACAGGTAACTTCATTCTTCATAATTAACCGGATACACCTAAGCCCTGGGTAGTTTCTCGAAACAGCATACCGTATGAGCTCTGAATCTGTTGATTTGTATAATATCACAAACTTAATTGTGTCTTTATGATTTGAACGACGACGACAAGGCTGCATTGCATCAATAGCTGTTACCGATGTTGTTGGTCGAGGTGCCAATCATACCGACGCCTCTGTCTGCCTATCTCGTTTACTAAATCTTTGTTATGAAGACTGGTTAACAATGTCTTACAAAATATTAACAGTTGGATTAACATTACATTTTATTTAACACAACTACTGTTTTGAACCTAAGGAATCGTTTTTTGTAACTGCAACTCGTTATTTCAATATTCTCGAAAAAAGTTTATAGGCATGCGTGGAGCTTTCATGCAATGCATGCTGAGTTAAAGGGTAAAATTGGAATCGACGTTGTACGTTCTGGACATTGGCCTTTTTGGTTGCGGAAAAAGGCCATACTAACGGTACAAAGCCGGGAATAACCTGCCTTCCCCTCTCGCCCCAAATAGACTCCGTATGTTCCTTTGTTCGCAAACTATGGTGTTCTGTGCATTGGAGTGGCATCTTGCAGTCAAGTAATTAAAACCCAACCAGGCCACATTGATTAATGGAGGCACAATGCTGAGTGCTTAGTTGCATTAAGAAACAATATGTAGTGCATAATGGGGCACTGCTGCAAATTGGCTGGCTCCTCGAAATGCTGCTTGCACAAAATTAATCAGACAACAGATTCTAGCAACACTGTCATTGTACAAATGAAGAGAAGAAAGCACAAATTGAACATTTGACACGTGTCTTATAAACAGCTGTATTGTATAGTTACCATCCTATCAACAACCTCTCAGATTATGTGTTCGAAAAGAAGTATAAAATGGCTGTGTTTGTAAGTTAGTTACGTCTATCCTAATTAACTCCGTAAAACAATATGTTGATGCACAACCAGCGGTTATATTGATTTTAAACAAGAATTGCTAAATGTTGCTAATGCATATTTAATTCATACGATTGGATGTGTTACCATTTTTCGGCACTTCTAAGGGATTGTAACACCTCATACACTGTACCATATTGCCTTGATGCTATTACAAATTAAAATCTGTGGTGTAATCTTATTCACCCAAGTTGTCATTCATCCATAATCGTCCTTGCCATTCATCCACAAAGGCACTTGTCGTTCAATCGTAAGCTTTGTCTCACTTGCTCAGCCACTTCATACAGAAACCATACACAGGAGGCCTATTTTGGAACATTACTGTTGACAGAATAACCTCTCTGTTGAGCGTGTGCCGTCATTCTATATGGAAAATCCCACGGAGTTAACGGACACCTATGGATAACGCAATAAGGTGATGTAGCAGCAAAACTAACCACTGTTGTTAAGGACGGACTTGTTCAGTGTTGTGATTGTGGCGGGGATGGCAACGGTGCTGGTGAGAGTCTTAGCAAGGGTTACTTTGTATCATTGTTGGGTTAATGAAGAGAATTGTACCATTTGCGGGATTGTATAAACGCTGAAAACTAAACCTGTTTCACTAGCTAGTGCAATATAGAATTTAGTTTTATAATTTCACTTTTTCAGCCCATTGTATACTTATAGCAACTGAAAAAAAACACAATCCTTGGAGGTTATAACAAGGTAAGTACATCAGGAAGTGTGTCGCAGCGTGTGCAAGCTAACAAAAGTCATACAGAGGCTGTTTTGTGCCGAAGATTATTGAAGTAATAAGTACACACACACACATATATATATATATATATATATATATATATATATATATATATATATATATATATATATATATATATATCTAGAGAGAGAGAGATATATATATATATATATATATATATATATATATAAATATATATATATATGTATATATATATATATATATATATATTTTTTATATATATATATAATATATATATATATGTATATATATCACAAAGCAGTAGACGTTCTGTTATGTGATTACCAGAAACAGAACGTCTTAATTACTGCTACCGGTAGGGAGGGGGTACAATATTATATATTATATTTACATAAATTTATAAAGAGCTCTATTCTTAACCTTGACGCTATATACATTAACTGGTAAATTTTATGATAGAGATAATAAACAGACTTATGGTAAATAAAACCAGTAAACAAACAAACAAAACATTATATTACGAACAATTATATTTAACCCTGGTTCTGTGTTATAAAATATATATATTTATCAAGGATATTTACTTATGTTATTAATGCTTCCATTTTTCTCTAATCATGCATTGAACAACTGATAAAATATTGATGGATATATTGACATCGATATGGACTGCGGTCAATACAGGACGTTGATTGCGTATAGAAAGCATGTATCATTTTCCGTTGCAATATGTGCTTAATGATAATGCAACCACACTATCATATTAAACATAGACTTGAATACACATTTATCCTTACTTATTGCTAACAACATATTTACTTATGCCGTATAAATGTTATTTCAATTAATGTCCTATTTGATGTCCTATTTGTCAACTCCTGAAGTGAAATAAGTGTTTGATGTGAAGTAAGTCAACATCCTACAGATGCCAAAATGGGCATAAAGTTGATATCATTGTGGTTAAATGCTGTGGGATCAAAAGTATCCACTTAAGATAAAATCCAGGTATGGCGTTACATTATATTATTTCTACATAAAGGTTCATAACACAAGTTGTAAGTCATCTACTTAAAGTAAATTGGTTCTTCTCAGTTTGGAAGTAAATTGGTTGAACGTGATTTGTGGCAACTTAAGGGATTGAGAAATGTTTTGTCCTTCCTCATCCATGCATAGAGGAATTCCGCTTGTTAATATCACATCATCTGATCAAGTTTGATTCCAGTACAAATGGCTTGGTAACTCTGTTCAACTATCTTATGTCGTAGTAGCAAAATACACACTTCTTGTAT
>CM067347.1:20704579-20778013 GCA_034190875.2 Urechis unicinctus
CGTGAAAGACACCTAACACGCAAGTCAATTTGCAGGCCAAGATGGAGAGCTGTGACGACAGCGAGGGATATGCAAAGTGAAGAAGCTGCAAAGTTGTTGCTGGACCGTTGAGACATTGCGTTGCATTATGAATGATGCCTGAATCGGATCTTCGAAATAACCGTCGTGTAAATATCTCCGATTGAATCACCGTTTTAACCTATTGCTGGTGCCAGTGCACGATTTGGTCACTTGCATTGCATTCATAGAACGTCCGGTACAAGGATCTTTATTAGTGGTACAGGTAGCAAGGTATGTGCGAAGTTTAAAACTGAGCATGGAAATGAAATACCTTGCTTTGAAATGGGAGGACCAGTTTTCATCAAATATTAAATACCTTTCATGACTTGTTTGACCGACCATAATTCAACATATTGCAGATATGACAATGACAACTGAAACATGGGTTACAAGTGTGCAGATGATATGGTACAAGGTAAATATGACTCCACCTAAATTGTGTTTAATAATCATCATGTACCACTCCCTTCCAAAACACACCCCATTTTTCTCCGAGCGATCTATTGAATTTGTCATTTGATGTACATACCCTTTATGTGACGTTAGCGTGTGGAGACATTATGCTGATGAGTATGGTGTTGAACGTATTGTATGAGAACAGTATATGTTCGTATTGCGTCTGATTGTATTTTGTGCGGTGCAAGCATTACATTTCTCGTCAGAACACCGATTCGTAAGACAAAAATGCAACATATTTATATTTGTCATAATCAACATACACACAAAGCGCTTTGTTTCATATCCATCCCGGTAATAATGAGTAATGAAAGCAATTTTCCAAGCTTTCAGTTTCATCAGAGTGCCATTTGTTGAGACAAATAGTATACTTCTGCTAATGGGCCGCCCAATATAAACAATAGTTCCACATTATTAGATATGAATTTAATTTTTGGGTAATAAAGATATATGGCCATTAGCAACCTTATACTTTAGACATCGTGAATCACCTTATATGTGTTAGAAAGCTTTTGTGTAAGTGTCCAGTTAGAGAAAATCTTCTTGAAGCAATTTAGTTGCAAAGATAAAATATAACCAAAACCAGGCCGGAATGACGTTGAAAGGACGTTAACAAGACATTATATGAGATGATGCTTGATTAGTTCCTTAACCCTTCAAACACGTAAATTATTCATTTAACCCTAATACCATAACGAGTAGGTTTCTATGTAAATTGCTAATTGCTCCTATTTCCAATCAATGAATAAACGCCCAGAGTAATGGTTGTCAATAAGTATCTAGCATTTGTCTTGAAATCCTTCTCTAACTAGCTAAAGGAATTCCTAGTGATTCAAGATAACAAATGGACGCATCTTTCGTTTTGCTTTCGGTTGTAGTGATTATGGTGTGTACGGTACCATTCACATCTAAATCGAAATTCAGTGTGATGTGAAGCAGAGGAATATGTCCGCTGCTTGGTGAACCTATCCACTTGCACATGTAAATCTTCAATCTGATCAAAACGGATCATACTATAACAACACAAAAGAATGGCCAAGAATCAATCATTGATATTTAATGACGAATGGTGAATATGTACATATAAACCGAACATAACAAGACGAACAATCGCAATGCAACAAATACATCCTATGCGGAGGTGGATGTAACCCCAGGCCACCAGTCTGTATGGTCTGCTGTACATTCAGTCCGAACCTTATCTTTTATAACACAATAGTGAAATGAAATGCGAGTTTGACATGCACGCCATTATGCCTTCTTCATTGTTTCCATAGTTGCTCCCTCACCGATTGCGACCTTTAGTGTTTATTTCTCGATATAAATATTCCCATTCAATATCGACTCAAAGTTTGCTTGGTAACGACTAATGCGGACAGTACCAATTGTCGTTAAGTGTCTGTTTGTGGAAGGTTATAACCTAACTTTTGCGCCCAACACTATAATCCATTCATGAATATCCATTTGGGCAAAAACTAAAACAATCATGTACGTCAGAAATACATGAACTAACTCGGCCGCACGATCTGCCACTGAGCTTATAATGTTATGGCCCCAGGAAGGTTTAAAATAATAGAAAACTACAGTTTTGATCTGGTAATGTTTAGTCCGTATCAAAAGATTGGATTTTCGTGCGCATGAACACCATTGTGCGAGAAAGATTCGAACGAAATTTCATACCGCCACATATATTCAGGATACTTTATTGCAACAAACATGTATCCCTTTGTATCATCATTACTGCTCAGTAAAAGACATGAGACTGCGGCGAAGATAACAGTCGAACAGTCGGGTCAATGTCATAGGTCAAGGTGGGTTAAATTACCCAGGCTAGAAAAGTGTCCTCTGTATTGTTTACCCGTGAATAATCTTTTGTGTTTTTGCTCCGTCCATAATATTGACAAACGTAGCATAATTCTACTGGTCCCCCGTACAATTTGCAGTGCACTCTTTTATATCTTCTGAACCTCTTAGTTTATGATGTCGCTGTCAATTTTGACATTGTTCATCAATATTGTTCGTGGAATGCCGTTTAATGTAACAGATGCTGTTGAATTTCGATTTTGGTAACATTAACTTATAGCATACTGGTCGGTTAAAAGACTTCTTAACTACATATCAATTGTTATCGGAGAAGATAATAACAACAAAAAACGAATCGCCAGCAGTGCAATCCTGGTTTCCACTTCGTTAACCTGATTTATCAAATCGACCATATCGAAGAAACGCCTTGTGCAATATGCAATCAGACCCATTCTGCGGTCAAACAGACGATCTAGCGGCGTTTTGGCTGTGTACCACGTTAATGGTCCATTAGTTGTTGCCCTGTTTGTAAAACCTTCTAAATGTGTAACAGCTGAAATAGCACTAAAATGAGGGTATCAAGAGGATTTGACAACCGAGCAGCAAATGTTTGATCTTCAGTATTGATGAGTTGGCAGTAAGAAATGTGATTTCAACCTGACAAAATACGTTATCAAGCACATTTTTATCGCTTTGTTTGAATTGGCGAGATATTTGTTCCAATGGTTGCAATATTACTTAGCTGGAAATATGTTGCTGCGCAAATAACTACCAAATGACAGCCAACTTAGTCATATTTACACGTATCAATATCCCTGACCAATGTTTTGAGATGCAGCATCTTAAGAGGGAATAAATCTTCTATTTAATGTTACATCGTCTTAAAATACATCTCCCTGGTGTCACAAAAACACTACAATCCATTGTTCTGGCTATTAAATAATCATTATCCGTCATGATTTGAAATATAATTGTTAGCGAACTCCACATACAAGATTTACAGTAACACGTCTGTGAGACATTTGAGGCGTAGACTTCCACTCTGATGGTTTAATCTTGGTCTTTGAAGGGACCCGTAAACAAATGTGAGTTGGTTCTTGAGTTGGTAATAACGCAGATTTACAACGCAAAAAAGAATCGCCAGCAGAGCTCATTATGGTTTTCATTTGGTTAAATACATCGTTGAGTCTGACAGCAACTTGATTTATTCACGTGACCCTAATCTATGAAAATTCTTACATGATAAAACCTTTAGACCCAATCATCAGTTATTCAGAGAGTCATAATGTGTAACGCATTTGCACGAATTCCCTTTGTGATATGGATCAATATGACCCTGTTCACTCAAGGCGGTTCAAATTGGCAGCGAGTATTTCCTACGGCATCTTGAAGAAATGTAACGAAATATTATCGGTAAGAGAATAGGACCACTTAAACGGATGAATTTACTTAAGAATGGCCGGAAGGTCGATTGCATGATTTTCCGCCCGGAGGTTAATAATAATATTTTTATAATTGCTATCAAGTAAAAGTGTTCCACTGTGTGCGGCTAGTTGAAACGCCCTCAAAAGGGTCCAAAAGCACTGCCCCATGAAATCGACAATGCCAGGTGCTGATAATGCGGGGTACGTTTGCAAGTTCAATAAAGGGTGGATGCATATATTTCTTTTACCAGTATTTTCTGCCCCCGTTTGATCATACAGCCGATGCAAGACGTTTTGGCATATCATATTAGTATCACACCTCTATATTAAAGACCCAACAAGGCATTATTTATCAGATCAATTAACGGAATAAAAATCACCAGTTGTCCATAGGAGCTATTGAATATTTACAGGCTAGTGAGTGGGACGTATCTGCTGTTAAAACCACATTCATCGCCGTTATTCTACTGCTGTTCCATGGTTGAAGGGTTATGTTCATGCAACACATGTGAAAGTATACAAGTGGTCGACTCCTGGTTTGCCATTTGGAAGCCCCTGCAGTCATGACGCGTTAAGTTTAACGCGTGTCACGCACGCTTGGGAGATGCAGGGCTACGACAGTAGCTGTGTGTTAGCTATAATTCGACCAGGACAATTCACCAGACAAACAGCTATGACTTGAGAATATCATCCGGTTAATTATAAGAACATGCAGCATATAATGCAGTTACCTAGGTTATAGTTAACAAGATATGCAAAATAAATGCATTAAATCTGCTTACATTCACTATACACAGGACACACAAAATGTGATATTAAAGCCATTTGTTGTTGTTAATGAAAACCCATATTCATCATCTACATATTGTTGAATTGCTATGTGCTATTGCTTAACCCATCATTTGCTATGTGTTCTGTTAGGTTCATAGCTACTTCCATCATTGTGTTATATGCGGTACATTCATCAATGTCATTGGATTCAGCTATCCCTAGCAGATGTAATGGATAGGGGCAAAATCATCATTAAGTGAAATGAGACATGAGCAACTTATTATGTGCTACCATCGAACAGCTGCGCAATTTAATCTACACATAACATCATTAGAGAAGCGCATACTAAAGATATCACTCAATTTACAACGAAATTACTAAACCCTGAAAGGAACACAAGATGCAAAACAAAATCTTAAAGGCCGTGCTACCACTTCTGTGAAGAATAACAAAATGAACTATTTGATTTCGACTCTGTAATTATTAAAGTGGCAATCGATATTTCCTGGAGGTGACTTAACATTGTAATCCACATTGTCCAAACAGCACAGATATAACTCCCTTTGTATGGTTTTGCTGTTATATATATGTTTATAGAATATGTTAACTGATCATCTTGCGCACGCCTAGTTGGCGCCAATGTTGGAAATTATGTTACTTGAGCCCTTAAGCCAGGAAAAACATGGCGTCATCAAGGTAAGCTGGTTTTCAAATGTCAAACGCACTTACGAAATAGGGACGCTAATAGAATAGGGTACTGCAAAACTGAACAATGGCGCCCCGAAATTCACATGATCGTATTTTCCCACATTTTGTTCATATTTCGTGACATAATCAATGAGGCCGCCGATATTCGAACATACTGGCGATTACTAGATACCAAGGAGACTATATCCGAGTGCACAACAAAATACACAAGAACGCCTTTGTGATGTTGTGCAAATAAAGTCTTTACGTAAGTCGTCCATTAAATAGCATTTCTGTCATTTGTACAGAACGTCAGATCGAGTCATGTCCAATAAGGGATGAAGGTTTTAGTAGATGTATATTGACTTGATTTGTGCATAAGTTAAATAATGATATTTATTGATGTCAGCAATTTTCCAGTCTGTCAGTTTTATCCGGGAGCTGTGTGCTGTGACAAATGGAGCACTTTTGATGCACATAATAAATAATAATGCCTCATAATAAAGAAACAACAGAATGTCAAACAAACGGCGCATGGGATTTTGTTTTCACTTGATAACATTGTTTTCATTTGTATCATGCACGTCAAGAAAGGCTCTATGATTTGCTGTATATCGTGATATATGACATGTTAAAGTCAGAATGCCACCCAGACTGAGCAATAAATATAAGTTCTAAGAAAACATGATTGAAATCCGAAAGTGAATATAATTGCACTCATCAATTATACGGATTCATTATTTTCATTTTAATGCAAACAATTGTTTGACTACAATTAGTTGTCTATGTGCAACATTGCTAGGCGCACACATTGACACATACAATACGATGACAAATTACGATTCATCGGTAATTTGTTTTACCCGCATCAAAAAATGCTCTGAAAATTGAGGCAATTAATTATATGAGAAATATAGCTGTAAAACGTGACCCACACTACCTAATGGAACAATGAATGTATGCTTATAACAGCATGGTGAAAATTTTTAAAAACAAATCGATATTTTATGAATAGATTGTAAGAAGTATTGAAACAATTAAGTTATAAAACTTCACAATCAACTTTGCTTTATGCATTGTTATTATAAACGTGTAAAGTATGATGACGAAATTGAATCATATGACATAAGCGTGTATTCAACTGAGTAAAGCAAGCCATGAGTAGAACCTATGCAAGATCAACAATTAAATGTACAAATTCTGTAGATAAACTTTTTGATTTCTAAAATGTACAGAAACGGATGCTGGATTTTGAACACAGCTGGGTCTGTATTCAAGGTAGCAAAGTCAGTCGTAGAGGAAATTTATTCTTGCTTGTGCTCAAACCAGTACAATTTTGCATTTATCATAAAATATATGTAAATCCAGCCCAAGAATGTCTTGTAATCCATGATAATGTGTGGAAGCATCTTTTTTCTTGTTTCTGGTTGTAGTGATTTGAGTGACTAAGGTACCTGTATCCACTTCCTAACAATGAAGTATGATGTGTAACAGAGGTGTGTGTATGACAGATCGTGACACTATCAATTTTTTACCGGTAAATTTTCAACACACAACCTGCAGAAAAGAATGGCCGAGAGCGTATACTTTACAAATGCAAAAATGCAGCTATACACCGAATAAATCATTTGCCATGACAACATATGACAGGCAGTTCAAATGTCAATTGAATATATTCCAAATAATTGCAATTGAAAATATTTCGAGAGCAAATAAGATGAGGGAAGTTGCCCGAGGTCTCGGCCCTGTGTGCATTGCTCACCAGTTAGTCCAGGTGCAATCCTATATACTACAAGGTGAGATGAAATGAGATTAGGACCATGCGTACTTAATGAATGCGAAAGTTTACTCTCTCTCTCGCGACTACTAGTGCTTTTTTCTTAGAAATATCTCCATTTGCCGTTTATATTGATGTTTACACTATCGTAGTAGAAGCGGATAATGCCATGTTCGTAAAGTGTCTTATCATACAAGGTTGTAACCTAACGATCACCCCGATGTTTCAAACCACTTATAGACATGTAGCAGAGTCGGAAACTAAACAAAATATTATGAACGTCTCGTCTGCTTGAACGAACACAAGAACTAGATCGTTCTCTGTTGCACATGCTTGTCGAATAGCGATTCTGCATCACACACAAATATTCTATTTATTGATTTAGTTAAACATAATCGACTCCTATTGATTTTGAAGGCATTTGATGCTGGAAGTAGCATTGTGATACACAGATAAATGATATTCACAAGCACTGACATTCATACTTGTATGGGGCCATTCTCCAACGGACAAATGTGGCTCTTACAACTGTTGCTATCATTTTTATGGACGCATTGTTTAAAACGGCATTATTGCTCAAGTGAAGATAATCATTTTTATTAAATTTAATCCATTTGTTTCATAACATGCACACGTACACAACAATTGATCAATTTATCAGAGGATATTGGGTATCATCAACTGAAAACATCTAACATGTGCATTTGGACGATTGTGTGTAAATCTGAATCTAATTTTCGTATTGTGCAGTTGCTAAAATGAGTGGATTGCAGTCCTATTTCAGCTATTTAATGTGCTCGAGGTGAGACACCATGACATGGAGAGTTTTATATAATGACGCTGCTGTATCCCGTTCATGAAAGAAGCGTACATATAGGAAATACTTGAAATGCGGAAACCAAAACATTGAAAACACTGCTGTCTTTCAAGCATGCCCTGCTGACACGATGCCTCTCAACATCATTCATGAGGTAATTATTTGTTAAACAACAATTTGGCGGTATTGCTCCTCTTATCGTATTTCTCTAAAACAAATCTTAAGTGTGCGGTTTTCTGCAGACTAGCTGGGCGAATAATGTCGCTGTAGTAATAAATCCCTGAGCTACACTGCTGATGGGTAATAAATTCCCAAATGAATATTGCAGCTATTATTTTACCAGGCCAATCTGATGGATTGGGCGTCCTAGTCAGAGTTACGCCTTCCTGCGTCCATGATGCCGTCGGGAGAATTCTTAAAATGATGCCTGATCATTGTAATTTGTCATATTAGACATTTATATTTGGCCGTTTTCATAAACGTTAATGTAGTGACAAATAAGGTTAACCCGACCTGTACAATAGCTAAAGCAGACCAATTGCATCCGGTAAAATTTTCACCCTGGATAGATCGCTGGTTAATATGCGTTACTTATTACAGCGACCTATTTGTTAATGGTTTCAAATTGTATCGATTTACAGCGGTTTCAGTTTATAAAACGAAGGTGATGTCACAAGGTCAAGCTTCGGGTTATCCCAATCTATCGAAATCTCAAATACATCGACCATGACCTGATCTTAGATTATTTACTATCTAGCCTGACATTCTTTGTTATGGAAGTGCTAATCCTGTCAAGGATTGCTAAATGCCTATACAACCGGCATATTAAACTGCACATTTCTACTCCCATGTTGCCGTTACAAATGGCAAGTGCACACAC
Organism: Urechis unicinctus; assembly: GCA_034190875.2. Lineage (NCBI taxonomy): Eukaryota > Metazoa > Annelida > Polychaeta > Xenopneusta > Urechidae > Urechis > Urechis unicinctus. The sequence continues at coordinate 20,713,255 of CM067347.1, forward strand.
CACACTGGATCCAACTGATCCAATTTTAACCAAGCATCTTCCTCTTTATTTAGTTCATTGTCATTTGCAACATTAAGTAATGTCGTTTTATACTCATGAAACTTTATAGGGAGCTGTCATGAAGCCATATTCTTGCCAAACGTGACACCAATCAGTCATACTTCAGTGAAAAACTAAATCGCTAATCTCACAATAACGAAACACATACAATACACAACATGTTTAACAGTCAGCGGAATATAAACTTCAGCAGAGTGCTTCTTAACAAATTGTACCCATTGTTTGCACATACATGCGTTTATATGCCAGTATCATAATAAGACTGCATGCAGTGTTTATGGTTTCATTCAAACCTGCTATATGACTGCGTAAGAGGGTGTGTTTGTAATCAGGTGGATATCTTTGTCATGAAAATGCAAAACTAGCAGATATATAATTGTCACTAATATGGAAATCCCCGGACCCCGTTGACGTGTGGCACATACGGGACATGCTAGCCGTTTTAAAATTGTTTTTATTCATGTATGTATATATTGACTTGAATACACTGATATTATATACATTCCATAAGCATGCTAATCAAACGCACAAATAATCGGTTTAAAATGTTATTTGTCTAAGCCATGCATGAATTCCATTTGATGGGAAATTGACATTCGTTCCTAGATTGGTAATAGATGTTTGCCTTTATCGTTCTTCAGAAAATCATTGCCATATAAGAATCAAGTTATAAACGATCAATTTGGAGACACTATGTCTAAAGGCAGCAGCTGATGGACGTCAGTTGTGCATTAAAGAATGGTTGACATGGTGTCCTGGTACTGATCGCGTTGGTTGTATTTTACGGTGAACCCTAAAGGCTCCTTGTTAAATCGGCACAGATTGACATCAGTATAAGTATGCCTGACTAGTCCTTACAGATGCTCAAAATTTGCATACATATAATAGCGACATAACAACAGATTAATCACTGCAACGCAACATATCAATAGGCACAGGATCTAATGAATGAATGAATGACAGGTTTAGTGGTGCGGTTTCAGTGAATGCGATGTAATTACGATATAAAAACACAAACATTGCTTGATATCTCATTGGTCTATACCTTGTACCATTATTCTGTATGTAATCACGGTACTGTTTGTAATGTTGTATGTGTGATATATAAGTGCCGCATGTGCTTAATCGCACTTGTTGTATAGGGTGTAACACTCAACACGAACAACGAAAGCAAAACGCAATTCGTAAACATGGCGGACTGCAAATGTCTGCATAATGCATGACACAATAATTGGGTTTGTACACAAACTGATGGCCTAGATGCTGAATCTTTTGTCCCATATACTAATGATCGCCGTTTATCACGTCCGTCCTGCCGATGAATTCATCATCAAGTGAATACGTCTTACGCCAGGAACAAACGGAACCACTATAATTACTATTGAGCAACTACATGGCTTACTAAACCAAACATTAGTTATACCAAAGCATGCGTTTTAGCACGAATCGATATTCTTTTGATAAATATGCTTTTCATAGGATCAAAATAATTGTAAAGGACTCTACTTTATCTATCAATACTAATGCATATAATTTATCAGATGAACTGTTTGCCATCACTTTAGTCAGCACAAATAGGGACATCCGCAAAAATTGACAGAACCAAGGGTCAGATTAGGGTGGAGACGAAACAGGCATTATCGTGTTGCCAATGCATGGTAGCCGACTATGAAATACATGCGCCGTTATCAGACAGATCTAATATATTACGGAACGATTTCTGCAGCTCTTCAAATGTTATAAATGTGCATGACATATTTACCATCTGATTATTGTTACTCTCATTGTCCAGAACATGGTATTATCAGGAAACAATATAAACAGCAGTGTTATTCCGCACCACAATTTTGCACTCAGGACTGATTTAATGTCAGCAGGAATATTATATAAGCGACCAATTGCATAAATTCCGTAGAGTAACAGAACATGTAATTGTGGTGAGTATGCTAACTGGCCATTGCTAATAAGCTTTTATGAGGTTGATTTTACTGTAGCATTACGTATTTGTTTATAAAATCTTCAAAGTTTGACTCTTAGAAACATGTTTTCCGACTGATAGTTTGGAGGTAAACACCATGCAGGTGAGGCAGTGTTGGCACCTGCTTCATTTTCACCTGTCACGTGATGCTAGACGGGCTCCGTCAGATACCGTTTACGTGTCCGTGTCAAGACGGGGGCTGGTGTCCACATTAATATATTTAGACACTCGTATTGTAAACGCTTGTTGAGTATTTTGATTACGGGCGCAGAGGTGTCTCGAAAATGTACGCACAATACAAAGAAAAAGACAATGTAGTTACAAATGCTTGATATTCAATGGTCATTAATTCCCAAACAAATGGGTCTGGTATTTCAACCTGTGAGTTCTTAAATATACTAGAGGAATTATTATTAACCCGGGCGATCATTAAATAATAATAATTATCAGTCCTTCGTCAACTACAATAGGATTATTCGAGAGCGCGTTATTCAGATCCGTCGCGGAACTCCTAACTGAACATTCACTTAAATAATTTAAAATAAGTACGTATAAATATTGCAGGGGCTCTCAAATTACATGAAGGCTTAGGTAAAAATATTAGAAATCCTTGGAATGTGCTAAATAAGTAGTTGAATATTTTCATGACTCCAATTGAATATAGTAGTTGTAGCCTAGAGTATTTCTAACGGAGAACAACAGGCGATGGTTAAAAACATTTAGCGCTGCAAATGCTCATCCCATTCTCATTATCATCCTACATCGCGTCTAAACGGTATGTAATATTGTAAAACATGCATATATGGCAGGGTTTACGAACCAATGCAATATGGAGCACAGCAAAATTGAACAATTGACAGAAACTATATGCTTGTTGGTATTGTTTGATTTAACATTATAGCATCTGGATAACTATCATCAATGAACGTTATAATACGCAAATGGTGATGTAATGTTATGAAGGGTGGAAGGAGGGGGTAGGAAATGATATGAATTAAACAGCTGTACTGACGATGGTATCCTTAAGCTTGACACGGCAAGTCGACCGACTGGACAATTCCGTTCCAGTCACTATGTAAAATCCGGGCGTATGTGGTGTGTTGAATGTATGGCAACCACTGACACAAGTGGCAGCCCATGGCAAAAGATTGCTCTCATTATGACGCTCATTATAACAAGTTTAAGATTTCTGAGGGTATATTCTACACCTGGACTTATTGGGAAGATTTGCATCAAAACTATTGAATAAAATAACTATGAAATTTGCATTGAATTCAACATCAACATCACAACATTTTACGGTTTTCTGCAGCGAAAAGCTCCATATCTAAGCTGCTTGATCAGTGCTTCTGTCTGATTACATCTGGACATTCCCCGAGGAAGGGTCCTCGCTCTACCGAATGACATTGCTTAGCTGTATAGGGATGCTGATACCTGCCTTTGATTTGTTCATTTGATTGCATTGTCCACGTTAGGTCCAAAGTGTATCAAATAAGCGATGCGAGTAAATTCAATCTATAGCATCTCATCCAAATGAAATACAAACCACAACAAGGTTAAGTCATTGGTACACTTACATGAGACATCAGACTTATTTGATTGGCGCATTAGTGCGGACATTTTAATCTGCATTCACTCACTGCAAAGCTTTAGAGAGTTAACGTAACCATAAAGCATTCTGTATCCAACTTCATTCAATAAGGTGTGGATAAACGTATCGACCTGACCACGTCAAGGTGGCTTCCTAAACGCTTTTCCGATATGCAATAATTAACAGATAAGTCGTAACGGTATTCGCCTGTTATAAGGTCGCAATTATGATTGATAGGAATGCCTTGCCAAATGTTAATCATTTCTTTTATCTGAGCATTCCTAAAATCGGTTTTTGCGCTGGTAATTTGTCATACCTGACAATTCTATGCGAGTTTGCACAGGAGGAGCATGAATTTGTTTCCATGGGAGGTCTGCAGAGTCAAACATTCAATAACGTCTTGACGTTAGGAACTAAAAGAGTTCAGCAAACGTTTTCATATTTTGCAATAAAATATTGGTTAGTGTCTGTGGGACCATTGATCCATCGTACGACAAAACACGGTAAACACGTCGTATATAAATGCCGATCACTTTGTCACCGATCCGCCAGTGAATTCGACTGTCATTTTATCTGGTTAAAACATGGTAGATAAGACTGCCTCGCCAAAGCATTTCTTTTGTATAAGCATTCATACAAACATATTTTATGCTCTGTTATTTGTCATGCCTGTGAGAGTTTTCACACGAGGAACGCAATATTCTTTTCATGGGCGGACTGCAGAGCCGACCGTATTTGCTGGTGCGTGACATGAATAGAGCATAGATGCAGCGGTGATTTTCAATGGAGAGTACTTAAGCACTTTATCCATCTTGACGACTATGTTTTTAATCTCTTCACTAGCTTTGATGCCGTGACATGCATTTATAGAGCAGACTCACAATAATTCTGTATAACCACCAGTAAAGACAGTAATAGAGACAAAATGCCCGTATTATAAAAAACATTATAGGTCTATTTTGAAAGTCCATTTAAGTAAGGGCAAGTATGTCTTATGGGTACAAAAGGGAAAGGCAAGCAGCTCTCAAATATGCCGCTAAACGATCGACCGCTGTGTCCACCTCTCCAACAACTAAGCGATGATAAAGACCTCATGTCTAATTTTTGACCATTTAACAAATTATATTATCAAATGAGCGGCGAAAACTGCCAGTCATAACGTGCTTAGAATCATCGAGTATTGTTTGTAGCGAGGGAAATGTGACGAGGTAGAAGCGGTAAATCAAACTCATGTTGGCTTTCACGATATTCCGCCATTTGGTGTTTTATGTTTGTCCGTAAAATTGATGTGTGGCATCTAATTGCCCTTTCTGTCCTTTTGTGTTTGCTTATCTCCATCCATGTTCGTTTACTACGTCACCATACCTTGTAGATGTAGGTGTATATAGCCAGCTACCGAGTACACAGCTGTAAATGATTTTCAACGGTACCATAGGACCTCACTCGGTGAAATATCTATATCAAATGGAAAGTAAATAGCTATTTTCCGTGGTGACTAGCTGTGTAGACCGGAAAATATGCATGAAAAGCCATGTTGTCTGAAGCAAACAGCCTTTATGCTTTCAGTGGGGCCAAGGAGACGCTCGTATGTTAACGATCTGTATAGCTGATATATGAAGATAAAACCACATTAGGTTTGGTGGTCGTAGAGGATATTTACCTATAGTACTAAATCCTGGGTGCAGTTCCCAGCAGACGAGGAGCTCAGTGGCTATGAGCCTGTGTGTCTGTGTTCTTCTGATTGATACTATGGGTCGCCGCTTTTTGTACTTGCTTTTTTCCAAAGATAACAAAAGACAATCCGTTGTGCAACGGGTGAGTATAAATGACCACATTGGGCTTATTGAGATATTCAAACATAATTAAGAGTATAAAATAAAAGCACCCATGATGCACAGTTGTATTAATTCGCATATGTTCACTATCAGTGTAGATGATAGACTACTTTTTGATAACAACCAATCAATTTAATCGATTCGAACCGCTCAGCAACAACAATGGACTCTTTTTCCACTCATATTAGACATAGGCGTAGCTGTCATCGCTTCTGCAGATTTACTGGACTATAATTTAATCTCATATTTGCCTTCAGCCGTTCGCGATAAATCTGATAGTTTTGATATACAGTTTTTAAAACAATTCCAATGTGCATGTTCTGTTAGAAACACCCCTTGTTTGGCGGAGGTTAGCCCACTTTCGTTTGTGAGTTTGTTTTATTTCTTGTGCCAATAACCAGAATAGTGAGCAATAAAGTAATGCCAACAACCCTGACTAGCTAATTTAAGATTTATTGTCAAACTCGAGCAGATTTGAGATCCAGTACATCGTCCAGGAACCACTCGTCACACATTGCTGATTGGTTGCCAGTGTAATATGTACGGTTCGTTCATATCAATGTGATTGAAAGCAGGCTCTGGTTATGCTGAGGTTAGGTGCATTGCGCCATGACCGCCTCTTTTTTAAGCCAAAACATGGTTTGTACGGGCATTATATATGCACGATTTTTTTATTGGTTTACCTGCGTTATTACACGCGTTAACTACATACAGGAATACATGTAGGGAACAAAATTCATTCATGAAGTATTTCCATGCGATGATAAGTAGCCGTACACTCCTTTTCAAATCTAACTACTTTGCCTGTTTCAAACATTGCTTATTCATATGAGGGTCTGAATCGATAAGAGAAAAATATTGCATTTACCGAATAAACCCAATTTAATATCCATCGGCTTTTGCGGTTTTCAAGTGTAAAACATGACATACACACAAAATGCATAGACACATCAAAGAGAAGTCTCCACGGACGGGGCTCTATGCTGATGATGCACGAGTGGTTGACAGATCTGCACTGCATCCACTTACAATGTACATTTTGGTATAAAATTATATATTTCCTAATATATAAGTAAAATTAATGTTACAATACCCTAATGATCAGGTTTTACACTCATAACATGCAGTAGAAATAAAGGTAGGCAAAACGGCGATAAATGTGCTGATTTGCCAACGAGATGCTCAAGCTATGCCAACAGCTGTGGCAATAGGTATTGAGAATATTGCAGACTAGTACTATGCTAAGCAACTGTTCTGGATCATTTTTGTCAAAGCTTCACAGGCAAGCCAACACCCACATCAAACCGTCTCAAGCACACTACCAACATTTTCTTAGTAGCCAAATAGTTATCGACAAAAAGAGCTTCAACTCCAAAAACGCTTGAAACAACAGGAGTCACTCATCAATTTGTTAGAACTGGTCTTACATAAGAACGTCCTATTCCTAATGTAAGCCTCAATAGATGGCTCAGAGGAATCAAGTGTCAGGATGAGATAAGCTGTAGGATAGGATATATCAACACTAGTTGATTATGATTGGACAGGTAGATACGATAAAGGTATACTATATCCTAATCGTCACTCCCACTTATTCCACTTCACAGATATCTGATATCATTAATCACTAACGAAACGGTTCTTATCGATGATCGCCTATATTTGCAGCGCAAAACGTGATTCCTGGTGAGTGCGTGCCTATGTTATGTACTCAAATTTCATAGCAGGTTATCAAATGTGACCCTCAGTCATCTCATTCAATCAATCGCGCAGAATTTCATGGGGTGTATTACTTATATTTCACTTATTACTTATATTTCACTTACTACAATGTACTTGCCACTGATTGCGCATAAACGTTGGGGAGGCATACCGATATTCGGTTGCTCATATCGTGCTGACTATAATTCCAAGTTTCTGCTCATGCATCTATTTTACTGATGCCTTAAGCGATGATGCTGCTTAAGTACGACACATAGGCTGGATCGCTCACAATACATGCGTCACTATAGCCTTTAATGTAATATAAGACATTTAATTGAAGTTCATATTGATTTAACCACGTGTTCACTCTTGAGAAAAAGAACATATTTCCAAGTACATTAAACCTGGTTGCGGAGTATGCTTTTTTATTTTCACATCCTATGCAACTGGAATCATTCGATAGTAGGTATATAGGATATTAATTATCGGCTGGAATATGAATCATAAATTGCAAATTATATATCAGCCATAAAACTGTTGAAAGCGGCTTTCGAATTCCACCTTTTGCTGAATGTCTGAAATCATGTTGTCTATCTCGCATTGTGCCCTATTCATATGCTTCAGAGAAAACAGTAACCGTGTAAAAAAACAAATCATAATTTAACGCCCTAATATTTGCAGAAATATTCGAATGCCAAATTCAGCAAGCAATACGACCAAACTTTAGGTCCATTTTGACAGTTAGCATGAAATACACATAATGTATGTCCAACGACACAATGCATATAGTTTGCAGTGAATATACACAATTGATGCAAATGTCTGAAGCTTATAATTGTCAATTCAACTGGTCCCTTCTCATTAACACAGCCTCATCCCTCTTGGATGTGATTTCCCCACTATCGAATATATTTCAATACATAGAATTCCGAACGAACGATCCCATAAATATTTAACAAAAACTACCCCTCAGGTGTAATGTACCTAGCTGTGCATAATCAACTGTGTATAAATATGTCACTGTGATGGGCCTGTTTATCCATCCCTCGTTGTTGGTTTGGTGCAACGGGAGCTAATCTTCCGCATGGTAAAAAAGAATCGATAAATATCGACGGAAATATATGCATTCAAAAAGAATAATGGTACACGAAATAACTTTTGCACGTCCTAGGGTAAAAGCCGGTACATACCATATGGGTGCTTTTGAATTATTCATGTCAGTGTTCATTTTATTTTGTATCAGTGTGAAAAAACAGCATAACATTTATCAATATTGACATGCCTCACACACTTTCAACAAGGTATGACACACAACCGCGTTGATAATCCAGACATGTCCGCCGCATATATGCATGATGCAATGCTGTCTTGTCTCTTGTCAGCTCATGCCTGGGAAACATTAAACACTAATAACACGAGAGGTAGTTTGATCCAGCAAACTTTAATGAGGGTTTTGTTATCATAATCATCATCATTATAATCATGAGGTTTATCTTCATAATTATCGACGTCGTAAAATCACAATAAACGTCATTATTATCATCATAACCCTTATAGTGATGGAAACCTGACAATTACTTGTATTCAGAAAAAGCTCATATTTCATTTAAGCTACGAACTATATTCCAGTGAGATATTGATGATCTAAAAAAAATTCGGTTACTTATTTTGTCGCATAAATTACACCTTACATTTGAGAAGAATATGTTAAAAATTGAGATCTATAGCAAACACACAAAAAGGTATCAAATATTTAAGCAGAAGGTAACCAACGTAAAACGCATCATAATCATCAACCTCATCATCATCATTATCACCATCACCTTCATCAATGGTGTTTTTAATCACCATGTTTGTGATCATCGCTGTCATCACAATCATCTTCATGATTGCCGTCTTTATTTTCATCGGTGGTTTCAAATGTTTTTCCTCCGCTAATCGGCAAAACCACAAAGCTAATACGAACACTACGAACTATAGAACTATTGCTAATTAAATACAATTAGTAAAATCCATTAGTTGAATGTTGGGTATCCAGGATGCTGCTGCGGCTTAAAATGAAGCTGCAAAGGATACATGCATTGTGGTTAACGGGAAAACATGCGTTTTTAACAGGTCTACTCCTGTCAGCGACTGTAGCTTGACTTAATTGTTCCCATGAATCTGCCGACACATCTGTTGACACGATAATGGTGATGGCACTTGATGATATCCTGATGTGCAGTGCCTGTTGCCTGACACAATCATTGCATCCTCAGACCGGATATGAAAACCACAGTGTTAGAATTCAGTATTTGAATAATTAGGACCGCCGAATGAAAGACATTGGCCGATCTGTTTGTTGAAAATTCGTTTGGTATTAATTACATCCTGTTCTGGGGAAATGCCGGTACCAATATTTGAACTGATCAAAATATATTAATCAAAATAAAATGTTTTTCTGGTGAATACGATATCATAGAAAACTATACATATGTGATACATCTAATCAAGGTGTTTGACATGATCACAGGCTGTCATCGCACCAGAGAAGCTGCTGGCTGAATTATGTTTGTGTGATAGATGAGCCCGTCATGAAAAGCAATCAATTACATCAATATTTTCTGACAATTCCGGCGACTTCACGTTTTATATTGGTGCCCTGTACTCCACAGATATGTATCCTCACATTATATAAATGATAAACGCAATTTATTGCCAGCAAAAGATACGATTCAGCACTAATGGAGACAAACAAGTATTCAATAGGCGAGACATACAATATCTTTATACTAATGTTTCAATCCAAAACATCAGATAAGCGATACATATATCAAAAACGTTAAATTGATAAACAATCACTGTTAGGGGCTATATTCAATAAAGTTCTTGACCCTTTATACAAGGGCTAACTTGTCAAACATTGTATCCTTTCAAGCAGTTCGTAGCAACTAAGGAAGCTATCGCTTAAGATGATTTTCTTATTGGCTCTACTACTGTTGTAAGTCATCATTTCATGACTAACAAATCAATGTAGCTTTGTCGGGAAATTCCAGCAAACATAATAAGACGTTTGTGACCATGATCGGGTATGATGATCATCATCAAAATCATCACCATCACCGTCATCGAGTCGTCATCTCTATTGTCATAAAAAATATCATGATTCTTTGAATCCTAAATATCAGAGAGGCGAGACATATATCAAAACGTTAAACTGATAATCAATGCCTGTTAATGGCTATATTTAGTAATGTTCTAGCCCCTTTTGTCATGGCTAAAACTCCTCTGCTATAGTGAAAACGATTATGTTGGTGCTTAAGCTATTGTAATCAAACGCAATTGAATAACCATATCGTAATTGCTATATGTGTTATTGCACATAGAGTTTTTTCATGCAAAACCATGCATGGTGGAGCATGGTTAGATTCGCGCCATAGACAAGGTAAGTAGTCGTTAGGTGTGCCCGACAATAGTTATTATTGATATGACAGAGTGATGCTATGTACGTCATCTCCGTGGGAAGTGGTACGCAAATAACGGTTAAACTGGGAATAGCGGGATGGCGTGCAGCTGTACACGGAACTTTTATATAATCGTTTGATGCAACGTGTAGTTATCCTTTGGTGTTATGACACAAATCAAGCAGAATATTTTATAACGGAACGCTTTTCAGAGCAATTAAGAAGGATTCTATTGCATCGGCTTTGATATTGTCACAACATGGAAACATTTACTAATGCAGTTGAACCGAATACACGATGAAATACCCATTCAATGTATACACCAATTTCTGTCAATTAATGTGCCATTTCTACAAGTAATCATTCTGGAATCTCACCCTACAGGGTAACATAGAGACAAAAGGAATATGGCTTAGAAGCCAGACACAAGTAATGGTGGATACCATGCTACACATATTCTTAAATATCACTTTAGGTGACATTGAACATATACATTGCTAAGGCTTCCATCGCATTAGACTTATTTGTGACATATATCGTCATCCCACAAAGCCTTACATTGGTGAGGCCGATGAGCTTTCATGTCACTCACACACAGCAAACGTTTTAAAAGGGCTTACTAAACTATTGCATCTTCTAAGCCTTATTGTAAGCGGTTGTGGGTTGTGTGGAACAACTACTACTACATAGTCAAGACTTGGTCCCAGCTGTCCCAAATCAATAAGATTTCTTCAGTTTGCATAAGTTAAAAGAATTAAAAGGCAATGTGCTCTAAGTTGATTTGATCGCAGAATCCAATCTTAGACCTAGACATTGGTTTGCCTTATGTCGTCACGGCAAAGAACAATGAGGATAACGTTGTTTATTCATTCAGCTCAAATACAGCCGAAATCATTTTATATATTATTTCCTTTTCTGTTTATGAACTCCTGCAAATAGCATCATTTAAATCAATACCGCAAGCTAGGCGAACAACAGGCATTACAGGTTTCTATCAAGGACAAACATTATTTACGCACCAGCATCTAAACACAACCAAACAGAACTATACAAGATATATTAGTTGCTCATTCTGATAACTTGGCAAGATAATTCATAGATCGTCTTGTTCTAGCAAAAAACACTTATGCTTGTTGAATGTGGCGTCAAACTGGGGAGTCGATGCATATTCCCCCGTATATTTGTTAGCATTTGGTGTTCTGATTGGTGCACGTGCCTCAATTATGACGATGAATCCAAACGATCACAGTGCTTTTGATTTCGTTTTATACCAATAAATCATTAATTTGCATCTTCCAGTTTCATTATTCAGTAATGGTGTGTCTTTGCATCGTGTGGTTTACCAAATGTAGTTTTTGGGCAGCTTCGCATATGCGAATTACGGGGTTAAATCCTGCAGAGCATTTGCGCAAGTAACTCAAGAGGAATGCCAACCGTTCTTTTATACCTGCGTTTGTGTGGCTTGTGGCAATTTCACACTTGACGGCTGTGGATGGCGTCATATTTATTTGTCACGGGATATGTTGTAAATCTCACCTTACGTAAAATAACACATATGGCTCTTGTTATTGGCATACAGCTATTAACCATCCTCTCAGTGTGGCAATATATGGTTGAATCTATAACAAGGAGCTTACTTTTGCCGACGGGTTAATTTATGGTAGACCAGTAGCACAAATTAATGTATATTCAACGACCTTTGCTTACCACATCCTAATATGACACGGAGACATGTTTAGTACTGAATTTCAAAGAACATAAACAACAGTGATTAATTAACATTGCATGGAGCGTTAACTACTTTATGCAGTCTGCTTTAAAAAGCAACTGCCTATTATGGCAACTAGAGATGATTTATTCGCACTTTATAGATATCTTTAAATCATACTGATTTTGAGGGCAAAGTTTCTGTGCGCAGATGCCGCGCGCTAGGAAATGAGCAAAGCATGACACAGCTTACACGACGTTCTGGCATGGACTCCCGTGCTCGATAGACGCTTCAATGCTTGTTCTCTTGCAACTGATATAAAACCAAAATGCTGTACGAAGACCACCCCGCAGTTGTTATATGTCACAAATGACAATATGAGCAGCAACTGTATCCCAAGATGCTAATTGGAGGAAGAGTATCAAAATCAGCCTCGTCTATATATATTGCGGAAATGCCTGGATGTAAAAGATTCTTTGTGATAAGGAATAAAATGCAAAACAATGTGATGATATCGGCGCCGAGATATCCCCATACAACGATTCAAAAGCAATAACAACAGACAATGTTTTTACTCTATTCCAGAAATATATGAGCGGAGAAGGTATTTTGTTTCGTTAAGGGTCTACGTTTATTAATCACATAGTAATTGGTTGGCATAAAGTTTAGCCACACACAATGCAAATAAACCGCAATGCACTGATCTATGCTCGTCATCCGCTCGCTGGATGGTACAAAACAAGAGAAAAGGCCAGACATATATAACACTACACGTTTGATTGCGGCAATATATAGCATGATCGGGTCGGTCAGTTGTAACCCTATGGGCCAATAGTGACTCAGGAATGAGGTCGATGGTCTTACATGTTTCTGACTTTCTTTGTTGCAGATGAAAACGTCATACACTTGTCACTATTCGTGGTGTTAATAATGACGGACATTTCCGGTATCATTGATAATACAACTAGTTCGTTTAGAATACGATTATTTTGTCAGTTGCCCTTTTACAGCAAAGCTATGTCTTTATCTTACGCATTATATGAGGCCAGCTATTTTGCATATGGAAAAAAGGTGTAGTGACTTATCGACCAGTATGTAATCTGATATGTCACCGATGAAGTCACAATATCTTGCAACTTGCTCAAGACATTATTAGTTCAATGCACAAATAAATGTCATTAAATGTAATATGCACCAGTTAGACGCGTGTATATTGTGTGTGTTTAATCTAACGACATGCCACCAATGAAATGTATATACACAATAGTCAAAGCTATTATTTCTTTCAGGCGCTCATTTATTACAATTATAGTAATTGTTCAGGTGTGTAGGAATATTTGTTGCATATGATAGAACTGTATTGCCATTAAGTCAACGTGTAACACAAGCCCCGATTGGGCCAATTCTGCTATGTTAATGATATTTATCAATATAAATGCGTGGATTGCTCGGCGATTTCATGTTAAAACGGAGGATCAAGAAGCTTCCGCGACTTACTAACATTTTATAGCCCATGTAACCTAGGTTTGAAGTTTTAGATGAATACAATCGCATTGGATGTTCGGCTGTCATCGGTCGACCGTTGGTGTGAAGCAATACGATCGCCGTATATTGCTGTTTGTCGTACCAATAGTCGGCAGTAATAGCGATTGCACACTATGCATCCTGCATTATGGATTGTTTAAGCCGAGCGGCGCAAACATCGCTCCAGCTTTACGGACGAATGCACATAGAGAGCCCTAGTTGCGGTATTGACTACTGTTTGCATATCGAAGCAAAACTTCATGGCACTGGGTAGAATAGGCTAATATTGCCTGCATTGTTTATAATCTAATTTTCAAAGCGTGGATGTTGCGGTCTATTAACTTAAGAGAATTGCGAGGTTGATTATGGCTTGATGCGCACATTCTGAATCTTTACCAGTCACACACAGCCTTCCATTTGAGCGTGGTAGGTTTCTTTGTTGCTTCAAATATTGTGTATCACGGCTGAGATGATGGCTTAAGCTCACAACAGCTTGAATTGGCTCCACTGTGGACTTGTAGCACTGGCAACATTGTGAACACTGTGTAATACAAATTCTGCATAGATATTTTGACAAAATCAATTACACTATCCATCCTGAAAATTCTACATCCAGACCTAGTGGTCTTTGACGTTGCGTCCATTGTGCTTATCGAGTGTAATGTGTGCCTCTGTTATTGCATTTTGCTGAATTCCCATCTCTGTAAGATGTCATTATTATTTTAATAAGCTTATATAACACAAACTGTAAATGAAATGCGCCTCTTAAAATAAGCTAACACAAACCGTGCGATTAACGAAATATACTCAAATTTTGCGAAAACGGCATATGTGTTTGACACATTTACGGCAGCATTAAGGAGTTGCATTTCATTTGACCATTGCTTTTGATCGAAGATGCAGCTGGTTGCCGCTGAAAGAAACCAGATATAAGCAATGACGTAATAACCGACATTATCATCTTTCTGTCTTCCATTATATTACAAATATTCGGTTGATTACACATATATAAATTCAGTAGTTGCTGAACGCCAGAATACAGAACGGAAACTGTTTGAATATTTCACTCATCAGAGTTCGGCTTAACGTGACGTAAACAATGTCATTGTATTGGATTAAGCATACATCAAGACGTACAGCGGCCTATTTACAATACCTTGTTTGCATTTCGACATATTACAAAACTAAGTGTCAATCAGTATGTTATACATTGCTTAATTCCCGGCGTAGGACGCAATTTCCAAAGGTGTGATTAGCATGCAATGGGCTACAACCAAGGTAGTGATTGCTTTTCCTTAACAGCATAAAAACTGGACTCCATTGTTGATGACGGAATTTGGAAGCACAAGCAAAGTAAGCGATAAGGGTATCTTAGTGTGCTAGAGGTGTTCCAGCATGACGCATTGTTTTATATAATGATGCTGCTGTAACCCGTTAATGAATGTATTGCATATAGAGGACAGTACTTGAACAATGGACATCATTGCATTACAAAATGCTCTCTTTCAAGCTTGAAATGATAGCGTTATGCCTCTGAACGCGATTTATGACAATATTATTGAGCATTCATGTCACATTACAGACAACCAATTCATTCGCTATTGGATTTTGCAGTCGTCATTTTAGCAGGTTAGATTGTAGATACTTATCATAGACAGTGTTTAGCTTGCTTGCTTACTTTATGCTGGTAAGGAAGAATTCTTGAATTGGGGCCAGGTCATAGTAATTTGTCGCACATGATATATCAATATGGAAGTTTTCTTTGATACAAATGTAAATGCAGTGACAAATTGAGGGAGGCTAATTTGTACTGTGGACTGGCTTTTACAATACAAAAATATGCTTAAGTATTTTCAAATTGAAATATTTACGAGATGGCTTGACATGCGTCGTTATTTCAAAATATTTGTCCATGGGTTCAAATTGTATTAATTATGGCATCTTGTGCTCCTCAAATTGAAGCGATTCCACAACCTGAAGCTTTTAGGTATTGTCCACTTCTTTACAATAAGGTCCCAATTCTTCAAAATCTTCTAATAATTGACACTTATCTGATGCGTGAAGCTTAATTATCAAGTCAATATGCACAATTGATCGATATTTTTCTAACTCACGGTATGTTGTGTTTGGTAGAATCTGAATCCTTTACAATGGATGACCTTTGGGCACTGTCGTACCGCCCTACTCTTTCGGGTAAATCTACGCGATCGATGACTGTAGGTTGCCTTAATAATACATAACACCCATGTGGGTATTTGGTACACACAATACACCTGTGATGATGAATCACGTCCATGCAATACTGTACAATAGCAATAACAGTTACATTTATACGCTGAAATTATTACTTGGATTGGTAAATTTATAGCCCCGATGGACAAGACGTCGTCATATGCCTAATTGTGAACGACGAGGTTTATCGACTTTACCAAATCATATTATATTAGAATAAAATCAACCATTGGTTCTTCAAGATTGAATGCATGAGTCATTATGACATAAATATGTCTTGTGACCCTAGTGCTACTATTTTGAAGTAATTATTACTCGTCTGATGTTTGCTTTGAATTCTATTTGCAATGGCATTTCGGTCGTCATTGTTACTTTGCATTAGCCTCATCAAGTTTTGATACAGTAACATGCAACTGCAAATTTTGTTGCCGTTGCTAAATGGCCGATTTGAGGGCGTTTAGTGGCTTTCAATATCATGAAATAACAAGAGCATAAACGCCGTATCAGATAGACCAGGTGTGTACAAATAAATCAAAATCTGAAAGCATGCACATAATTAACACGCAATGTTTTGAGGAATAGTGCTATCTTGCGCGTAAGGCTTCACAAATCAATGGCACAATGTCAATGTCGTTATATATTCATGGAACATGAAGAGGCTAAAGGTCTTTACCTTACTTTTAAGTTGTCTTTTTACAAATATGATTAATTACAGCATATGATAAATAACATTTGCAGCAGGGTGTCATGCCGTCCATTGATAAGACATAGTGCTTTCCGGTGGCTGTTAGAAGCCATTTCGAGAATGCAGCTGTCAATAGCAAATATATATATATATATATATATATATATATATATATATATATATATATATATATATATATATATATATATATATATATATATATATATATATATATATATATATATATATATATTTATATATATATATTAATATATATATATATATATATATATATATATATATATATTTTATATATATATGCATATATATATGCATACATATATATATGAATATGAAAAGATTCCAAATAATCGCTATTGATTGCATATCCCGGCCTACATGCGCGCATTTTTTACACTGCCCATCATTGAACTTTTTCCAACTCAACAACGGATGAACGGAAAGTAAACGGATTCGATATGATAATGTTATATCCCTGTTTATCAAATGTTGTTATGGCTGTGCTAAGTCGAGGATTCCATCAAATATATTATGTATCAATAGCGAATTATAAAGATCAGTCACGGTGAATATTTTACCGAAATATCATTTAATAAACTTTCAGCAACAAAGTGCACTGCCCTCATGTGGCTCTAACATTTTGGCCAAACATTAGATACCATTCGATTGGTTCATCTTCGTGTGCAAATTAAGGATCACAAATCTATTGTTGCAAATCTACAACTCACATTCTTCATCAGTGGTGCAATGAGATGTTGACTTACTTTGCGGTCAAATGAATACACGGTATGTAATACTGTACATCATAACAACACGCCCTACATTTATAACACAATGTGTTTAATTAACACACTTAGATCTATTGAGCATGTAAAAGTGCAATTCGCACCAAATTCAACATTGAATCGAATAACAACATCGAATGATCACACATTAATGACGCAAATGTACAGTTATGTTGATTAGTCTAAATCATAAGTATCTCCGAGTACCTCAGATGTTTAAATCACACGCTATGCTTGTATAGCATTGAACACCCACTCCGTATTTACATCCGTTCTGTAATTCAAGCATTATATCAATTACGTGTGCTAATGGCATTACGTAAAGCAAGCACACAGCACTTATCGTTAGTGAATAAATGCATACGCACTTAACTACTCATGTATCACACAGATCTATTATTATATTATGCATTATGCCGTTCTCTTTGAATTATCAGTGTTTGCTAATGAGTACTATTTTAAATGTAGTTAATGATGTAATCTCAAAATATTTGGCACAGTCCAAATTAAACAAAAATGTGTCATTAGCGATGCAAGCAAATCTAATCTTAAGTATTGCATATGAATCATATATTAAGATTTATGTTGAATATTTATATGTGTATATATCATATTTGCAAAAATATTTCTGTGTAATGTTTTTGTGTTGTTTTAAGCATATTGCAGTCGGCTATCAATCATTGCTATCAGTCAAGCCTCTCACCAAAGAGATATCGGTGTAGAGAACGGTATGGAATAAACTAGCGACTGAAGGTTTTAGTGCTACTGGCGGTCAAATAACGGTTTGCATACTTCTATCTGAATCGCTTAAAGTATATAAGAAATATATATTTACGCTACGTTTTTGGCTAGTGTTATAATGCACACAGACATTGTTGTCCGAAATAACATTCCTCGCTCTCAGGGACAGTGATTCACTTCCAAGTACAGGTGCTAATTATTATCTATAGCCCTGTGCAAATCCAATCATTTTGATATATTCACGTCTGCGCTATACTAATCATATTCTATAGCTCTTTTAAAATCCAATCAGTTTGATATCATCACGTCTGCGGTATAGTAAGATTGGTATGATTTGAGCATTGGCGATAGCAAAACTTGCGACTATATACAGTCAAGCCGTCAACACCACGTTTCAGCTCAGTTTACTTGTTCATGGATGTCTCACATTGAATGGGTTACAGTGATACACAGTGATTGCATAGGCCACCAACAGATCGTCAAGTGTCAACAATCGGGTTAAAAGCGGACCATCGTATGGGGATGACGGTTATTGCATTTACTGCTCCGTTTTGTAACACCAATGCCAAGGTTAAGCGCGTCTGACATCTTCAACGGAATGTCCGTATTTTGTCTTGACAAACGATGAGATATGAACAAAGCTCCCTAGTATACGGAGACAAAATAGTCAAATTGCAAATATACCAGGACTCAAGGAAAAGGCAATTTATTAATAATGTGGAAAGTTGTAAAGAGAAAGAGACATTGAATGGTCTACTGCCGACGTGGCAGCACAAAACATAACTGAATTAGCTAACGACTTCTCTGGTGGTTCCTAGAGACCCATAAGATTAGTAAATGAATAAAACATCCATGTGAACTAGTACACACCTCATATGGTCATCATAGTAACAGCAAATGTGAGTTCCATGTTACTTGTCCTAACAGATACATTGCCGTTTTTTTGGGATCAAGACTGGCTCGTGTATCGTTAACGTGCACACGGGTTCAATTAATGCATACATATTACTAATAGAATATAGTAGTGTGTTTTATACATGTATGAAAAACCGAGCTAGAAATATTACTCTTTATCACTGAAAGATAGTTTGCAGAAAGAGATGACCTGTTGTAATTGAATATAGAGCAATTGAACTGTTAGAGACATCTTCGCAAACAAAGACAATGTGTCAGTGAGGTCATATGCTTTCAGCATGTTACTTATATGTTTCCAGCTAGTTGATGACGCAGAAGGCATCGCCTACTAGAACAAACAATCTCAACATGACAAAGACTAGGACAGCTACAGAACTACAAAGACATGTTAACACGATGGTAGCCAACAGTCGGTACGGAGCTGAATTGATATTCGTAGAATATTATACGGAATACGTGAGTGTAATAAAAATGCTATTCCTGTGGCCGATGTAAGTGCGACTCACTTAGCAGTACGCGGAAAACGTGCCATTGTCGTACTGAATCATTGTGTTTACGACACAGTGTTTTTGCCCTGAAGAAAAAGTCATCCATAGCCATTGAACCAATTTTGCAGGAACATGTGTTATGATTAAAATAAAATAGTCAGGGCTTTTGCGATTCGTACGCCTTTTGGTAACACCTAGACTGTACGATCGCATATGATACGTTAATTCAATATCGACGACTTTTAAGCCATGTCCAATTGTACGCTGTATGTGGCCCTTGAAACGATGTAACCAAATAATCATGTCCTGACCCACTGAGCTACAGGGTATGCGCAGTACATTTAACTAAGAATACAGCTGGTCAGAGGGTTCGAAACACTGGCGCACATAGACTTGCAAAGCTCAATATCGTCATCAACAATGGAAGCAATATATATATATATATATATATGATATATATATATATATATATATATATAATATATATATATATATAAATATATATATGTATTGTTATATATATATATAGGGATGTATATGTGTGGTGTATAAATATAGATGTATTCTATATATAAGATATAGATAGTAATGGTATATGTAGATGTAGGATAGATATATATATAAATCTACTATAGATATATTATATATATGTGTATAGATATAGACATATAGATATACGTATATATTTATATATAGAGACATCTATATATATAGAGATATATATAGAGATATTCAGAGATATATATAGGCATATATATATATATATATATAGATATAGAGATATAGATATATATACATATATATATATAAATACATATATCTTCTATATAGATATAGAGAAGATATAGATATATATATAATCTATATATAGAGGATATATATATAGAGATATATATATCTATATATAGATATATATATATATATATATATATATATATATCTCTATATATATATATATATATATATATATATATATATATATATATATAGCATCGACATCTGTGTCATCACGAGTTGTCATTGTTACCAAGCAGAATGGGTTACTGCATTGAAATCTTGTAAGTAGGATATTCATTTCCGAGATACTGCCAGAGCACAATTGCACAACAGTCGCTTATGATATTCATGGCATTGAGTTGTATCATATACATGGTCGATTCATTACAAACAGCGTGGTCGGGTCAGATTAACTGATACTGGACGACCCGGGGAACGGGTCATGTCGGAAGCAGAACGACGTGTCATCTATGTAATTAGAAAACACATTTACATGGCTAAGTAGGTAATACATAATTGATAGGCAATTGCGGGGAATCAAACACATAAGGACATCATTTTAGCACTATTTGATACGATACAAGAAACGATTTATACCATCACTAGATAAGATCGCAGAATTCCCTCGGAGCATATACGAAGGAAACCTGTGCGAATCAGAGAAACCATTTGCAGTCACGCAGGTTGAGAATAAAACGTTAAGAACATCCCCTTTGGTCATCTCGAGGTGAAAGTAAATCGCTTAGATATGTAGCATAACTGGTCAACCTAAAAATGCCAGAGTGAAATAGGTCATACTGGTGCTCATTGTGTGCAATTATGTGAAGAGAAGTGAAACAATAAAACGGAACACGCCCAGCATTGAAATCCACCAGCAGCGCATAAGCAGTATCATTCATTTTTGTACGTTTCAATGGCCATTGATTAGCCACTTCGGCGATGCAAAGGCATTTGTTATTTGCTTTCAGTTCCGGTGAATGTATGTCGCCATTGTACGTGCATTCAACTGGGAAGCTGCTAGTATATCCAGCACTGAAACTATGCAATTATCGCCAAGTCGTGTAATTCGCAAAGGCATTAAAGAGTTAATAGCTACGCTAAGATAGTTCACTTGTTATCTTTGCCTGGTTATGTGCGTGTATTTCATGTTATATCATAATCACCACAGAGCTTGAAAGAGTGAACCCCCTTAGCGTAGCTAGACAGCCCATATCACGTGCAGTAGACCGAGTGCTCTTCACAGAAAATCCAACGTATATCATGGCCCCCTCCTCTCAGCCAATCGAGAAAAACGATCGGTCTTTTTCCAATATTGCTTCTAGCTCGCAGCTAGTTAAACTGGATAAGATCCATTGACAGTTGTTTTAAAAGTTGCCATATATAACTACGAACACAACCGGGTATAAAATTGATGTAATCGATCGCGACTCACTGGAATTGTATTTGATAACTTGATCAACACAACACGGTGTTTCGTGATCCTGAACTTTTATTTTATAGGGATGCATATCGTTCAGCATAAGAATGTACACAACAGATATAACGAATACCATTACCCAAGCAACGTCTGTGATGTGAAAAGCAACTAACCCAATTAGTGCAGTGGCTCAAGCTACCTTCTTGAGTAGTTTTCTGCAGCGGCAATGTCGTATTAATCTGTCTCTCACCCGACACAGGTCCTTAATAATGATTCTCGGACACAAATGAGGCTCAAGATGAATTTCGCAACACCCCCTGGCGACCCAAACGCAGCCGTTACGTAATTTCTGTCAGGGTAGATTTATATAAAGGGCGATTATTCAAGTGGGTAGTTGCGATAGATTATCGCATGGAGGTGCCATCGTTATAAGTCTGTTATCGCATGGTCACGCAGATGATACGGGGAAAACAGCGTATCACCTAGGTGTCCAAGATAGCTAACTCTTGTCGTGCATGACACAGCTTTTAGTGCCATCACCAAACTAATTAAACACTGTGGGTTTATTTTGCTGTTAATGCAGAGATGATATTTCGCTATTCTTGTTTGCTCTCAAGTGCCATCGCGGAATTTCACCAGCCTATTATTTAGGGATGTTCTTGTGTTTCACGTGATCATTTTCGATGGAAACACCTCCCGTGCGCCTAAATATCATGGCTAGCATGTAAAAGGGAATCGAATCGTAGTACAGACGTGCCACACGTTTGAATGTAATAGTTTATTGCGCGGTACGATGTGGTCATGTTATTGCCTCAGAATGTTTGATAAGTTGTTAATATATCATGTATCGAATGAGGTATTTTATGTAAAGACCACAATCCACAAGCCAATCAAAACACTATAGTGACATAATCATTCTCTGAACTGAGCTGGATGCGTGGCATTGTTTATTATAGGGTATCGTCGATAGATGCTCGTTCAAAATGTTTTGATTGCAAATGATTGAATCATTCCTACTCACATCAACGTAGTCTCCTCTCCCCTATCCATGCCCTACCCATCCTTTGCATCCAGTGTCTTAGTTAACCAGCACGATGCATTATAAAGAACATAATGAACTGTACAATGCCTATTAACGTTATAGACCCCGACATGTGCTAAGGATTAGTGCCCTGTAAGGTGGGGTTGTTTCTATGTTAACTTGGCGCGATGACAATGCGAATGCAACTCATCACGGCGAGAGCTGGCGACATCTGACCATCTCTTAACCTCTGTCACCGTGACCTTAGCGGAAGAGGTGCAGCCCGCACAACCTGATGACATCTTTACAATGGGCGCCTGCACCCCCTCTGCCTCATATGAGTTCGTCCGCGGGTTCGTAGATCTGCGAGGACATTTGGCTGTGCTGCCACCTGCCGTATCGACTGTACATGACCTAGATGCTCGGGTTTCCAAGAGCCCCATTTATTTTTCGTATTAATAATAATGCTGGGTGTTTCATATACTGAATAGCAAACTCAATACGTCGAGACAAACTTCTATTCCAATCGCTGAATGACAGAGACTGGTGATTACAAGATGTATATCAAGCGGCATAACATCTATATATTCTTCAACTCGTTTCTGCTGGTACCATATCGTAACCGAAGGTGGTTTCTATTTCGAGCGCAAATGTCGTGTCCCAAACATAGCACGTCTGCAACCACTGCACGACCGGCAATATTGGCAATGTTTTTACCTAGACATACATCATGTGCGATTGACTGACGCCTCTGTCCTACAATGCTCCATATCGTCATCATCATCGGGAGCAATATTAAATCAATGGAATGTGGTCAAGGTTAAAGTAATTTGTCATTCAGATCATTTATCGGTCGGGGCTGTACAGCAATTCATGGCGCTATACCTAAGCCAATAGCTATAGGCGCAATGTAGGGTAACCTATAGCCTATTGACATGAATTAAATATGAATGAGGTGATGGTGCCAGGATCCGTCGTCAATAAGATCAGCGCTGACGCATGTCTTATAGTGCGTGACAGAGACCAACCTTATCCCTCTTATTGATATACAAGTGTTATACATCCTTGAAGGGAATATTTCCTAGGGTAGTACACGATTCTTTTCCATGTACAGTAAATAAAATTATTTTATGTACACTTGGTGATTCAACGCATCGATAATAGAGTGATGTAAATATTTATGGTCAACAGCATCACTTTTAGTTGAACAGCAAAATACAAGACATTGTAAAATAGTTCATATACCATCCACACATTGCACTATTGATAGCATATTGCGTCGAAACACGTGACATCATTGGCAGGACGAAGTAGTATTATCCCTATCCTTAAATATATATGCGTATGTTACGGCTGGCAAGTTGGCTCTGAAGGCTTGTAGTCAAATGGATTGACAAGGTTATGCAGAGGTAGCCTCCTGATTCTGTAATAAAATACATATTTGTTTCTGTGGCAGGGATTGATTCATTGATTTATCCTCGTAAAGTTTTCAGTGCTCAGCCTGATGATGCGACTGTCATTGTATCCAGCCTAGGCAAACTTAAACCTTAGGCTTTGTAAAAGCATTCCTATAGTCTTATTTTGTACTGTTTATTTATCATGCATGGCATTTCTATGCTAGTTTTAACACGAGGAGCGCGTCATTCTTCTCCAGGAAGTAACGCAAAGCTCGCAGTATTGGCTGGTGTGTGACATGAATAGAGCATCAATTCGGATGTGCCTTATCAATAGAGGTAGGTGAACGCTCCACCTGTCACCCCTACGTAATCCCATCAGTGGTTTAGCTCTGTTACAGGATTGCATTAAAATGCCGATTTGCATTACAATGCCGGCATCTAGTACAATAAAAAAATCCCTTCAAATGACAGTCACAGAATCAAGATCAAAGACCAAGTTTTATAACTCAGTAATGCGAGCTGCGATGTGGTTAATAGTATCCACCAAAAGTTTATCAAAATTCCCAGTAATTAAACACCGACAAACGGTGATTCTAGAAGATATGCAGGTCTCAAAATGTTTGCACATTTGGGATAAGATGACGATGCCACTTAAGAAGAGTCATCCAAGAATCACAGCCATTCTCATCTATCTACGTCGTGATATCACCTGGTTGTTATAATTAAACCGCATTTCTTTATGCATTTCGGGTACAAACTGTGGGGATGACACATGGCTGCTGTTGTATAGCTTGTGCACAACTTCCGAGTATAAACGCCAATGTAGGGAATGAACTACCAGACTAGATAAATCGGGCATTTATGCAAGATATTATGATTAAATGCAAAATAGCCTTGATGCGAAGTTGTATTGATTCACTCATTTTTCATATAAAATTCATGACAATATAAATTCGACAGGAGAGCCGACAAGCTATCCTCGTGATTAAAGCTGCAATTTCTTATCATGTGCTAATGACGCAGCTGCTCTATTACTCTTCATTGATTATATTAAAAAATCTGCCTGTCAAGAGTGGCTGCTAGTTGCCTGTACGTCAAATAACATGGTTTACTACGAGGTATTCGTCGTGCAATTCAGTTTAGGTTTCGAATGCATGATATATGTATGTATGTATGTATGTATGTATGTATGTATGTATGTATGTATGTATGTATGTATGTATGTATGTATGTATGTATGTATGTATGTATGTATGTATGTATGTATATATGTATGTATGTATGTATGTATGTATGTATGTATGTATGTATGTATGTATGTATGTATGTATGTATGTATGTATGTATGTATGTATGTATGTATGTATGTATGTATGTATGTATGTATGTATGTATGTATGTATGTATGTATGTATGTATGTATGTATGTATGTATGTATGTATGTATGTATGTATGTATGTATGTATGTATGTATGTATGTATGACAATCCAAGTTGTACTTATCAACAACGTATCAGCTCTCTCAGATGTGTTCTTTCCACCATCTTATCGTACGTTAAGATGTTTTATAACTGCAATGATGTTTATTTCAATAATGCGAGCTGCGATGTGGTTAATAGTATCCACCAAAAATTTATCAAAATTCCCAGTAATTAAACACCGACAAACGTTGATTCTAGAAGATATGCAGGTCTCAAAATGTTTGCACATTTGGGATAAGATGACGATGCCACTTAAGAAGAGTCATCCAAGAATCACAGCCATTCTCATCTATCTACGTCGTGATATCACCTGGTTGTTATAATTAAACCGCAATTCTTTATGCATTTCGGGTACAAACTGTGGGGATGACACATGGCTGCTGTTGTATAGCTTGTGCACAACTTCCGAGTATAAACGCCAGTGTAGGGAATGAACTACCAGACTAGATAAATCGGGCGTTTATACAAGATATTTTGATTAAATGCAAAATAGCCTTGATGCGAAGTTGTATTGATTCACTCATTTTTCATATAAAATTCATGACAATATAAATTCGACAGGGGAGCCGACAAGCTATCCTCGTGATTATAGCTGCAATTTCTTATCATGTGCTAGTAACGTAGCTGCTCTATTACTCTTCATTGATTATATTAAAAAATCTGCCCGTCAAGAGAGGCTGCTAGTTGCCTGTACGTCAAATAACATGGTTTACTACGAGGTATTCGTCGTGCAATTCAGTTTAGGTTTCGAAAGCATGATATATGTATGTATGTATGTATGTATGTATGAATGTGTGTATGTATGCTTGTATGTATGTATGTATATATGTATGTATATATGTATACATGTATGTATACATATGTATGTATGTATGTATGTATGTATGTATATGTATGTATGTATGTATGTATGTATGTATGTATGTATGTATGTATGTATGTATCTGTATGTATGTATGTATGTATGTATGTGTATGTGTATGTATGTATGTATGTATGTATGTATGTATGTATGTATGTATGTATGTATGTATGTATGTATGTCTGTATGTATGTATGTATGTATGTATGTATGTATGTATGTATGTATGTATGTATGTATGTATGTATGTATGTATGTATGTATGTATGTATGTATGTATGTATGTATGTATGACAATCCAAGTTGTACTTATCAACAACGTATCAGCTCTCTCCGATGTGTTCTTTCCACCATCTTATCGTACGTTGTTACTTATAGTCTAGAGCTTCGTACATTTTGAACCATGATCAACAGAATGTCAATTTGTAATAATATTTTTAAAAATTGTAAATCATTAAACGCAAGGCCAATGCGATGGTCGATTAATGCATTAATGCCAATGGAAAAATACAATTACAAATAGTTTTTATACGACCTATAAATGATGCGCGCTAATGAATATTTGATATGAATGTGATTCTTTCAATGTGTAGCCTCTCAAATGGGCATGTGCTGTAAATTAATATAAACATTCATCAATATTGACGCGTATTTTACGCGCAGTAAATAAAGTTTGACATTCTCCAGACACCTAGAGTGATGCTCAAACAATTCCCGTCATAAGTATGCCATATGCATAAGAATGTTACATTTTTACTCTGTCTTTAGTCAAATCCAATTAGAAAAACTTTATGTACTAATAACACGAGAGGTAATTTACATCCGGTATGACCATGCGTTACTGATACGTCATAAGCGAAATGCAGTAGCAATTGTGGTGGATCTAAGGTACGCCGTAGCATGAGTGATATG
This sequence comes from Urechis unicinctus, assembly GCA_034190875.2. Lineage (NCBI taxonomy): Eukaryota > Metazoa > Annelida > Polychaeta > Xenopneusta > Urechidae > Urechis > Urechis unicinctus. The sequence continues at coordinate 20,740,830 of CM067347.1, forward strand.
CGTATTTACTTTCTATATGGATCCCGGTGTGGTGATACATTTATTAATAAGTGTTCACTTTTGGCCAATTGATAAAACAAATTCCAACTCAGTTGGTAATATTTTTTGCAGCAGCTGTAAGAGTCAATTCATATTTTGCCTCACGTCGCCCGTAATACTGCAATTATTTGTGGACAAGATATCTGATAGTGAATGCACTTTATTAATATAGTAACAGCCAAAGTGGTTGCCGAATAAACTATATCATAATACGCATAGAAAACTAGTTACCTGCCATCATACTCCATGTTAATGCCATCAAAACGGACAAGAAACTCAATCACCGATCCAATATTATCTACAAGTCAAAATATTAACCCACAATATGGTAGATGCAATATATTTGTCTCGGAATCCTGCATCAATCTTATGGATCCAATAAAATTGATGGATGGGCTGATAACAAACAACTATGATTGAAATGTTCCATTCCGTTATTATTAGCACAACTATGGGACCTACCGTTCATCACTCGTAGGGAAATTATCCAATGTAGGTTAGCGCTCTTTACACTATACCGACATTGCCGAAAGTATGACTTGCTGAGTAAAGGTCAACCATATCAGTTTGACGCCGCCTCCAAAATTATATGCCCTGACAACTAACTCTGGCAGCTAATCATCTTTCTCGAAAGAGGCCGTCAGAGACAGTGATTAATGTACCCGACACGGAATGGGTAGATACGTTTGACTAGAATATACAGACATATCCCTTCAAACGTATATGGTAGAATATTATTTTGACAAATACTGCATGTGAATCAGGCTGAAAATATACAGACGATTATTTGTGAAGCCATCTTTGCTGGCCAGCAACAATACGTTTGATCCATGTAATTCTATTATTATGGAAATACAACAATGTCTCTCTTTTACACTGTCAAAATAATTGTTAAATCACATATTCGAAAAACGAGTAGGTTTGACATTGTTAGACTTATTCAGCACAAAATGGTTTAAATTTTAATTTCATTAATTGGCAGTACATAAACGTGATTGATTTGAACAGGCAATTGAAGTTTCATGAACAGAAACAGGTTATAGACTCCAGGAGAAGCACAGTTGCTAGGTGTTCACATTCACTTCCGCCTTTTCATAGCGACGTTATTTTTACGAGTGTGACAGTCATGGCGGCACCTACATATCTGCGTAGCAAAACCTCACATAACAATGAGTAATAGGCTTATTCTCAAAGATGCCCCTTGATCATGATCGCCAACAAGGCTTAATCTGCCTTATATTGTTGTTCATTTTACCACAAAATGTCTGCCTCGCATGTCTGATTCGGACGGCCCTTTTGATCGAACCTCACGTTTGCCGTGTTGATTGAAACCGTGCATGGACATTTACTGCACCCTGTCACTCGTAAATGTCTATTACAGCCATCTGATATTCGTAGGGCAGGGCATCACATGCTTTGCTAGAACATGTCTTCTCCTGATCTGCAAAACCGAATACGTATACCATTCAGACAACAGAGATATAGGTTTATTATTCATTCTCTCACAAAGGATTTGTATAGCTGCTTTACTTGAATCGCACCAACTCAGTGGCTTATTTATATTAACGTACGTATTATTCGGGATATTGCAAGTTGAAGGTTAAGAATTAGTGGCTTTGGTAAGGTAAAGGTTAAGGTAAGTCATCACAAGCATCCAACAGTGACTAAACACCCACAAGTACGAGTCTGCCCGCGCATGAAGGCTGCGCATTTGACGCAGGATATCTTGGTCTTCTGTGATCATCGCTGAATTTATAGACTAGGTTTTTGGTGTTTTTTATATGCACTCTTTTTTTAACATGGATGCATCGATGGGGTTGACAGTTTGTCGCCTAGTTTTCGGACAATATCTTGGAGCATTTCAGTTGTAGATATTTAGAAGATTTATTGTCAAATCGCTTTTAGAAACCTTGTGATTGAGCAAAGAAAATCCTACTTAATAAACCAGTCGCCTCTAGCTTTTGATGGCGTGAATGTGCTATCAACCGGAGGAAATTCTTACAATCTGCTTAATTCACATTACCACCGGGTCGATGCCATAATATTTCAAGTGATTAACTCCTCTATTTAAATGCAAAACAAGACTTGCTCACTACATGTTTGCGTCAAAACATCGGTAAAATTAGATTGTTGTCTTTTCTTTTGGGATGCTCTGATTGCTGCTGTCAGTCCATTTACGTTAAGTGTTCCATTTTGTCAACACGTCCCGCGTCTTGATCGAACAGAAAGTTAGACAAATAGCTCTTACCCGCCAATATTTTACACAATGGCGTTAAGGGAACTTAACCGTTTATTGTAAAACCAAAATTAAAAAATAAGTGGTGGCAAGAAAGAGGGGTGCATCATTTTTATATAGTTCAACACAAATGCAGAATAGTTTATCATATGAAAATAAATCAAAGCCGTTCGTAAAATATTTAGATGCTCTGCAAGCAAAACAATCCGTTAACAGGACAGACAGGCAGATGTGAAAACTAATTGGCACGGAAAACCAGTCATTTCTTGATCTTGGCAAATGTTATAACCGTTAAGGAATGTTTTTCATACAATGCGCATGCATAGAAAATTCCGGCATTACCAAATACATTTTGTTTAGGCTGCTGTGACCCTGGCATTTTTGGGTTTGTATCGGAAGAATAAAGAAAACATGTATTTCCTGGGGACGCACAAATATAAAGATATCTACAAAAAACAAGCAGCAAAGTCAAAGGATATCAGGCATGTTTTAAAATGCCCCAAGATATGCCTGCGAGTAAGATAGTCATCAGGTGTTATAGGCTCACTCATCGCCATAAAACCTCGCGGTTCCACAACAAGAGGTTATACGGATTGACCACATGACACATTGGTTGGTTAATTTACGATCCTTTTCAATTATCCTATAGTTGATGACATAATCTTCTAATCAACGGTACGTGGTACGTGTTGAAGACGCAGGTGCAACGACGGCTGTAGGCTGGTAGGTGCTACACAACCAAGACATGTACCAGATGTAATCAAATCTTTTTGAGCAATGCTCGTTATTTGCGCTATTAGAAAACACAATGTAACTATATTTGTCATGGTAAACATCCATCCACATGTAAAAAGTATTATATTAAGAGGTGTCTGGAATAATGTTTTTAATCAAGGAGTCATCGTTGCAAACGAATCCGGTTTCACGATTTGCAGCAGTGAAATAGAGAGCTAGTAGCGTTTGACACAAATTATTGCTAGGTCAAGAAATGTCGGGTTGTACAAAACATACTGACCCGAAAAGCTCGCTTAAAGCTATATAAATCGTGTAATTTTTCCATCGTCTAATAGTGGTGATATTTTTGGTAGGACGCACTGACGATATCTTACGTGGAATTATATTTTAAGTTTGTGTGGCTATGATGAATGCGATATATATGCTGAACAAACAGCACATGAATGGTTGTTTACTATGTATATGTATTGCTATGCAATTAATTTGTGAATTTCAAAGCATTACTGGCAATTGAACATAATCACGAAATTTCCTTTCTTCGAAATATTTTTGCATGAAACATTATACTGTTTTCATAGAGGTCTAATACACAAGGCAATATATATTCATTTACTCATCCGTCCGAAGGTAATCGTATCTGTGCTGGGTTTTTCAAGAAGTATCTGAGAAGGCAATGTCTTTTTTTCACATAAGTATGGCATAAATAAGAGGTCTTGTATGGAGCATATTTCCCGAAAATGCGTCCAGTAATTAGTGTTTAATATGGAGAAGTGTACCCATGAGGAGGTAGTTTGTTACAAAACCTTGCAACAGTAGCTGGTTTTTTCAGAGTAATCTGAGAAGACGACATCCCTTTTTCATGTTTGCTTAGCTTAAATACGGTATCTCATGGTCCATATTTTGCAAATGCCTCTGGTAATAAGTGTTCCACATGGAAGTCATCAAATGACAGCAATGTCTGGATTTGCCTCGTTAAATCTACTCAGGCCAGTTGGGTCGTAAATGCAATTCGGCATCATTAGAGCGAAAGCAGTAAGAAGAATATGCGATTTTGCAGTACTGAATTTTGTCCCAGCCTGCTTGTCCTTTTAGGGTCATTGGTCTTGAAAGAGCAGTGTCCGTCTAATGATCGGTATGCTGTTTATGATAAGACACAGTGGCTATTTGTACGACGCTTTTGTGGTAGAACATTACATATTTTTACCCATGTAGACGGTTATTCAAGTCAATGGCATCTCGTCAGCATTCTGGAACTATTTAGCCATATTCATCAAAGTCTCTTGTTTGACATTACCATAGTATGTATAGGTTGGTGTTTTACGAATTAAGACATAATTAAATAAGATGAGTATGAAAGTTCTCACAGACATTTCAGTCAACATTGACTATGTATATTCATGAAGTTGCAATTTCATCAGATCTTTGCTTAATCACCACACGTCCATATGAATAAGAAAAAGATGTGCGAAATGCACATCAATAAGACAGCACTGACTTTATATAGCAGTTCTGAGTGCTGAATGATAATAAATTAGATTTAACGTACTTGCACCGCATTTTCTACCAGTCCCCACTTCATTCCACTGTCATCTTATGACAAGTAGTTTCATACGCATATGACGTCATGCAAACAAATCACATTAGATAAGGACCCCCTGCACCGGGCCCCGGGACACATACATGTTTCAATGGATATTAAATATTGCGCCAGGATCAGGGTCTGGAACATGTCCAGAATTGATGCAGCATCCACGTAATGGGATGCCCTAATCAGAAACCGTGTTTCTTTTTGGGTACTTTCTGTCGTCGTCTCTGATTGGTCAATGTAACATGTCCGGCCATGACCTCTGTGATTGGACACGAAGATTGACGAACATCTCTAATGAATATTCAGACGCATCAGATTGATACCTTATCGTAGACTCTAGGGCAGGGACTTAGAATATTACACCTACAGACAAACGCATTCATAGATACAGCAACATCACGTTTGTTTATACAAAAATCGACAAATAATATATTGTCCTAATAGCTCTTCACATGTTTAGGTAGGCCTCACATTTCACCTTGCTAGATCAGAACATAATCCTAATAGAGTTGTTAGGTTTAGTCGGTAATAAGTGTTGACTTATATGCATGCAATCATCACTGAATGATTCGCCTATTGACACGGGCGAGAGTTGTTGCATTTTGTCATTTTTGTGCATATAATCATACACCTGGCCAACAATTCTATGTAGAAGCAACCCATTCCACAAGCGGATAATACGACTTTGTTTCGGTTCAATATCTTGTCGAATCAACCTTAGTCAACCATAATGTCATGTGGGATCGCGGCCTATTAGTATTGAGCCATGCAAATCTTTGTGCTTGAAGAAATGTAAAATGTACCAATCGTTTGTTTCCGATTTGATGTGCAATATATATTTTACAACTGAATTGTAAGATATTATCAAACCCCCATAATTAGAAATCCATTGACTTTGTCCCCTAATGTAAGCTGTGTGTGTCATTGTGTGCATCTAAAACACCATTCAGGAAATATTCCAAATATGGTGGGGTGCGAAATCTATTAAATCTTTAGATTGCTCTCATAACACGCAACTGTTCAAACAACATGACCTCGTTGCTGTTTCGAAATCAATTTTGCATTATTGTGCGCATTCTGTTCATTATTCGGTTCTTTCAATAACTCACACATTTGTGTGTGTCATAATATACGCAAGTGTTGTGATTGTTGGAAGACAACGATATGCAGAGCACAAACGAACAAGCGAAAAGCCTTACAACCTACACTTGTATGTGTCGTCGATTCGCTCTCGGAGTATTTGGGCTGTATCCTACTCTGATCCGGAATCTTGGAAATGCACGGATGAACGGGATAGTGCAAATATGCACTACAAACTAACACAAATTGCATCAGCGTCAATAAGCGATATATACCTCGTGAAGCAGGGCACATGGTGTCTCTTAACAAGTCGAGAGCGAATTGCAATGTATGTCGAAACTTTCGGGCTATTCTTTCTTAATTATGTCCCAACGCATGAAACGTCAATCTATGCTGCGGTCATATAAGTCGAGATACTTTGGTGCATTGGGAATAATTTCCACAGCAATATTTGCATATTATAAAGCGCTCACTCATCTACTGAAAAGCAACCGCATAAAAATGCCCTACATTACCAATTACGCTGCCAGAGATGTACCTACGAAATTTGGCAAATAGTATACAATGTATATCGGTATTCCTATCAAATTTTTGATAAAAATGGAGCTTTTAAGGCACGATTGAAACAAAAACGGTTGCTGCCATGGCAGATTTGGTAGCTTATCAGCTGACAGCTTATTTAAATTCTGCATGTCCTTGATTGGAGGTGATTATAAACAATAACACCTGCTGAAAACGCTTGTTTCGAACGTTAAATATGAACATTATTTGCCACATGCAACATTTCTCAATGTGAGCATAACAAGCGTTTCTAGGTATCAGGTAACATAATTCCTTTGAATTAACCCCATATGCCTAAGTCCGGGGTAATTTCTCGCATGAGCTCTGAATCTGTTGTTTTGTATAACATTGCAAACGTCATAGTGTCTTTATGATCTGCATTTGCAACAATAGCTGGTACCAAAATGTTTGGTCGTGGTGACAATCAGGCAGACGCCTCTGTCTGCCTATCTCTTTAACTGAATTTTTTTCTGTTCGCAGGATTTGTAAATGCTTAATGAACGGATTAGGATTTTATCTTCATGGGAGATCGCTTAGAATCAGATAAAATCTACGAGCACAATACACCTAACATACTTACCCTCATCATAGCCGTTAAATGCTCTGATTCTGGTTTTCGAATAGGTTTTATCTGATTGAAAACCGTTTCTTTCACCTGATTCACTTGTGTTGCTATTCCGAAATTAATGCACGAGAGATGTATCATCAAATATATTAATGTTAATATTGGACATGTGTGAGCTTGTTATGTTGCCAAGCGTTCTCCGAACCACTTTGGAGCAAGGATAAAAATTATTGCCCAGATTTACTTTTTATTTTGTGATGCGTGTTGGCAAAATGGATGACTACATGCAATAGACTGGCAGCAGCTGTCAGCTCGTCAAAATGGATTAGCCAGCAAACTCAAACTCCCTATGTTGTAACATACATGTAACATCGCTGCAGGAAGTGCAATATCATTTATTGGATGAACAGCTGAGATTTCAGTAAGCATGTGATACCAATTAGATTAACAAAAAGTCTATTCGTTATAAAGACATCGAATCGCATCTTTGTGGCATTGTCAAACTACAGATTGCGATTGCATCTGACTTCTTATTGGCAGCGCATCTCTATATGGCTAGAAGAACAACAACACTTTGATAAATTTCAATGTCATCCGTATTAAACAGTGCTGTTCAAATAAGGAGACAAAGAGGAAACACACCAATCTGGACTCAAAAAACTCCACTGCATTGGTACTTCAAGTTTATATTGCTCATTTGTGTGTTTTTAAAAACAAACGTGCATGGTGCGTTGAATACATACTGCCAAATAACACTCCAATCGTACATACTACCTTTGTTCCGCATGTGCACATGTGGTTGATTTCAATTTGCATAGAAAAAACCTGGTTAACAATTTCCCACAAAATATTAACAGTTAGATTAATATTCTTTATTATTCAAAGATATAATTGACACAATTATTGTATTTTACCTATCGTTGTTTGTAAATGTAACTCGTCATTTGAATATTATTGAAGGAGTTTTCAGGCGTCCGTATGGACTTGACTACGAACCCAGACTTTGCGCTTGCATGCAATACGTGCTGAGTTACGGGGTGAAATGAGTATCGACGTTGCACTTTCTGCACAGGGACAAGGAAATTGGCCATTTTGTTTGCTAAAAAATGCCATAAGAAAAATAGTAAAAATCCGTTAAATAACCCACACCCCCCTACCGCCCACATATAGACTTCGCTTTTTTCTTGGTTTGCAAACTATGGCATATATCAGTCTAGTTTCTCCTTCGTTTACACAAGGGGCTTTGATAACTCAACTCGTTGCTTTCGATATTCGCTTGCCCGAACAGCTGGGATGCTTGCCCTGCGCTATCATTGTTATTATTCAAGCCCTGGTATATTAAACAAAATAGGTCCGTAGGGTACATCGGGTCTAATCAAGTTCGCTTAAGATAAAAATAACATACGTTACGGTACCTGATCTATTTGAAAGACATAAAATGACTTTGTTAGCAATAAGGACAGCGAAAGTAAAATGGTAAAAATGAATAGGTATTTCTTTTATGGTCCAAATACTACACTTTTCATGCTGATACTTTTCCTTTGAGTCGCTCTTTCTATTTACGTCAGCGCTAAGCTAGTGATTCATAATGCAGCGCTACTTCAGAATGCTAGTCACAAATATCTATATTTATAAATGCCTGTCAAGCCATAACTGACCAAAGGATCAAATGGTTGCCCGACCCAGTCATATTGATTAATGGAGGCACAATGCTGAGCGCTTAGTTGCATTAAGAAACGATTTGTAGTGCATAATGGGACACTGCTGCAAATTGGCTGGCTCCTCGAAACGCTTCAGGGACATAATCAATGATACAACAGACGACGATTCTTGCAACATTGACTTGGCATTGCAGAGCCGTGCATACAAGTGAAGAGAAGAAAGCGACTCCACAGATTATATTGCACATTCGGCACGCGTCATATAAACAGCTGTAATGGATACTCACCCTCCTATTAACGACATCTAAGATTATGTGTTCGATAAGAAGTACGCAATGACTTTGTTTGTAAGTTAGTAACAACTAGTTTAATCAGGTCTGTGGTTATATTGATTTTAAACGCGACTTAATTATATGCTTGGATGAGTTCGGATTTTCGGCACTTTTATGGTATCGATAAAAGTGTGGAGTGAATAAGTAAGTACAACATCCTGAGCCTACCTATGTAACAAGACTAACACAATAGCATAAGTCAGAGATTGTTATGCCATTAATTTGCATATTTATAATTTTGCAAGGTGTTAATGATCCATTAAAATTTTTGATGCAATCCTATTCACCCATAAGCCCACTTTGTCATTCACCTAAACGCGTCCTTGCCATTCACTCATTAAGGCAATTGCCATTCGAAAGTAAGCTTTCTCTCACTTGCTCAGCGACTCCTCTGTAATCACACACAAGCGGCCCGTTTTGGAACATCACTGTTGAATTACGGATTAAGCATACAGTTGAGCGTGTGCCGCGGTCCTGTATGGAAAATCCCTCGTAACACGTAAGTTACAGTCTTTGCCTCATTTGCCACGTCCGTAAGTCCATAATAATACACGCTTTTGTGAGGCAGCTGCTAATTTTGTATGGTTCTTTTCGAGACGATGTAAGGCAAAACGAAATATTAGTCGAGCCTATATCTCAGATTGAATAATGCTATCATATTTATCGAGTGTCTATTGTACACTGATATACAATACTGAAATAATCAGCATTCATGCTGCTGATTAAGAAATATTTCATGAAAAACTTTATTTCCCGATTGTTTTGCTAGGCTTACAAATCGTCAAAAACGCTGTCGCCAAGTGTTGCCATAAACCGTAGTTATTTGAGCTTTTACTCTTCACGCTATATGCATCATGTATGTACCCGTTGCAGACAGGATCGCTATAAGATACGACCTGCATCTTTCATAACAGCCCATCAAAATGACTATAGAATGGCTATAACGTATAATATGAGTTATTGACAGACATTCAGAGCACCGCCCCACTCAAAGTTAATCGTTACTAATGCCAGATATATAAATGATCGGGTTTTACTCTGTATTTTATTCGACAAAGTATTCCAACGCTGGGACACAGTCCGTATATTACATACAAATTGTCTGAAGAGAGGAATTTATGTACATTCCTTATAGATACGATATTGATGACAATATATAGAGATAGCTCCGACCATGTCGCCATTTGTCCTTGACTCAATATAAGGACGCTTGCAGCGCAGCTCTCCCATCTGATTAATGGCGGTGCCATAGCGCCTTCGTCATCCAAGATGCATCCTAAAGTGATTCTTTAAAGGGGAAAATGTTCTGTGTGCAGTCTGACGAAACTTGTTTTGCTCTCATAAACGACATGAAATCAGCCAGTTCTACACATAGCAAAGCCTGAACATTTAACATGGTTTTGCATCTATTGAGAATGATATTCGATAGCAATGTCTAATATATTGTTGTCGTTACAATGTTCCATTGTCCAACATAATGCTATTTGCTGAGAATATTTCTTCGACACTGTTCTTACCCATTTTCGCTGACTCCTACATTTGCGTAACATTATATATCGTTAAACATCTGCACACCTAATGGCGTGTGCCAATTTATGTTCATAGTTTTAAAATCGCAGCTGGAAATTTACGGCAGCCTAGTAACGACACAGTTAATATTTGTCGCTTTCTGTTGTCTTTTACAGTCTGTGCTCATGCAATTAGTAATATATCTTTGGACTGAGCTTAATCTAGGGCATGAATATGTTCTCTAAACATAACGTAAGAGCAGAGCTACCTACAGGAACGATTGATACTTTTTTAAAAAATTAATCACGTAGATATGACAAAGCATTTATTTTATTGGTATCGCTGCAGGGCAATGAACTAATGCAGGGGACATGGGTAGGATGGTAATTATAGGCCTCGAATAAAATCATGACTGATGTGAGCGGGGTGGTAACAGGAACCGATGTGTCATTTATGTTAACATTGGATGCCAAATGGTTTTCTGGAAGCATAATGTATAATTCAGAAGAGATTAACCTATTCAATAAGGGCGAAGCAATGGTAACCTTATGGCCTGGTAGATACAATACAAGTGCTGTATTGAAGGAAGTACGCTTGGCTTGATAAATACTGGGCTAGGGATTAATTTTGCAGTTCGCAGTGGTTGTTCTACTAACATCAAAAAAGCAATGTATAACTAACTTCTGTGTATTAACGAAATATGAAACGTCTTAGCAGCCATATCATGCCTTGATGGTACCATCGCTTTAAAACTGATGGAAGAACTTGTTACCCTTTAATGATATGTAACAACGAACGAATAACGCTCGTTCAAGTTAATTTAGACACCTTACATCTCTGCTCATGGTGTCATATACGACGAATAGCTTGACATGCCGCATGATTAGTGAACAGCACAACCCAACATCTCTTATAACTATTGAATAAATGACGTGTTGATAGGAACACTTTCAATCAATGCATTACAATGTGGAAATACATATCGTACACATGTCAACTATTAATACTGTTATTGTATATGGTGCACACCTCCAAGCCAACAAGGAAAGAAAAACGCAGTCTGTTAACACGGCGGACCAAAACGTCGTTTAGCAAATGTCTGCATAATGCATGCAACAGTAATTAGGTTTGTTAAATATTGTACTTAATAGCTGCATTATAATGCTTATCAAGAAAGCGGATGAATTGAATGCCTAATTAGTATGGATGTGTCTTATGCCCGGAGCAACTAGTATTTTCATTGAGAAAATGGTTTGCTGCACCAAACTTTTATTATATCAACGCCTCTGTTTAAGCCAGGATCGGAAATCTTTGAAAAAGATGTGCAAAATAAAAATTAATTGAAAAGAAAGCCGCATTTGTTATCGAAACGAGCACCAATAAATCATTTGGCGTTTAACCAACCATATTGATCAAAAAAAATATGGAGTATCGATATTAAGCCATGAGCCAGGCTATAGTTGAGACGAAACGTATATAATTATGATGCCGACCCATTTGAAGCCAACTAAACAAATTACAAGATGAGCTCCAATTTATCAGTCGTTTTAAGTAAAACACATCACCAATCGTGATTGATTAAACAGGTGAATAATTAAAGCGAAGTGTGCTGGAAGGATGTGGGCCGAATTCTCATTGCCTCTTCATTGTTCCATGCGTACTCGTCAACATCAAACCTCAGCAGTTGTTTTGTGCGAATTGTGTAGGCAACGTTCGTGGTATTAATGACGACCGTCCACCAGACGGTATTGACACTGGAATAGGTATTGTGCACATCTATGGCTAACAGAACATTTTTATCCAATTGATTTGATTACATAACAAAAGATAGGTTCATTCTCTAACTGTATTTGTTACTTAAATCACCGCATCGCACCATTTATTCGAGCAGCTCAATACGAAGCAAATTTTAAATTAGATTTGCAGTAGGGTGCCATGCCGTCAATTGATGAGATATGCGGTAAATATTGTTCCTTCAAGTTGCAGTTTCAAAAAAGCAGTTGGACATGGCAGGCAAACCATAAATACTGTTTTATATATATATATATATATATATATATATATATATATATATATAGAGAGATATAGAGAGAGATATATAGAGAGAGATATATATATAGAGATAGAGAGAGAGATAGAGAGATAGAGAGATATAGAGATATATCTATTAGAGAGAGAGATAGATAGAGAGAGATAGAGAGAGAGATAGAGAGAGAGAGAGAGAGGAGAGAGAGAGAGAGAGAGAGATCTCTCTCTATATAAGAGAAAACTATAGAGAGATCTATCTCTAGGAAGAGATCTGAATATATATATATATATATCTTTATCAATATGTATATATAAATATCAATCTATATATATATACATATATATATATTTATATATATATATTTACATGTATATCCTATATATATATATCTATATATATATATATATCTATATATATATATATATATATATATATATATATAAATATATACATTGATATATCTTATGTGACAGATTACTATGACCTTGCCTCACTATCTCACAATGCTCAATAATGTCGTCATAAATCGTGTTGAGAGGCATAACGCTTTCAATTCATGCTTGAAAGAAAGCATTTGTTAATGCAATGGTTTCCATTGTTCAAGTACTGTCATCTATATGCATCCTAATATAAAAAAATGCGTTATGCTGAAAAACACCTCTAGCACACTAAGATACCCCGCTTTGCGTGTGCTTCCAAATTCCGTCATCATTAATGGAGTCCAGTTTTTATACTGTTATGGAAAAGAAATCCCCTCCTTGGTTGTAGCCCACTGCATACTAATCACACATTTGGATATTGCGTCACAAGCCTGGCATTGAACAACGTTTAACATACTACTGACACTAGGTATAGTAACATGTCGAAATGAAAACAAGGTATTGCAAATAGGCTGCTGTTCATGATTGATGTATGCTAAATCCAATACAATGAATAATAAGACAGCTAGAGACCGTGTGACAAAACATTGACATCGCCACTTGCCCGACTGCATATTTTGCCTTAGTTGTCACAAAACAGTTTGGTGCTCTATTTGAGCCTGCAAACGTCACGTGTCGCGGATTTGTTATATATACATGTACCTAGTAATTATATTATATTTGAAGCGTTCATTAGGAGGCGACATAACGATACAATGGATCTTAGTTTGGAATAAAAAATTATATGATAACACAACCCAGATGTTTCGTCGGCTGTTATCAATAAATATCAGTTATTCAAGCCTAAGTGCGATGCAGTATTCGACTTATTCGATATATTATGCGATTTCCATTTCACCAATTGACAATGCTACAAACTGGTCATTCCACAAGAATTGAGCTCTAATCGCGTACGTCATAAGGCGATGTTTATTATATAATCATGCCTAAGATATCTACGGAGCTGTTATCATGTTCCACTCCTAAAACGTCGTGTCATAGTCACGGTTGGCGACCGCTTGACAGGCGTAGAATACCTTATTTACTTATGATGAGAAGTTGTCGTGAACTTTGTCTCATCCAAGGTATATGCTGCTATAGTAGAAGATAGGAATATTACTTATTAATATTCTTCCTTTAATCGAACAGCACCCTTGTCACATCGCAATGATGTTGATAGCGATACGAAGCGGTATTTTTTGTCATTTTAATATATTAGTATATGTCTAAATATTTCTCTCTACTGAACACAATAATAAAGCGCCAAGCAAAATTGCCTAATCTCGTCCTATCTTGCATCGTGTAGAATATCAAATATAGATGTCCAGCACTATGAATAGCTGTACCTGAGATGAGTACGATAAATCAATTGTGAAATGGTGCTATCTATCTATTGTCAAATACGGTCGATGTTCCAATATCAGTGTTCAAATCAGGTTGCTTAAGAATGAGGAGATTCCAGGGAAATAGCCTAACCGTGCGACTGAACCTGTCGATTATGTAATTGCTAGTCGCATTCGGATCTTCTATGCGAACATCTCACCTTTATTTAGCAGAAGACTTTCTGCATAGACCAGGTTGATTCATGAGGCCGATATCTTAATCTATGCTCAAGGAATCCCCAAGAACTGCACGACTCTGCCACTTAGCAATTGTGATATATTGATTTGTCATGACCTTTAACGCAACCAAGGTATATGCTGCTGAAGAGGAAGATAAATATATTCTTCCGTTTATCGAACAGCACCTATGTATTGTTTGATACGCCATTGCTGATAATGCACCTCAATGTTCTCCAAATATCACCGACGAGATCCATTCGTCCAGTCCTTTGCCGTATTAGCATGTGCTACATTGTGTGCAAAATGGAACACCACGCGACATAAGCTGACAGCAGCAATCGATTAAACAGCAAGTTTTAACATACATGCAGATTGCGAAATATTATAAATAATGAATGTATATGGTTATGAATGCATATAGTATTTTCGTCGGGTTTCTATGCACAAATCGTTCATTAATGTTAATTGCGGAAATTCGTAAACACAATAAACAATATAATACACCAGTTTTGGAATACATTGGCCATTACAGAGGCGAGCTCATGTAGTGCACAACTGCATAAACTGACTATTGGTGTAGGATGTGTTATGTCATAACAACTACTGGCAAATATACTTCGTTAGTCATATAGCTAAGGAATACATGTGGCAATAGCATTAGTGACGCTTGGTCTACAAGAAGTAAGGTTGTGTGGGTTCAATCGGAACAACCGAAGTAACTTTCCTTGTATATGATGTTATAAATATGCGCGACAGAGGCACCAGGTTAGATGTCCTGAAAAAGATAACATTATCCATGATATCGACATTACTTGCGCTTGTTGTTCCTGTTATTCTAACTGATATCGTTTACATAGACCACTAGGCCTGGATGTAGAATTTTTCAGGAAGAATGGTGAAATTTAGCAAAATACCTATGCAGAACTTGTACTATACAATGTTTACAATGTTGCCAATGCAAGAATTCCACAGTAAAGCCAATTCAAGCTATTGCGAGCTTCAACCATCATCGCAGGCAATATTTACCTATTCTACCCAGTGTTATGAAGTTTTGTTTTTAGCATGCAAACAGTAGTCAGTACCGCTATAAGCGCTCTTTATGTGCACTCGTTAATATAGATGGATCGAACGTTTGCGCCGCTCGGCATGAACAACACATAATGCATGATGCATAGTGTGCAATCGTTATCACTGCCTACTAATGGTACAACAACCAGCAATATACCGCGATCACATTGCTTCACACCAACGGTCGACGATTGACAGCCGAACAACCAATGCAATTTTACTCATCTGAAACGTCAATCCTAGGTTACATGGGATATGAAATGTCAATTGAATACCAGTTGCAGGGGCTATTAGCTAGGCGCAAAAGCTTCTTATTCCTCAATTTTAACATGCAATCGCCGTGCAATCCACGCATTTCTACTGATACATCTAATTAAAATAGCAGAATTGGCGCAATCGGGGTTCGTATTACAGGCTGACTTAATGGCAATACAGTTCTATCGCATGCGACAACTATTCCTACAGACCTGAACAATTACTATTATTGATGGTATAAATGAGAGCTTGAAAGAAATAATAGCTTCGCCCAGTGCCATAAACTATGGCATCAGAGTCGCCAAAAGAGGTCTAATAAACAAGGCAATATATATTCATTTACTCATCCGTCCGCAGGTAACCGTATCTGTGCTGGGTTTTCCAAGAAGTATCTGAGAAGGCAATGTCACTTTTGCAGATTAGTATGGCATAAATAAGGGGTCTTGTATGGAGCATATTTCCCGCAAATGCGTCCAGTAATTAGTGTTTAATATGGAGAAGTGTACCCATGAGGAGGTAATTTGTTACAAAACCTTGCAACAGTGGCTGGTTTTTGCAGAGTAATCTGAGAAGACGACATCCCTTTTTCATGTTTGCTTAGCTTAAATACGGTATCTCATGGTCCATATTTTGCAAATGCCTTTGGTAATAAGTGTTCCACATGGAAGTCATCAAATGACAGCAATGCCTGGATTTGCCTCGTTAAATCTACTCAGGTCAGTTGGGTCGTAAATGCAATTATATTGGTTCGTACTTGCACCGCATTTTTCTTCCAGTCCCCACTTCATTCCACTGTAATCTTATCACAAGTAGTTTCATACGCATAGGACGTCATGCAAACAAATCACAAGGACCCCCTATCCCGGGCCGCGGGACACAAACATGTTTCAATGGATATTAAATATTGCGCCATGATCAGGGTCTGGAACATGTCCAGAATTGATGCAGCATCCACGTTTTGGGTTGCCCCAATCAGACAACGTGTTAGTTTTATTTTGGTGCTTTCTTTCTCTGTGTGGATTGGACACGAAGATTGACAAACATATCTAATGAATATTCAGACGCATCAGATTGATACCTTATCGTAGACTCTAGTGCAACCAGCGCCGCGGAAACCGTGGAGTCAGGGACTTAGAATATAACACCTAGAGACAAACACATTCTTAGATACAGCAACAACACACTTGTTTATACAAAAATCGACAAATAATAACATTTCTGAATATTTTGTCCTCAAAGCTCTTCACAGGGCGGGCAGTGTAATATGGGGGAAAATAATGCTTAGGTAGGTATCACATTTCACCTTGCTAGATCAGAACATAATCTTAATATAGTTGTTAGGCGTAATAATTACCATAACAAATATAGTTACCTTGGGTTTTCTAACAGCGCAAATGACGAGTATTGCTCAAAAAGATTTGATTACGTCTGGTACATGTCTTGGTTGTGTATCACCTGCCAGCCTACAGCAGTCGTTATGCCTACATCCTAAGTAACTTCTCGAAACAGCATACCGCATGAGCTCTGAATCTGTTGATTTGTATAATATTGCAAACGTCATGGTATCTTTATGATCTGAACGACGACGACAAGGCTGCATTTGCACCAATAGAAAATACCAAAATGGTTGGTCGTGGTGACAATCATGCCGACACCTCTGTCTGCCTATCTCTTTTACTGAATGTTTGTCTGTTCGCAGGATTTCTAAATGTTTACTCAACGGATTAGGATTTGATCTTCATGAAATATAGATCGTTAAGAATCAGAGAAAATCTACGAGCACCAAACACCAAACACCAAACATACTAATCATCATCATAGTCGTTAAATTCTCAGATTCTGGTTTTCGAATAGGTTTTTAACTGTTTGAAAAAGATAAGGTATCAATCTGATTCACTTGTGTTGCAATGCTGAAAACAATGCACGCGAAATGTATCATCGAACGTATTTATGTTAATATTGGACATGCGTGAGCTTGTTATGTTGCCAAGCGTTCTCCGAACTGTTTTAGAGCATGGATAAAAACTATTGCCCAGATTTACATTTTATTTTTTTGATGCGTTTTGGCAAAATGGATGACTACATGCAATAGACTGGCAGCAGCTGTCCGCTCGTCAAAATAGATTAGCCAGCAAACTCATACTCCCTATGTTGTAACATACATGTAACATCGCTGCAGGATGTGCAATATCATTTATAGGATGAACAGCTGAGATTTCAGTAAGCATGTGATACCAATTGGATTAACAAAAAGTGTATTCGTTATAAAGACATCGAATCGCATCTTTGTGGCATTGTCAAACTACAGATTGCGATTGCATCTGACTCCTTATTGGCAGCGCATCTCTATATGGCTAGAAGAACAACAACACTTTGATAAATTTCAATGTCATCCGTATTAAACAGTGCTGTTCAAATAAGGAGACAAAGAAGAAACACACCAAGCTGGACTCAAAAAACTCTACTGCATTGGTACTTCAAGTTTATATTGCTCATTTGTGTGTTTTTAAAAACAAACGCGCATGGTGCGTTGAATACACACTGCCAAATAACAATCCAATCGTACATACTACCTTTGTGCCGCATGTGCACATGTGATTGATTTCAATTCGCATAGAAAAAACCTGGTTAACAATTTCCCACAAAATATTAACAGTTAGATTAATATTCTTTATTATTCAAAGATATAATTGACACAATTATTGTATTTTACCTATCGTTGTTTGTAACTGTAACTCGTCATTTGAATATTATTGAAAGAGTTTTCAGGCGTCCGTATGGACTCGACTACGAACCCAGACTTTGCGCTTGCATGCAATACGTGCTGAGTTACGGAGTGAAATGAGTTTCGACGTTGTACTTTCTGCACAGGGACAAGGCAATTGACCATTTTGTTTGCTAAAAAATGCCATAATAAATAGTAAAAATCCGTTAAATAACCCACACCCCCCTACCGCCCACATACAGGCTTTTTCCTTGGTTTGCAAACTTTGGCATATATCAGTCTAGTCTCTCCTTCGTTTACACCAGGGGCTTTGATAACTCAACTCGCTGCTTTCGATATTCGCTTGCCCAAACAGCTGGGATGCTTGCCCTGTGCTATCATGGTTATTATTCAAGCCCTGGTATATTAAACAAAATAGGTCCGTAAGGTACATCGGGTCTAATCAAGTTCGCTTAAGATTACAACTAAAATAACATACGTTACGGTACCTGATCTATTTGAATGACATAAAATGACTTTGTTAGCAATAAGGACAGCGAAAGTAAAATGGTAAAAACGAATAGGTATTTCTTTTATGGTCCAAATACTATGCTTTCCATGCTGATACTTTTCTTTTGAGTCGCTCCTCCTATTTACGTCAGCGCTAAGCTAGTGATTCATAATGCAGCGCTACTTCAGAAAGCTAGTCACAAATATCTATATTTATAAATACCTGTCAAGCCATAATTGGCCAAAGGATCAATTGGATGCCCGACCCAGTCATATTGATTAATGGAGGCACATTGCTGAGCGCTTAGTTGCATTAAGAAACGATTTGTAGTGCATAATGGGGAACTGCTGCAAATTGGCTGGCTCCTCGAAACGCTTCAGGGACATAATCAATGAGACAACAGACGACGATTCTTGCAACACTGACCTGGCATTGCAGAGCCGTGTATACAAGTGAAGAGAAGAAAGCGACTCCACAGATTATATTGCACATTCGGCACGCGTCATATAAGCAGCTGTAATGGATACTCACCCTACTATTAACGACATCTAAGATTATGTGTTCGATAAGAAGGTCTGTGGTTATATTGATTTTAAACGCGACTTAATTATATGCTTGGATGAGTTCGGATTTTCGGCACTTTTATGGTATCGATATAAGTGTGGAGTGAATAAGTAAGTACAACTACCTGAGCCTACCTATGTAACAAGACTAACACAACAGCAGAAGCAAGAGATTGTTATGCCATTACTTTCGCATTGCCTTAATTGTGCAAGGTGTTAATGATCCATTAAAATTTTTGATGCAATCCTATTCACTCATAAGCCCACTTTGTCATTCACCTCAAAGCGTCCTTGCCATTCACTCATTAAGGCAATTGCCATTCAAAAGTAAGCTTTCTCTCAATTGCTCAGCGACTCCACAAAGTAACCACACCCAAGCGGTCCGTTTTGGAACATCACTGTTGACTTACGGATTAAGCATACAGTTGAGCGTGTGCCGCGGTCCTGTATGGAAAATCCCTCGTAACACGTAAGTTACAGTCTTTGCCTCACGACCTGCTTCTTTCATAATAGCCCATCAAAATGACTATAGAACGGCAATAATGACACGTTACATCACATGTGAATGTAACACGATTTATGTGAAGGTCGATTGATGTTAAGGTCAGGTGTCCTCCCTTATCTCCCACCTATAAATAGTTATTACATAACTCAGTCCCAGGGCGGGGGTGCCCACGTGACCTGCCTGGACCAATAGCGTATGACAAGCTGCAGCATCTTCCCGCTCGCTGCAGCCTCTTTTTCTCGCTGCCTCCATCGAGTTCACACCAAAAGTTTTGCGCTCCGAATTTGTCATCGATTATCTACATAGCTATCTTCGCTGAGTTCTCTCCCAGAGATTCGTCAATCCTCGATCTACTCTACTTCATCTGTGCGTTGATCAGCTGTACCTATTTTCCAGGTATTTACTTTCCTATTTTGTTTTGTTTTGTACGAATCACACGTACGCAATGTCTGATCACCCGTCGGTAGCTATTATTGGTCACTCCTTTGTTCGACGACTGTCGAATTATGCCGATGCTCGTGGGGCAGCAACTCTCAATATGAGACTTGCCGAAGAAAAAGTAGTTTTTCACAGTTTAGGGGGCGCCAAAGTTAGAGGGGGAAAATCCCTGATTCCGTTAATTGAGCGATGTCTCCCATCGAACCAGCTGAAAGTAGTTTTCATTCAAATTGGGAGTAATGATCTCTGCTCGGTGAACCGTTCTCCTAAAGAATTAGCGAACGACATCATGTCCATCGCTAAGTACATCTCTCTGTCTTTTGCTATACCAACTGTCGTGATCGGCCTTATTAACTACCGCTTATCTGCCGATCCATCATACAACGACAGAGTTTTAGAAACAAACAAGCATATCCGCTTCCTCGTGGCTGACCACCTGACCCAACACACTTCTGCAAGGACGGTATCCATTTCAACAATTTTGGCGCCAAAAAGTATTTCAATGGGGTTCGTGGGGCAATCCTCAGAGCACTTAAGTCTAATTAATTCGTTCCTACCCCGTTCAATGTGTAGTCACAGTTTTGTCCGACAGGCCGCCGCCTGTTGTTTTGTCGTATCTTTCGATACTAATCGCCTATCAAAAAAAAAAAAAAAAAAAAAAAAAATAATAATAAAAAAAAAAAAAAAAAAAATTGTTGGGTGTGATTGTTTCACAGTTCTGTTGTGTCCGTCATTTATATGTGGAACCTGTGCCACTCTAATTGTTGAGTGTGATTGTTTCACAGTTCTGTTGTGTGTTTCATTTATGTGTGGGTCCACTGGAACCTGTGCCACTCTAATTGTTGAGTGTGATTGTTTCACAGTTCTGTTGTGTGTGTCATTTATGTGTGGGTACCATGGAACTTGTGCCACTCTAACTGTTGAGTGTGATTGTTTCACAGTTCTGTTGTGTGTGTCATTTATGGGTACCCTGGAACTTGTGCCACTCTAATTGTTGAGTGTGATTGTTTCACAGTTCTTTTGTGTGTGTCATTTATGGGTACCCGGGAACTTGTGCCACTCTAATTGTTGAGTGTGATTGTTGCACAGTTCTGTTGTGTGTGTCATTTATGTGTGGGTACCCTGGAACCTGTGCCACTCTAACTGTTGAGTGTGATTGTTTCACAGTTCTGTTGTGTGTCATTTATGTGTGGGTACCCTGGAACCTGTGCCACTCTAACTGTTGAGTGTGATTGTTTCACAGTTCTGTTGTGTGTGTCATTTATGTGTGGGTACCCTGGAACCTGTGCCACTCTAACTGTTGAGTGCGATTGTTTCACAGTTCTGTTGTGTGTGTCATTTTTGGGTACCCTGGAACCTGTGCCACTCTAATTGTTGAGTGTGATTGTTTCACAGTTCTGTTGTGTTTGTCATTTATGTGTGGGTACCCTAAAACCTGTGCCACTCTAATTGTTGAGTGTGATTGTTTCACAGTTCTGTTGTGTGTGTCATTTATGTGTGAATACCCTGGAACCTGTGCCACTCTAATTGTTGAGTGTGATTGTTTCACAGTTCTGGTGTGTGTGTGTGTCAGTTATGTGGGTACCCAGAAACCTGTGCCACTCTAAATGTCGAGTGAGATTGTTTCACAGTTCTGTTGTGCGTGTCATTTAGGTGGCTACCCAGCAACCCTGTGCCACTATTAATTGTTATGACCAAAGTTCCACTTGGTCGTATTCACACAATTCGTGACAATCAATCAGGATTCATTGTATAATAATTTCTCCACTTTTGCTGGCCCTATTTCTCCTTTGTCCACAGAATGCCACCTGTTCGTCGGTCAAAACGAGGCCTTAACGCTGCAACTCAACCAACCGGGTCCGTTTCAACAGATCCTGTGGTTTTCCCGCCGTTTCCAGCGATACCTCCGGCAGCCCAACAACCCTTCCAGATTGACACGCAAACAATCGTGGATGGGCTGTACCAGAAAATGAAGCAGGATGGACTTCTACCCGTTCCGCAGCAAATGGCCATCCCTCCACCAATGGTCATCCCTCCACCAACCACGCAGGGGCAATCCCCCACAGCAGGGCCAGTGCCAGCCACCACATCACAAGAAATGCCAGCTAGTGAGGCCCAAGCCTTACTAGTAAACCAGGCATTATCCAATATTGTTCACCCAGGTGAGTCCCCGGCTACCGAGCTTCCTCCCCAATCAAACTGTTCACGCCTTTCGGCTCCTTTAGGGGCACATGTGCCCCTAAAGATTAAAACCTTAATTTGGCAGGACAAATTTGTCAATCTGAATGACCTGCTTAACCCAACGGAAAATCCGGATGATCTACCATCCAAAACAAACCCACCACCTTTATCTATCAATGATTGGTCTTCTGCCTTCCTTATTCTGACAGCCATTGCATGTGAGCAAAGGCCCGAGGTAGCTCCGGGCATATTGAAGCATATAGCAACAGTTCAAAAGCTTGCAAAGTCTTTCGGTCCTCAAGCTTGGCGTAACTATGACCAAAATTTCCGTCGAGCTCTTCAGTACGACCCCAGTGTGCAATGGGGTCAAGTTGACCTTGAATTTTACACGGATGCTACCCGCCCTCCCCAAGTTTACCGAAATTATCCTACCGCTCGCCAGCAATTCAACTCGTTCAATCAGCCCTTTCGGCCAGGCACATGCTGGGAGTTCCAGCGCACCGGCCGTTGCACCAATACCACGTGCCGCTTCCCTAACTCTCATGCCTGTTACAAATGCAAGGGCCTGCACAGGACCGCAGTCTGCCGTACAGGCCAAACAAACAAGCCCTTCAATGCCCCAAAACGTAGCTCAACAAATTTCGGAGGTGGTCACTCCAATAGAAATAGATAAATTAGCCATGTACTTGTCACAATACCCTAGTCCCACAGCCGAGTTCCTAATAAACGGTTTCACTTCTGGGTTCACAATAGAATTTGAGGGGGAATTGTCTCAGCAATTCACCAAAAACCATAAAAGCGTCGAAATTTATCCTCAGGTGGTCAGAGACATTGTACTTAAAGAGCTTAAGTTGGGGCGCATTGCAGGGCCTTTCCCTTCAATGCCCATGGAAAATTTTGTTGTTTCTCCCCTTGGAGTGGTTCCAAAGAAAGAACCCAATCAATTTCGCCTGATTCACGACCTTTCGGCTCCGCAAAATTCTTCTGTCAATGACTGTATTGACCCCAAAAATGCCTCTGTCCAGTATGAAACTCTGGATAACATAATCACTTTGATACAAACTTTTGGAACCAACTCACTCATGGCAAAATGCGACATCCAAGAAGCATACCGCATCATACCAATCTGTCCAACAGACAGACATCTTCTGGGGTTTTATTTCCAAGGTTCCTTTTATTTTGATAAATGCCTACCAATGGGTTGCCGTACCTCCTGCAACATATTTGAAGCCTTTAGCTCTGCCTTACAGTGGATTGCCAAAACCAAACTACAAGTAGCTGGTATCAGTCACATCTTAGATGATTTTATCTTTGTAGGCCCCCCAAAATCATCCCAAACTTTGAAAGATCTCAATGCTTTTTTAGACATGTGTAAGCATTGTTCAATCCCCATAAAACACTCAAAAACTGTCCCCCCTTCTACATGCATAGTAGCTCATGGGGTGGAATTGGATTCGCATGCAATGGAGGCCAGGTTGCCTGCAGATAAGGTGGAAAAATGTGTCTCAATGCTATCGCAGTTCAAGCATAGAAAAAAGATGACGCTAAAAGAAGTTCAATCCTTAGTAGGTCTCCTTAATTTTGCTTGCAAGGTCATCCGGCCCGGTCGGGCTTTCCTAAGACGATTAATCGATCTGATGTCCAAAGCAAAATGTCCGCATCACAAGATTCGTATCAACGCCCAAGCACGAGCTGACATAGAGGCGTGGCTTAAATTTCTGTCAAATTTCAATGGTGTGTCTATTTTCCTTCCCAACTGCTGGTCCGATTCCCAAAACATCAAACTTTTTTCTGATGCCTCGGGTGTACTTGGCTATTCGGCCATCTGTGGTTCTCATTGGATCTGTGGAGATTGGAACTCATCTTGGGCTTCACACCACATAACAATAAAAGAGCTTTTCCCAATTGTCCTCAGTCTCGAAATTTGGGGTTCCATTTTGGCGAACCAAAAAATTCTGTTCAAAACAGATAATTCGGCAGTTGTAGCAATAATTAACAAACAATCTGCCAAGGACCCCACAACAATGGTTCTCGTGCGTCGTCTAGTTCTTGCAGCCCTTCAACATAACATACTTTTTAGATCTCAACATGTCCCTGGTTTCTCTAACGTAATCCCTGACAAACTCTCACGTTTTAAGTTTCAGGAAGCCAGGCGTCTGGCACCATGGCTAGACAAGGAACCTACCCCAGTTCCCAAAAAACTTCTCTTTCTGTCTTAAGAAGACAAACAGCTGACCTCTTGTCTGCATCACTCGCTCCTTCTTCTCAAGAGGTTTACCGGCGTGCTGTCACAAAATTTGCTCACTACACTCACGAAATCTATAATAGCACCAATTATTTCCCAGCATCCACGGACCGCATTGCCAACTTTATATCTTACTTACATAGTTACGGCCTCGCTCCAGCATCAATCCGCACCTATGTGGCTGCAGTATGCTCCTTCAACAAAATGCTAGGTGTCGCTGACCATACTGGTTCCTTTATCATCCAAAAAATTTTAACTGGAGTGCAACGAAAGGGAACTCCAAGTTCATTCCGAAGTCCCATCCATCTGTCTCTCCTACACAAACTGGTTGATTCGCTCTTCTCAATTGTCCATGTCAGACAGAATCGCTGTTATTCAGGAGCATGTTTCTTTTGGCATTCCATGCGTTCCTCCGTATTGGGGAAATCACTGTCCGCAACCTTTTCTCAAACACATCAATGCGTTCAGTTCCAGGATTGTAAATTCTTTCCTTCTAGTGCCACGTCTTCTACATCTAGGATTCAGCCAACAGCAGTAGAAATAACATTGCGGCACTATAAAGGAAACGTTGCACAACAACCATTTACTATTCACATATCTGCCTCTCCTGCAGCAAAATACTGCTTGGTAAAAACACTCAGTCAATATGTTGTCAGGCGAGGATCGTCACCTGGTCCCTTATTTTGTGTCAACCCAAATAAGCCGATCTTTCGCAGTGTATTCAACATGCGGCTCCAACAAGCTCTCCTTCATGCGGGTATTACTGACCCACACATTAAACCTCATTCTTTCCGGATAGGGGCGGCTACTTCAGCGTGTGCTTTGGGAGTGTCTGATCAAGACGTGCAAAAATTGGGTCGTTGGAAATCCGACACCTACAAGAGATACATTCGTATTCCCTTGTTCCAATCCGTCACATCTCAAGTAACTACCCAATAGGGCCCAATTTTTTAGGGGGTCCAGTTCATAGCATCGTGTCATCTGTTAACACAGCACTTAGTTGTAGCCTGGTGGCTAGCTTTGTGCCGTTTCCATAATTACCCAATGCACTTAGTTGTACACTGGTATTTAACTACATGTTCAAAATTTACCCATCACACTTAGTTGTAGCCTGGTGGCTAGCTATGTGTCCCAAAATTAACTCAACGCGTAGTTGTAGCCTGGTGGCTAGCTATGTGTTCCAAAATTTATCCAACGCGTAGTTGTAGCCTGGTGGCTAGCTATGTGTCCAAAATTTATCCAACGCGTAGTTGTAGCCTGGTGGCTAGCTATGTGTTCCAAAATTTATCCAACGCGTAGTTATAGCCTGGTGGCTAGCTATGTGTTCCAAAATTTATCCAACGCGTAGTTGTAGCCTGGTGGCTAGCTATGTGTTCCAAAATTTATCCAACGCGTAGTTGTAGCCTGGTGGCTAGCTATGTGTCCCAAAAACTTATCCAACGCGTAGTTGTAGCCTGGTGGCTAGCTATGTGTCCCAAAAACTTATCCAACGCGTAGTTGTAGCCTGGTGGCTAGCTATGTGTTCCAAAAATTTATCCAACGCGTAGTTGTAGCCTGGTGGCTAGCTATGTGTTCCAAAATTTATCCAACGCGTAGTTGTAGCCTGGTGGCTAGCTATGTGTCCAAAAAAAAAAACTTATCCAACGCGTAGTTGTAGCCTGGTGGCTAGCTATGTGTTCCAAAATTTATCCAACGCGTAGTTGTAGCCTGGTGGCTACCTATGTGTTCCAAAATTTATCCAACGCGTAGTTGTAGCTTGGGGGCTGGTTATATGTTCAAAGAGTTACTCAACACACTGAGTTTTAGCCTGGTGGCTAGCTCTATGGCATTTCAGTTGTAGCCTGGTGGCTAGCTGAGCTGTGTATCTCCGGGACAGTGTATATAGCTCCAAGTTACTCTTAAACTTATCCCAAGAAGCTTGGTATCCGGGTGATTCCCCTTTTTTCCAAAATGTTTAGATTAATAATGGAGGCTCCTTTGGGTGGGGGTCGGCTACCAAGAAGCCGGGGCATTCATGTCAGCCTTTTTGGCCGGTTTTGGCCCCCACCTTGCTGCCAACCTCACTTGCAAAAGATTCCACCCATTGTACTTAGTTAGTTTAAGGAATCTTTAAATATGTCATATGGTGATTTGTATGTTGTTACTGTTATGTATTAGTGATGTGTTCATGTTTCAAACAAATAATTTGGAAAGACTAAGCATAAGTCATCCCCTGCCTTATAAGGGAATGACCATATATGGCAATACAAATTCACAACTCTCTTTACAAGGTATTGTTTGGTTCATGTCACTGTCAAATAAGAAAATGTCTGTATGTTAAATTGTAACAATACCTTGTTTTATGTGGCAAAATAAACGTCATTCCCTATCACTAAGGGAATGACCATAAATGGCAGCATGTCGTTATTTAAGTGTTTTGAGGTTGAACGCAACGAGCTGCAGTCGCCTCTTTAAGAGGTTTATATTGCAGAGGTATGCAGCAAGACCAGAACAACATTTAACATGGTTTTGCATCTATTGAGAATGATATTCGATAGCAATGTCTAATATATTGTTGTCGTTACAATGTTTCATTGTCCAGCATAATGCTATTTGCTGAGAATATTTCTCCGACACTGTTCTTACCCATTTTCGCTGACTCCTACATTTGCGTAACATTATATATCGTAAAACATCTGCACACTTATTGGCGTGTGCCAATTTAGGTTCATAAAATCGCAGTTGGAAATTTATGGCAGCCTAGTAACGACACAGTTAATATTTGTCGCTTTCTGTTGTTTTGTACAGTCTGTGCTCATTCAATTAGTAATATATCTTTGGACTGAGCTTAAGCTAGAGCATTAATATGTTCTCTAAACATACCATAAGAGCAGAGCTACCTACAGGAACGATTGATACTTCGTGTGCACTAAAGTACCGCTTTTTAAAAAATTAATCACGTAGATATGACAAAGCATTTATTTTATTGGTATCTCTGCAGGGCAATGAACTAATGCAGGGGAATTGGGTAGGGTGGTAATTATAGGCCTCGAATAAAATCATGACTGATGTGAGCGGGGTGGTAATAGGAACCGATGTGTCATTTATGTTAACACTGGATGCCAAGTGGTTTTCTGGAAGCATAATGTATAATTCAGAAGGGATTAACCTATTCAATAAGAGCGAAGCGATGGTAACCTTATGGCCTGGTACATACAATACAAGTGCCGTATTGATGAAAGTACGCTTGGCTTGATAAATACTGGGCTAGGGATTTATTTTGCAGTTCGCAGTGGTTTTTCTACTAACAACAAAACAGCAATGTATAACTAAAGAAGCCTTGATGTACACTTGTGTGTATTAACGTAATATGAAACGTCTTAGCAGGCATATCATGCCTTGATGGTACCATGGCTTTAAAACTGATAGAAGAACTCGTTACCCTTTAATGATATGTAACAAAAGAACGAATAACGCTCGTTCAATTTAATCTAGACACCTTACATCTGTGCTCATGGTGTCATATACGACGACTAGCTTGACATGCCGCATGATTAGTGAACAGCACAACTCAACATCTCTAATAACTATTGAATAAATGACGTTTTGATAGGAACACTTTCAACCAATGCATTACAATGTGGAAATACATATCGTACACATGTCAACTATTAATACTGTTATTGTATATGGTGCACACCTCCAAGCAAACAAGGAAAGAAAAACGCAGTCTGTTAACACGGCGGACCAAAACGTCGTTTAGCAAATGTCTGCATAATGCATGCAACAGTAATTAGGTTTGTTAAATATTGTACTTAATAGCTGCATTATAATGCTTATCAAGAAAGCGGATGAATTGAATGCTTAATTAGTCTGGATGTGTATTATGCCCGGAGCAACTAGTATTTACATTAAGAAAATGGTTTGCTGCACCAAACTTTTATTATATCAACGCCTCTGTTTAAGCCAGGATCGGAAATCTTTGAAAAAGATGTGCAAATCAAAATTAATTGAAAAGAAAGCCGCATTTGTTATCGAAACGAGCACCAATAAATCATTAGGCGTTTTAGCAAACATATTGATCAACAAAAATATGGAGTATTGATATTAAGCCATAAGCCAGGCTATAGTTGAGACGAAACGTATATAATTATGATGCCGACCCATTTGAAGCCAACTAAACAAATTACAAGATGAGCTCCAATTGATCGGTCGTTTTAAGTAAAACACATCACCAATTGTGATTGATTAAACAGGTGAATAATTAAAGCGAAGTGTGCTGGAAGGATGTGGGCCGAATTCTCATTGCCTCTTCATTGTTCCATGCGTACTCGTCAACATCAAACCTCAGCAGTTGTTTTGTGCGCATTGTGTAGGCAACGTTCGTGGTATTAATGACGACTGTCCACCAGACGGTATTCACACTGGAATAGGTATTGTGCACATCTATGGCTAACAGAACATTTTTATCCAATTGATTTGATTACACAACAAAAGATAGGTTCATTCTCTAACTGTATTTGTTACTTAAATCACCGCATCGCACCATTTATTCGAGCAGCTCAATACAAAGCAAATTTTAAATTAGATTTGCAGTAGGGTGCCATGCCGTCAATTGATGAGATATGCGGTAATTATTGTTCCTTCAAGTTGCAGTTTCAAAAAAGCAGTTGGACATGGCAGGCAAACCATAAATACTGTATATATATATATATATATATATATATATATATATATATATATATATATATATATAGATATATATATATATATATATATATATATATATATATATATATATATCTATATATATATATATGATATATATATATATATATATATAATATATATATATATATATATATATATATATATATATATAAATATATATAAATATGTATATATATATATATTTATATATATATATATATAAATATATACATTGATATACCTTATGTGACAAATTACTATGACCTTGCCTCACTATCTCACAATGCTCAATAATGTCGTCATAAATCGTGTTGAGAGGCATAACGCTTTCAATTCATGCTTGAAAGAAAGCATTTGTTAATGCAATGGTTTCCATTGTTCAAGTACTGTCATCTATATGCATCATAATATAAAAAAATGCGTTATGCGGAAAAACACCTCTAGCACACTAAGATACCCCGCTTTGCGTGTGCTTCCAAATTCCGTCATCATTAATGGAGTTTTTATGCTGTTATGGAAAAGCAATCCCTTCCTTGGTTGTAGCCCAGTGCATACTAATCACACCTTTGGATATTGCGTCACAAGGCTGGGATTGAGCAATGTTTAACATACTACTGACACTAGGTATTGTAACATGTCGAAATGAAAACAAGGTATTGTAAATAGGCTGCTGTTCATGATTGTTGTATGCTAAATCCAATACAATGAATAATAAGACAGCTAGAGACCGTGTGACAAAACATTGACATCGGCACTTGCCCGACTGCATATTTTGCTTCAGTTTTCACAAAACGGTTTGGTGCTCTATTTGAACCTGCAAACGTCACGTTTCACGGATTCGTTATATATGCATGTACCTAGTAATTATATTATATTTGAAGCGTTCATTGGGAGGCGACATAATGATACAATGGATCTTAGTTTGGAATAAAAAATTATATAATAACACAACCCAGATGTTTCGTCGGCTGTTATCAACAAATATCAATTATTCAAGCCTAAGTGCGATGCAGTATTCGACCTATTGGATATATTATGCGATTTCCATTTTACCCATTGACAATGCTAAAAACCGGTCATTCCACAAGAATTGAGCTCTAATCGCGTACGTCATAAGGCGATGTTTATTATATAATCATGCCTACGATATCTACGGAGCTGTTATCATATTCCACCCCTAAAACGTCGTGTCATAGTCACGGTTGGCGACCGCTTGACAGGCGTAGAATACCTTATTTACTAATGATGAGAAGTTGTCGTGACCTTTATCGCATCCAAGGTATATGCTGCTAAAGTAGAAGATAGGAATAGTACTTATTTATATTCTTCCTTTTATCGAACAGCACCCTTGTCACATCGCAATGATGTTGATAGCGATACGAAGCGGTATTTTTGTCATTTTAATATAATAGTATATGTCCAAATATTTCTCTCTACTGAACACAATAATAAAGCGCCAAGCAAAATTGCCTAATCTCGTCCTATCTTGCATCGTGTAGAATATCAAATATAGATGTCCAGCACTATGAATAGCTGTACCTGAGATGAGTACGATAAATCAATCGTGTAACGGTGCTATCTATCTATTGTCAAATACGGTCGATGTTCCAATATCAGTGTTCAAATCAGGTTGCTTAAGAATGAGGAGATTCCAGGGAAATAGCCTAACCGTGCGACTAAACCTGTCGAGCATGTAATTGCTAGTCGCATTCGGATCTTCTATGCGAACATCTCACGTTTGTTTAGCAGAAGACTTTCTGCATAGACCAGGTTGATTCATGAGGCCGATATCTTAATCTATGCTCAAGAAATCCCCAAGAACTACACGACTCTGCCACTGAGCAATTGTGATATATTGATTTGTCATGACCTTTATATCGCAACCAAGGTATATGCTGCTGAAGAGGAAGATAAATATATTCTTCCGTTTATCGAACAGCACCCACGTATTGTTAGATATGCCATTGCTGATAATGCACCTCAACGTTCTCCAAACATCACCGATGAGATCCATTCGTCCAGTCTTTTGCCGCATTAGCATCAGCTACATTGCGTGCAAAATGGAACACCACGCGAAATAAGCTGACAGCAGCAATCGATTAAACAGCAAATTGAAGTTTTAACATACATGCAGATTGCGAAATATTATAAATATTAAATGTATATGGTTATGAATGCATATAGTATTGTCGTTAGGTTACTATGCACAAATCGTTCATAAATGTTAATTGCGGAAATTCGTAAACACAATCAACAATATAATACACCAGATTTGAAATACATTGGCCATTACAGAGGCAAGCTCATGTAGTGCACAACTGCATAAACTGACTATTGGTGTAGGGTGTGTTATGTCATAACAACTACTGGCAAATATACTTCGTTAGTCGTATAGCTAAGGAATACATGTGGCAATAGCATCAGTGACGCTTGGCCCACAAGAAGTAAGGTTGTGTGGGTTCAATGGGAACAACTGAAGTAACTTTCTTTGTATATGATGTTATAAATATGCGCGACAGAGGCACCAGGTTAGTTGTCCTGAAAAAGATAACATTATCCATGATGTCGACATTACTTTCGCTTGTTGTTCCTGTTATTCTAACTAATATCGTTTACATAGACCACTAGGCCTGGATGTAGAATTTTTCATGAAGGATAGTGAAATTTTAGCAAAATATCTATGCAGAACTTGTACTGCACAGCGTTTACAATGTTGCCAATGCAAGAATTCCACAGTAAAGCCAATTCAAGCTATTGCGAGCTTCAGCCATCATCGCAGGCAATATTTACCTATTCTACCCAGTGTTATGTAGTTTTGTTTTAGCATGCAAACAATAGTCAGTACCATTATAAGCGCTCTTTATGTGTTAGTATAGATGGATCGAATGTTTGCGCTGCTCAGCATGAACAACACATAATGCATGATGCATAGTGTGCAATCGTTATCACTGCCTACTAATGCTACAACAACCAGCAATATACCGCGATCACATTGCTTCACACCAACGGTCGACGATTGACAGCCGAACAACCAGCGCAATTTTACTCATCTAAAACGTCAATCCTAGGTTACATGGGATAAGAAATGTCAATTGAATACCAGTTGCAGGGGCTATTAGCTAGGCGCAAAAGCTTTTTATTCCTCAATTTTAACATGCAATCGCCGTGCAATCCACGCATTTCTATTGATACATCTAATTAAAATAGCAGAATTGGCGCAATCGGGGTTCGTATTACAGGCTGACTTAATGGAAATCCAGTTCTAACGCATGCGACAACTATTCCTACAGACCTGAACAATTACTATTATTGATGGTATAAATGAGAGCTTGAAAGAAATAATAGCTTCGCCCAGTGCCATAAACTGTGGCATCAGAGTCGCTATGAGGATCGCTTTATTGTTACATCCTTCAGAAATATATCTGGTGGAACCATATGCAACAGACCGCTCAATGAAAATCGCAAAATTGGCGTCAAATGACGTTAAGACTAACGCTTGACTACTAAGGCTGTCCAAGCGTATATTTGGATGTGTTCAATGACCACTACACCAATTGCTTATCAGATGGACACTTGGAGACGGAAAACAGTTGCGAGATTCAGTCTGCAGTATATTGTAAACAGCGCAACACCATTGATTGATCAGGGGCTAAAATTAACGTCAATGCAAGAAGCAACAAATGCGAAATATGAATGTGGTTTTATTCACTGAAACGATGTGTAGAACAAATTATACGTGCCTTCTATTCAAAATTGCTACAATGATTACCATTGCCAATATCGAAATATTTGCGGCTTACTGCATTCTTTATATGCTATTTGACGTTGAAACATTTAGAGCCTATGGGATGGCGTTTAATATAACGGCTCCGATGTCAAGCATGTTGGTCTGCTTAGTAAATGTTAGAATGTGTGCTTACCAGATACTAGCATGTATGCATATTTTAACGCGGTCGTGTAATTCAGTTGATGCTTTGCAGGCCGTTGTTATCGTGGACTTACTTGGCTTGTGTTTTATCTGAATATCATAATAACATGTATCAAGGAAACGGTGCGCGGGAACATTTTGCTAATTTATCATTCTGATCCCATGATAATTCAGTGAACACGCAAACCCTGGTTAACATTATTTAGTTGTGGGGTCTCACTAATCTTAATTCACATGCATTACCGCCTGCGTCTCGGTGATGCTATTGTTTCGTCGGGATTTTAGGAAGTCGCATTTAAGATAAATGGCACGGAATGCTACACATCATATTCTGCGAATGCTATTTTAATTACCGAATATATCCAACGACCGTTTTGTTTTGAATGACAATTGTATATATACATTGCATTGTATGTTCGTAAGATTAAACAAACACAATATACACGAGTCTAACTGGTGCATATTACATTCAATGACACAGAAAGAACCGAAGAAGCATCAACTGAAATACTGTTATTTCCATTTTTTGCGTTGGACTAATAATGTCTCAAGCACGTCGCGTCGGTGACATATCAGATTAAATGCTGGTTGATAAGCCAGCGAACCGTTTTTTCCAAATGCAAAAAAGCGGTCATTTAATTTTGCGTTATATAATGACATAGCTTTGATGTAACAAGACAACTGACAAATAATAGCATTCTAAAGAAACAAGTTGTGTCATCAATGATACCGGAAGTCTGCAAAAAAGGAGGTCAGAAACATGAATGCCCATCGACCCCATTGCTGAATCACTGCTGGACCAGGGGTCACAACTGACCGACACGAACATGCTATGTAATGCTGCAATCGAACGTGTAGTGTTATATGGGTCTTGACTTTTCTCCTTTTGTTCAACATCCAGCGACAGGATGAAAGGCATAGATCTGTGCATAGTGGTTTATTTGCATTTTGTATGGTTAAACTTCATACCAACCAATTACTATGTGATAAATAAACGTAGACAATTAAAACCTTTCTCGGCACATATATTTCTGGAATAGTGTAGCATTATTTAGTGCAGAGATTGCCTTTTTATATTTAATCTAACGTCCGGTTTTTGAGTTTTTATATCTTTTGCATTGTGGCATTGGGATATCTCGGTGCTGATATCATCGCATTGTTTTGGTATCTATTTCTTACATCAAGACATTTCTGCCATATATATGGACGAGGCAGATTTTGATACTCTCATATTATCATCTTGGGATACATTTTCTGTTCATACTATCATTTGTGACACAAAACAACTGCGGTGTAGACGTCGTAAAGCATGTGGGCTATATATAAATTGCAAGAGATCAAGCATTGAAGCATCAAAAGAGCACGGACGTCTATGACAGAACGTCGTGTAAGATGTGTCATGTTTTGGACATTTCCCAGCGAGCGGCATCTGAGCACAAAAACAATGCCTCATATTCAGTGTGATTTAAATATATCCATATAGACCGTTGCGTTTCAAAGCAGACTGCATAAAGTAGTTAACGCACCATACAGTGTCAAATAGTTACTTTTCTATTAGTTTTTGAAATTCAGTACTTGACTCGTCTCCTTTTCATATTGGGATATGGTAAGCAAAGTTAGTGGCATTTACATGAATTTATGCTACTGGTCTACCATTAACTGATCCATAGACAAAGACAAGCCCCGTGTTTTAGATTCTCCCATGTATTGCCACATTGAGAAGTTGATATCAAATAGCTGTACGCCCATAACCTGAGCCATATGTTTTATGTTGTGTACGGCTAATTTCTCAACATAGCCCGTGACAGGTAATTATCGTGCCCCCCACAGCCGTCAAGTGTGAATTTGCCACTCGCCCCACAAACGCAGGTATGATAGGGCGCTTGTCATTCCATCAGTTTCGTGAGTTACTTGAGCAAATGCTCTGCGGGATTTTAACCCCACAACTTTCATATCCGAAGCGGCAAAAAGCTGCCTTTGGCAATACCACACGATCCAAAGACACACCATTACTGTACAATAATGCTAAATGTAGCAAATTTATTGGTATAAAATGACATTAAAAGCAATCATCATTATATTTGAGGCCCCTGCACTCCTTCATAAAACAACTAGATAACAAAAATACGAGGAAATATGCATCAACTCTTCTGGCTGATGCCGCGTTCAACAAACATAAATGGCTTTTGCTAGGACAAAAAGACCTATGAATTGTAGTGCCAAGTTATTAGAATGAGCAACTGATATATCTGGTACTATTCCGTGTTGTTGTGTATAGATGCTTGCGCGAAAATAATGTTTGTCCTTAATAGAAACCTGAAATGCCCGTTGTGCGCCGTGCCGGCTGTATTTATTTAAATGATGCTATTTACAGGAGTTCATAAACAGAAAATGAAATAGTATATAAAGTTTTCTGCTGATAGAACGTATGTATTTGAGCTGTATCAATAAAACCACTTAATCGTTCTTTGCTGTGACGACATTAGGCAAATCGATGTCTTTGTCTAAGAAAAGCTATTGCGATTAAATCAACTTAGTCCCTATTGCCTTTTGATTCTTATAACTTATGCAATCTGAAGAGCTCCTATTGATTCAGGACTGCTGGAACAAAGATAATTCCAAAGAATTCATTGAACTCTCATAATTGTTGCCAACTTGATATGCCATGCATGAATGATTGATATATTCTCCGTCCGATGACAACAATGGCACTGAAAGTATCCTATATATGGGTATTTGTGAGTCGTTACAGTATTGTCCACTTCGAAAAAAATGTTGCAAGGAATTTACCGATCCCTGTGAAACGATGTTCAATCGCGCGCAGTTGATTATTGCGATTAAGCTAATGAGGTAAGTTCGACTGATTTTTTTTAAACCATGCAGAAAATATATATATGCAAATATTATTGCCATGGGTTGTCTAGCTGCGTCATTATGAAGTACTAGTTTCGCACGCCTGTAATGAAAAATTACCACAATCGCTTACAATAAAGCATAGAAGCTGTCATGACATAACGCGTTGCTACGTTGATTATTCGCCCCTTTTCAATCCAAAGCTCTGTGTGAGTGACATTAACACGCATCAGACTCATCAGTGTATGGCTTCGTGGGGTGACGACATTTATCACTCAAGCGTCTAATGCGATGGAAGCATTAGCAATACATAGATTCAATATCACCGAGAGTTATATTGTAGGATATGTGTAGCATGGTATCTACCATTACTTGTGTCGGGATCTTTGATTGGCCTGTGTAGCTGGCGTCGAATGGATGGTCCTTTTTTCTCTATATAACCCTGTGGGTTGAAATTTCAGAATGATTCCTTGAAGATACGGCACTTCAGTTGAAAGAAATTGGTGTATACATTTGAATGGGTTTTTCTAAACGCATCGTGTATTCGATCGCATTGTGTTAGTAAATTAATCCATATTGTGACAATATCAAAACCATTGCAATGGAATCCTTCCTAATTGCTGTGAAAAGCGTCCCGTTACAAAACACTCTATTTGATTTGAGTCATAACACCAAAGGGCACACCTAAATACCACCTACCTTGTTAATGGCGTGAACATATCCAAGCGCAATTGTGAAAGTTTTACCACGCAATAAACCACAATATTGGAAAGCTGACCAACTATCATGCTGGGTTGTGCACTAGGCCAGAATACACGCATTAGTATCACAAAGAAGCACCAATAGAAAAACGTGATGTCATAGGAATTTACCCTGTGAATTGGTCGAAGGCTTTCTCGAGAAGATTGTAGTAATTGATTGCTGTGCA
>CM067347.1:20778113-20803923 GCA_034190875.2 Urechis unicinctus
CGCCCTGTCCTGCTAAGTGCGTTCGTGTGTCTTGTTTCATAAAGGACCTAGTATATTCTGGTTAAGAACATTTTTGTTGCAATTATGTACGATGGAGATTCAATATATAGAAGCTTCTTGAGTCATAATTCGCACTACTGGACAATTCGATGATGCATAAAGCGTCTGTAAGGAACATAAAAAGATTAACACAGCGCATACATTGTTTATCTGAGTGCAGCCAAACACATCGCTACTAAAAGCACTTTCCGTTGAATAACAGAATAGAAGACTTAGTAAAATAGTTCATAAACCATCCACACATTGCACTATTGATAGCATATTGCGTTAAAACACCATTGACGAGACGAAGTATTATTACCCTTATCATTAAATAGATATGCGTATTTTACGGCTGACAAGTTGGCTCTGAAGGCTTGTGGCCAAATGGATGGACAAGGTTATGCAGAGGTAGCCTCCTGAATCAGCAATAAAATACATATTAGTTTCTGTGGGAGCATTGATTCATTGATTTATTCTCGTAAAGTTTTCATTGATCAGCCTGGTGACGCGACTGTCAATGTGTCAAGCCTAGGTAAACGTAAACCCTGTGCTTTGTATGAGCATTTCTATAGTCGTATTTTGTGCTGGTTATTCATCATGCATGACATTTCTATGCTAGTTTTCTCACTAGGAGCGCGTCATTCTTTTCCAGAAAGGAACGCAAAGCTTACAAAATTGGCTGGTGCGTGACATGAATATAGCATCAATTCAGCTGTGCTGTATCAATAGAGGTAGGTGAACGCTCCACCTGTCATCCCTACCTGATCCCTTCAGTAGTTTTGTTCTGCTACATGCATGCAGTGCAAAGCCGATTTACTCCGCTGGGAGAAATGCTCATTGGCATCTAGTATGAGTAGAGCAATAGTAAATGACAAATGTTAATCACAGAATCAAGATCAAAAACCAAGATGGTGCTGACTTTCGAGAAAAAAATATGATTATTCCACTGCAATGATGTTTATTTCAATAATATGAGCTGCGATGTGGTTAATAGTATCTTCCAAATAGTCATCAAAATCCCAAGTAATTAAACACCGACAAACGGTGATTCTAGGAGATATTCATGCTTCAAAATAATTGCACATATGAGACATGATGACGATGACACTTAAGCAGAGTCATCCAAGTATCACAGCCGTTCTCATCTATAAACGTCGTGATATCACCTGGTTGTTGAGAGTGGGGTTAACAACATTTCATTATGCATTTCGGGTACAAACTGTTGTGAGGAACACATAGCTGCTGTTAAACATCATATTGCACAGCGTTTGCACCACCTTTGAGTATGAACGCCATTTAAGAGAATGAACTACAAGACTAGATAAATCGGGCGTTTATACAAGGAATTCGTAATAAATGTAATAAGGAAAATAAAAATAGCCTCGATGCGAAGTTGTATTGATTCACTCATTTCTTATATAAAGCTCCATGACAATCGACAAGAGACCGACAAGCTATCCTCGTGATTGTAGCTGCAATTATGGCAACCTTTCTCACGTGCTAATGACGTAGCTGCTTCATTACGCTATTCATTTATTCATTTAGTAAATCAGCCTGCCAAAAGTTGTTCCTAGCTGCCTGTTCGGTGAATAACATGGTTTACTAAGCACAACTTCAGGTATTCGGCGAGCAATGCAGTTTAGGTTTCAAGCGCATGATGCATGAATGTATGCATGTATGTATGTTTGTTTGTATGTATGTTTGTATTTTTGTATGTATATATTTATGTTTGCATGTATATATTTATGTATGTATGTATGAATGTTTTTATGTACGTATGCATGTATGCATGTTTATATATATGTATGTATGTATGTATGTATGTATGTATGTATGTATGTATGTATGTATGTATGTATGTATGTATGTATGTATGTATGTATGTATGTATGTATGTATGTATGTATGTATGTATGTATGTATGTATGTATGTATGTATGTATGTATGTATGTATGTATGTATGTATGTATGTATGTATGCATGCATGCATGCATGCATGCATGTATGTATGTGTATGTATGTATGTATGTATGTATGTATGTATGTATGTATGTATGTATGTATGTATGTATGTATGTATGTATGTATGTATGTATGTATGTATGTATGTATGTATGTATGTATCTTGCTAATGCTTTTAGGGATGGTGTTGGACAAGTAAGACACACCGGCTGGTGCTGTTGAAATTATTTCACCATAATGGCTTAGCTTGCGAACAATAGATGCGGTGGTAAGGCTTGGAATGTGATAATATGACATTGACCAAAAGCTCAAAATAAATTTACCTAAATACTTGACACTAGTGAAACACACCGATCTGCCAATTAGTATTTAACCTGGTAAAACAGCTTATGCAATAACGAACATTTGGAAAGATACTTATGAGCAGCAATATGTGTCATCTGTTGACAAGAGAAAAATAGTGGAAAATTACATTTCATTACGTTTTATCCATAAGACTATTAGAAAATGGCATTTGAATGCTCGTTAACATACGCAATATGCCACTCGCTCAATGAGATACAAAGACATAGATATTATGTCAAACCTTATAACATGCTAAGTTGTCATAAATGATAATCCGAGCGGTATTTATCAACAACGTATCAGCTGTCTCAGATGTGTTCTTCCCACTATCTAATCGTATGTTGTTACTTATATTATGTAATTATATTTTCAAAATAGTAAGTCATTCAACGCAAGGGCAATGCGATCGACGCTTTATGCATTAATGCCAAAGGGAAAATAGTTTGTATTCGTCTTGAAGATGAAAGACAATGCAATATGCGCGCTGATGCATATTGTTAACGAGCGTACTAATAACACGAGTGGTAATTTCCATCCGGAATGACCATTCGTTACCGATTATAAGCAAAATTCAATTGCAATTGTGTTTGAACTAAGGTACGTCTTAGTATGAGTGATATGCGTATTTAGATTCCATATGGCTCCTGGTGTGGTGATAGATTTATTAATAAGTGACAAAGTGTGTTCACTTTTGACAATTCATAAAACAAAATTGCGATATTTTGCAGCAGCTGTAAGAGCCAAATGAAATTTGTCTCATGTCGCCCATTATAATGCAAGTATTTGTTGACAAGATATCTGATAGAGAATGCACTTTATCAATATAGTAACATCCAAAATGGTTGCCTAATTAATTATATCATTACAACGTTTTGTCAAATTTGCTTCATAGTTGTTACCCGTAGTGTATATTTCGCATAGAAAACTAGTTATCAGCCATCATACACCATGTTAATGCAGTCAAAACGGACAAGAATCTCAATCACCGATCCAATATTATCTACAAGTCAAAATATTAACCCAAAATCTGGTAGGGGAAACATATTTGTCTAGGAATCCTGCTTCATTCTTATGGAGCCCATAATATTGATGGATGGGCTCATAACAAGCTACTATGATTGAAATGCTCCATTTTGCTATTATTGGCACAACAATGGGACCTGGCGTTCATCCCTCGTAGGGCTATTATAGAGTTTAAGTTAGCGCTCTTAACGTTGACAAATGTATGACTTGCTGAATGAAGGTCAACCATATCAGTTTGACGTTGCCTCCAAAATTATATACCCTGTCAGCTAATAATCTTTCTCAAAAGAGGCCGACAAAGATGGTGATTAATGAATCCGACACGGAATGGGCGGATACGTTTGGCTAGAATAAATAGACATGTCCATTCAAAAAAAATATATGGTCGAATATTATCTTTACAAATACATGTCAATAAGGATGAAAATATACAAACGATTATTTGTGAAGCTATCTGTGCTGGCCAGCAACAATCCGCAACAATCCATTTAATTCATGTATTTCTATCTTTGTGGAAATACAACAGTGTCACTCTTCCACACTGTCAAAATAATTGCTAAATCGCATATTCAGAAAACGAGTAGGTTTGACAGAGTTAAGGCTTATTCGCAACAGCACACAAACATTTGTCAATTGTAACTGCATTAATTGCCAGTACATAAATCGCTGGAGGAAACTTGGAATGTTGCATCATTAAATTGAGTGTACGGATTGAACGCTGATAAAGCATGTAGTGCATTCATGTGACGCTACATGAAAAAGGAACAGCATTACTGTTTAATACTATTACGAGGCTGGTTCTCATCAGTGTGAACCAAATCTGGATCCCACATTCATCAGAACAATGCTAAAGCGATATTGACTTGGATAACTGAGATAGGGTAAATATTATATTTGTTTTGTGGGATGTTGAACGATGATGAATCATGGAGAGATTAAATACAAGGTATATAACCAACTTGCATTCTGCCGTGAATTCCCGAAGAAATAACTCTATGACAATAATGCGCTACGTGCGATTCAGTTGCATATGCAAAATGAATTCGCAAATGCATTCTTTATTTTTTACTCGCCTAAGCATATGATAGATGCGCATTTTGCGACCAAGTTACACCTCCTTTTATGAAGGATAGGAGCACGCCTACGATGGGGCCTGGTGCTAGTAATTTATCACACATGCAATTTCATTTCGGCCATTTGTCTTTGCTTAGTGTACGTTATTTATTTCCTGGCTCACTTAGCCTGCCAGTGGCAGTTCCAGAAGTTAAAAGCATTATTATTTCGATGACTTGGTTGGTTTAGTAATTCGGAAGAAACAACTTTTATATGTATGTAGTACCTGCCAGAGGTTACATGCGTCCAATATATGTCAATGATGACTGAGAATAATATGATCAAATACTACAGCAATTCCTTGTGTCATACCGAGATAATGTGTTATCTCAATCACAGGTGACTGCGAGCCACATTGAACGTCATTCGCATCGGCTTCGGGATTCGACGTCATTAGTTCAGCGTTTGTCGTTTATTGCCGCCCCTTCAATCAGATGTAATGCCGAAGTTCTATTTAGCTATCACAACCTCTCAACAGTTTTTGGATACGAATATATCCACTTGACGCCAAGCGTCAGCACCCACCCGGGGAGGGTGCTGGCACTATACTGCTTGGTCCTACCACCGTACCGCCGAGGTGCTGGCACTATATAATGATTAACCTACCACTGTATCACCTGGTGGCCGGCAGACTAGTGCAGCTGCTAGAACCAACCATCTGTTAGACCTTGCTGTTGGTATGGTATAGACCATGCAGAAGAAGAAACTGTCCGAGAAAGAAATAGAAGAGATCCGGGCCCTGCGTGGAATCTCCATTGGAGACGAGATCCGAAAAAAGTACGGCATAGGCACTATGTTGTATACTCTGCTGCGGGTGGAAAGAAAGGTGGATGGGTGAGAGAGAAAGGTGAACGCCTTTGCGGCACATGTGGAGGAGGAAATAGACGATATAGAAGAGATTGGAGCCAATCTAGAAACTATTGCGTACCAGGCCACGTTTTCGACAAGATTGCAAATGGCAGGATATGCAGAATTTTCCGCATTGCTTGCATGGAAGGTCTGGAAAATTACAAAAAGCCACACCGAAGCCGCATCAAATTTCCTACCAAAACCAGAACCGGCCCCCAAACCTACCCCAATTCGGGACCCTTTCTACATTGAATAGTGCAAGCTTGAAGCTGTTTCATCACCTTTGGAAAGATTTGTCAACATCTTTTTTCTGTCCAGTGTAGCACGTCGCGTTCCTGCTTTGAACCACAAGATGCGCAAATCTGCAAACTCGAGATAGTTGCGCGTCCACAGTGTATACAGGAGGCTGGGGGGTTGACTTTGTACTTGCTTGCTCGCCACCGGTGCTGCTTGCAGTATTCAAATTTGCAAGCCTTTCCACATAGCTCATGTGACCCCAATCTAGGCCATGCATAAGTGTTGATAGCGCGACGGGTAGGTTTCTGTAGTCCATGTGTCATTGAGTATACCATATGTTTTCCATTAGTCTAAATGCTTGTCCCCGACTCCTCTATTACCATATTTTGACAAGCATTTAGACTAATGGAAAACATATGGTATACGCAAAGATTCATGCTGAGAGAGCAAAGGCCGTACGCAAAGAATTGGAGGTAAAGACTGGGAAGCGTCCACCGTATGCCCGTTCAAAGTCAGCCCTGGAAGAGCAGGAGGCACATTTGAAGGCCCTAGGCCCTGGAGCCCCCGTGCCCGAGACACTGAGCCCGAAAATGACTCATGCAGAGAGAGCAAAGACCGTACGCAAAGAATTGGACCCAAAGACTGGGAAGCGTCCACCGTGTGCCCGTTCAAAGTCAGCCCTGGAAGAGCAGGAGGCACAGTTGAAGGCCCAAGAGCTGCAAGAGGTGGTCCCTACCCACCGCGCCGCGCAGACCAATCCCTGCCCCACGCAGACCTTTCCCTGCCCGACGCAGACCAGTCCCCGCAAGCCAGTCCCCAGTCCCCACAGAGCGTCTTGCCTTCAAGAAGACTAAGTGGGCTGTTAAAAACTATTTGCGTGGATGGGTGAGCTAAAATCTTGTATAAGCTGCCAAGGGTCAGTAGTATATATAGGGGAGGTAAGTGTGCCAGTACCCTGCGACTCGTAGCTCCCTGCCCCCTGCGACTCGTGGGCTTCCC
Organism: Urechis unicinctus; assembly: GCA_034190875.2. NCBI lineage: Eukaryota > Metazoa > Annelida > Polychaeta > Xenopneusta > Urechidae > Urechis > Urechis unicinctus. Next base: position 20,784,685 of record CM067347.1, read on the forward strand.
TCTCCCCTACCCCGTGGTGTAGATTGTTGACATTACGCACAGACAGTAGTAGTATAGGTCGATGCACCAGAACCGCTACTCCCTATACTACTGCAGTAATTCACAATGCTACTGAAAATGCTCTTTGGTCAAATTTCAAATATATATCCTGTTGACCAGACACTGCAACACTACTGGCTATTCACACCCACCTTCAAACGGTTTCTACTGGTAAAAGTCATATTACCCAATATGGTTTGATTCCAATAAAATCCCTTGAACCCTCTTATGTCACAGTGTCAAAATATACGCGTGTTGAAGCTTCTTGTCGATTTCTCTCAAAAGGTCAAACGCTCAACTCAGGCGCCATACGTGAATAGCTGGAAATAGGACATTAGTATTCCTTAATCGTATTTATTACCTTCACTTCAACAAATTCAAATATATAGTTGGTTCGCTTCTTAGATATATCACTGGTTCAAAACACTTGGAGGTGTGCGAAGCATCAACGAACTATACGACCTGTATATACAAATGCTTACCAGATGGTCTTCATATATTTTTATATTTATTATGCAGACCAGCAAACTTTGTAAGCAGCATCTGAGGAATAGTTTCTTTCATTCAGTTGATTCGGGTAAGCAGCTGCGCCATAGTGGTTAAAATCACCCAAATTGTTTCTTCGTGAGCCAAAAACGCCGACACGGCTGAATCTGCCTTACATTGTTGTTCACTTTACCATAAAATGTCAGCATCGCGTGTCTGATTCACGGTGGGTGCGTTCGGACAGCCCTTGTGATCGAACCTCATTTTTGTTGATTGAAACCATGCGAGGACATTTACCGCAGCCTGTCGCTCTTAAATATCTATTCCAGCTATCTGATATTTGTAGGGCATCACATGCTTTGCAGGAACATGTTTGCTTCCGATTTGCAAAACCGATTTCGTATACAATTCGAAAACAGGGACGTTTCAGAATGAGTAATGCCAGAGGAAAAATACAGAACGGTACCTTGAAGATGGCCATTTGGTTCGGCAGTAAGTCAAACCAGTCATTCGGTATTTGTTATGCCAAACTGAATTGGTTGAGACAATAAATGAAAGTCTAGTTTTACCATAAATTAAAAATATCGATCACCATACACCACAGCCTCAATTCACTCGATCAAGACTCACTCATGGCCATAATACCTCGCTGTTCCATTTCAGTAGATTATTCGGATGGACCATACAACGCATCCTTTTCAACAATCCTATAGTTGATGACATCATCTTCGGTACGTCCTACGACGGTTGTAGGGTGGCTGGTGCAGCACAACCAAGATATGTACCAGATGTAATCAAATCTTTGTGAGCAATACTAGCGCTGTTTGAACACCTTATCTAACTATATTTGTTATAGTAATAATAACATCCACATGTAAAAAGTAGTATATAAGGAGGTTTCTGGAATAGTGTTTAAAATTAGGACATGTAATGTCGCGTGGTACAAAACATACTGACCCGAAAAGGTCCTTTTAAGCCATTTAAAGCTCGTTATTTTTCCTTCCGCTAATTTGTGTAGTACACATAGACGATATCTAACGTGGATTTGCATTTCTTTTTGTTTTTGTGGCAAAGATAAATGCGGTATATATGCTGAACAAACAGCACATGGAAGGTTGTATACTATGTGTATGTATTGATATGCGAACTAAAACCATTCATCAATTTAGCTTTGCGCGAAACATTATACTTCGTGTACAAAAAGGTAATATGTTTTCATTTACTCCTCTGACCAAAAATAACAGTTGCTCTACTGGGTTTTCCCAGAACCATCGGATTAGTATAGCATAAATAAGGGGTCTTTTATGGAGCATATTTCCCGCAAATGCTTCCTTTAATCAGTGTTTAATATGGACAAGTGTACCCATAAAGAAGATAATGCTTGCAGAGTAATCTGAGAAGACGACATCTCTTTTTCTTGTTTGCTTAGCTAAAAAAACGGTATCTCTTGGTCCATATTTTGCAAATGTTATAAGTGCTCCATTTGGAAGTCATTAAATGACAGCAATGCCGGGATTTGCCTCGTTACATCTACACAGAACTTATAGCTTGCATTACATTTTTGCGTTATCATTTGCATGTTCTTTAATAGCCATTAATGGGTGAATGTAACCAAACAACTGTGTGGTGTTTGATTTAACTGCGTGAATACTTTCTATGTGTGTTTCACATTTCGATAGTAGTAGTTGCAACCCAAGTGCGACCAACAGTTAAAAAACAGAGAGGTACTTGCCATTCAAATCAGTCCGTAGGCAATGCTACAGGGAGGGAGAAAAATTGCATCCACATGGAAGGAAGAAGCAAGTAACGATGCGGCATTGATAATAGATTTGCAATGACAGCTATGCGATTATTGTGCACGGTGACGCAAAAACGGTATATATTGCATTGGGATACAATAAATTCAGTTGTGTAGATTATGCAACAAGATAACGAATTTGCTCTCCTGGGTTGGCTCATAAATGTCGATTGTCTTTACACGCTGCAAGACGTACACAGCGATTGATGTTTGCTCAGTTTTAATTTTAAGAGGTAATGTGGGTTGCTTTCTCTTAGTATCTGCTCTCAAATATCGCGACGTGAGGCTTGCTGAGATGAAAGATATGATTTGTGTCCCACAGAATATGTCTAGTTGTCTGTCGCGAAAGTGTAGGCAAATTTGTTACTTGCCTTGAATTGTTATGTTAAGCTCATCTTAGAGTCGGAATGTCAAACGCGATATGGCGAGCATTGCGCTTTTTGTGAGAGGCAAACATTATCCCAGAACGGAATGGATTTATGGAAGATCAGTTGGGTCGAAAATGCAATTCAGTGTCATTAGACAAGTCCATATGAATAATAAAAAGAATTGAGCATAATGCTCTCTAGATTTTTCAGCTAGCACTTACGTCTTTTAGCAGTTCTGAGTGCTAAATGACTATGAATTATATCGGCATTTTCCTCCAGTCCCCACTTCATTCCACTGTAATCTTATGACTAGTAGCTTTATACGCATATGACGTCATGCACACATATCCAATAAGTCAAGGACCTCCTGCCCCGGGCCGCGGGATACGTGATTTGGACATTGAATTTTGCGCCATGATCAGGGTCCGGATCAGAATTGATGCAGCATCCATCTCTTGGACGCCGTGTTTCTTTTGGGGTACTTTCCGTCGTCGTCTCTGATTGGCCAATGTCACATTTCCCTAAGATTCGAACTCATTGTGGATATCATCCGCTTCGTAGCGTATTAAGCTATAAAGTCACTAGAACTGAAGTGCTGTAACCAAAGCTATTGAAAATCCTTAGTAATACGCCCCAGTTACCGCAACAGTCTCATGGCGTAATAGTGAAGGATTTTAAAAAGATATGTGTTCTATACTGATTTTCGGGTCGTAACTGCTTCGAAATTGCTCCTAATGGGGCTAGGAAACACTGTGTAAAAACAAATATGAATGCTGACCCAAATCGTGATGGCTGTCTCCGAATCGGCTCCGGCCAGCTGATTAATTCATAGTACACAGAGGGTCCATATAACAAGGGAGCGTCACTCTACGATATGCTTACCTAAGAACCGAGCGACGCACGACAGAGATCAAGTCCGGCCATGACCTCGGTGTTGATTGGACACGAAGATTGACGCACAAGTGTAATGAATATTCAGACGCATCAGATTGATACCTTACGTTGTCGTAGACTCTAGGGCAAGAAGCGCCGCGGAAACCGTGGAGTCAGGGCCATTGACGCACATTACCTCAGAGACAGCAACAGAATGATGTCCCTAGCAGCTGATACCCTCTCTACTTCCTGTTATAAATTTGGGCATTTGTTACAAATGCCTTACTGTCTTATACTCTGCAGATGGCCTTCACAAACTTAAGTCAGTATCTGTAGTTTTGAGCAGACCCTGGCAAACTAGTATGACACATATTAGATAATAGGGTGTTTAATAAATGAACAGTGGTCGTTCGCTGTTATGTACTGTTTTATATAGTTTACACAACAGATGACAACACGGGTGATATATGTAAAGGCCGTATGCAAACTTTATACTACCACATATAGAGCAACAGGTTACATAATTCTTCGCAATTAACCCCATATGCCCAAGCCCTGTGTAAATTCTCGAAACAGCATGAGCTCTGAATCTGTTGATTTGTATAATATCGCAAATGTCATTGTGTCTTTATGATCGTAGCGACGACGGCAAGGCTGCATTTGCAACAATAGCTGATACCAATGTTGTTGGTTGTGGTGCCAATCATGCCGACGCCTCTGTCTGCCTATCTCATTTACTAAGTGTTTGTCTGCTCGCGGGATTGCTAAATGTTTCATGAACAGATTAGGTTTTTTTTCATGGGAGATAAGTCACATATGATGGATCGTTTACAATCAGTGAAAATCTACGAGCATCATGCACCTAACATACTTACCCGTAACAAAGTCGTTAAATTCTCTGATTTTGGTATTTGAAAAGGTTTTTATCTGTTAGAAAACCGTGTGATCTTCAAACACCAGATTCACTTGTGTTGCATTGCCATCAACTCTCTGACAATGCACGAGAAATGTATCATCAAATGTATCAATGTAGTGCAATATCATTTATTGGATGAACAGCTAAACTTTCAATAAGCATGCGATACCAATTAACAGATAATGTATTTGTTATGAAGACATCGAATTGCATCTTTTTGGCATAGTCAAACAACAGACTTATTATCTGCAGCACATCTCTATATGGCTAGAAGTACAACAACGCATTGATAGATTTTAATTTCATCAGTATTAAACAGTGCTGTTCAAATTAGGAGACACAGAAGAATCGGAACTAAAACAACCCAACTGTGTTGGTACCTTAATTGTGTATTTTGCAAAACAAATTGATTTGCGTTGAATACATTCTGCCAAATACATATTCAACCGTACATACTACCTTTGTGCCGCATTAGGTTGATTTGAGTTCGCATAACAAAGCCTGGTGAACAATATCCTGAAAAATAATGAGATTTGGATGAATATTCACATTTATTTAAAGATATAATTAACACAAATATCGTATTTAACCTAAGGAATTGTTATTTGTAACTGTAACTCGTCATTGTGACATTGCTGAAAGATTTACATTACCATTCATGTCATGAAAATGGCATCGTATGGAACTAGCTACGGACCCATGCATTCGTGTTGATTAAAAGGGTGAAATGAGAATTGACATTGTACGTTTTGCTCAGGGACCACAACATTGGCCATTTAGGTTGTAGAAAAAGGCCATGATAACGGGTGCAAAGCCGCAAACAACCCCTCCAACCTATCCACCCCCAAATAGATTTCGTATGTTCCTATGTTCGCAAACTATGGTTTAACTATATTTTCAGTGCATTGGAGTGCCATCTTTCTGATTAGTCCCTCCTTCGTAAACATCAGGTTGTTTTTATACCTAAAATCGTTGCTTTGGATATTCGCTGGACCAAACAGATAGGAAATGTGCCCTGTGCTATCAGGGTCACGCCCTGGTATATTAAAATAGGTATGTAGGGTACATGGGGTCTATTCAAAGGCGAACGCATGAAAACTGAAATAACATACGTTCAGGTGCCTGATCTATTTGAAAGACATAACATGAGTTTGTTAACAATAAGGACAGCGGAGGTATATATTCCCTTGACCGCATGATACATTTCTTTTATTGTCCGAATAATACGCGTTTAATGCTGATACTTTTCCGTTGAGCAGCCCTTTCTGTTTGTGTCAGCGCTAAGTTAGTGATTCATAATTCAGTGCTACTTTAAAATGCTCAGCGCAAATATCTACACTTATAAATATCTGTCAAGCCATAATGGGCTAAAGGATAAAACATGATGCCCAAAATCTAACTCGATCACATTGATAAATGGAAGCACAATGCTAAGCGCTTAGTTGCATTAATAAACGATTTGTGGTACATAATGGGGCACTGCTGCAAATTGGCTGGCTCCTTGAAACGCTTCTGGCACAAACTTAATGAGACAGCAGACAATGATTCTAGTCACACTGTTCTGGAATAGCAGGGCCTTGCATGTAAATGAAGAGAAAAGCGACTCCAGGGTGTGTGCTGCACATTCGACACATGTCACATAAACAGTTGTATTGTATAGCTACCTTCCTATCAACAACATTTATGATTATGTTTTCGATAATATGTATGCGATTAAGTTAGTTACGCATATCGCAATCGACACCGTAACACAATATAGCGACGCATAAATGTGTTACCATTTTTCGGCACTTTTATGGCATTGATACAAGTGGGGAGTTAATAAATGCAACATCCGGGGCCTACCTATGTCACAAGACTAAAACAGCGCCATTACTATCGCAAGAAAAGCATGACACTCAGAAAGTAACGACGATAGTTGTAACACATCGGAGTAAACGAATCCCTAAAATGGATAACACAATATGGTGACGTAGTAGCAAAAAAAACACGGCGGTTTAGGACGGACTCGGTCAGTGTTGTGATTGTGGCGGGAATGGGAATGGCAACGGTGCCGGTGGGAGTCATTGAAGGGGTTACTTTGCATCAATATCTGGTTAATGAAGAAAACTTTTCGAGTTGTGCGACCAGATGCAGCAATAGCTTGGTTTACCAAGCCGTCAAAGACGACCTAGGTCCTATCATTGTGATCGAGGAAAGTTCTTGGCTTTTAACAGAGAATACCTCGTCGTATTGATTGATAAGCTGTTAGGCCTCGTATTCGATCCGAAACGTATGGACGCTCAAAAATAAACTTATTTCAAAACTAGGACAATAAAGAATTTAATTTTAGGATTTTTGTGTTTAAAGCATTTCAACCAATAGTAAACTTATAACAACATCAATAACAACAACAAACTCATAGAAGGTTAGCACCAGGTAAGTGCATCATTGAGCGAAATGGACTACAGGACGTTATTAAAGTATAGAATGCACGTATTGTTTTCCATTGTCATATATGCTTAACGATAATGCAACCTCACTATCATACCAATAATGGACTTGTCTGCACGTTCCCGCCGTACTTAAATGAATTTTTATTTAAAAAAACAAAGGAATGCCGTTGGAATAAAAAAAAAACATATATTTTATTTATGCCGTTCAAATGTAATTTCATTTGACGTGAATTTGGAACTATGAATGCGGAAAAAAAGGTGATAAATGCACGTATGTCAATATCTCCATTGTAAAATAGGCATTGAGTTGATATCATTGTGGTAATCAAAAGTATCCACTAAGATATAACTCCAGTTATGGCGTTTAATAATCTTCTCTTGTGCATAATATGTCTTTACACAAGTGGTCGGGAGATACAACAAGCGTGTATTTTGCTACTCTGTCATAAGATGAGAGTCAAAAGTATCATATTGTCAGATGTCTCGTTTGATAGGTGACCTTATACTGAATGTAATTATTAAGGTTCCGCTGACTGTTATGCGTCACCCGTTCTGAAAATGACGATGTTTTCTTGGCAGCTGACACACCCAATGGGCTAAAGGTACAGAATCATCTAATCAGAGCCAAGTCGCAACGTTTTGTTATGGCGTTGGTATCTCAAGCATCCATATATAATGCTTACATCCATTGTTGGTTCAATGGATAAACAAGCGTGAAGTTGCGTTCATTCAAGGTCCGGATTAAGGTGATCAAAAGTATTTTGTTTCGTTTCATTGTCATCGCCTACATTGAGGCAGGTATAGGCCGGCATTCACATCAGCAATATATTGCTAGTCGACAAAACAAAACCATTTGAAGTAGCCACTGGCAGTGTACTTCGTTCCCTGTTCTTGCTAACGATTACTGCAACGATAATTCATATTTTTTAGCTTTAACAACACCCAATACCCAACGTTATGCATCATTCATACCTGCGGTGTTCATTAAAACGAATTTTCTTTTTTGGAGCTTCTTTTGGTGGTGTATCAGCTCTCAATATTTTTTAACGCAAATAAAAATACCACTCATCGAAAATATATTGGAATAGCTTATCTGACTAGTGCAATTTTGTTGCAGATCGACATGTTGTATCGTTGTATCGATACTTTGTGCAGGGACGTGACAGGTGCATCGTTGCAGCGATACTACACCGATGCAGTGAAATGTGAACTTGCAAATCGGAACAGCTAACGCTACAACTGTAGGCACAAGGAGAATGTTCAATACGTTTAGAAGCGTCGTTTTATTTGCCTCATAAACTTACGTAATTAGTCCTCATTACTGTTTTCAGGGGCAGTTGCGTTTTTGAGGTATGGTTCTAATTTTGTAGACCATTATGGGCAAAAACGATACATATGTAGCCGAGCCTATATCTTCATAAATTAATGCGATCAAACTTATCAAGTGCATATTGTCTACTGATTTACAATACTGTAATAATCTGCAGTAACTGCTGCTGTTTTTGCGTGAAAAAATCATTTACCGATTGTTTATGCTAGGCAAAAAATCTACCCAAAACACCGTCGCCATGCGTTGCCATAAAACCGTAGTTATTTGAGCATTTAAGCTTCAACATATATACGTATGTACCCGATGCAAACAGGATCGCGAAACCATTTCGAAACAGCTCATCATAATGACTATTGAACGACTATAGCGTATCATATGACAATGCCAAAATATAACAGATAAAGCCTCGTGTTATTGACCGACATTCATGGCACCAAACCGCTATTTGCACCGCTCCATTTAATCATAATCACTACGATTTCATGATCCGCCTACAACCGTAATCGGGTTTTTTTACTCTGTATTTTAATTTACAACACCAGCATTTTCTGAAGAAAGGATTTCATCTACATTCCATATAGATATGATAGTGTGACAAAATATGGAGATAACTTCGACCCTGTCGCCATTTTGTATTTGCGTCAATTGCGACTCTTAAAAGGAGAAAATGTTTTGTATGAAAGCCTGAAGCAAACTGGTTTGCTAGAATAAACTGTGATACTACGTGGAATCAGCCAGTTCTACTAATGGCAATGCCTACACATTCAAATGGTTACGAATCTGTTGAGAATGCTATTTGATAGCATTTCTAATATATTGCTGTCGTTGCAATGTTTTTATATTTAAAAAATTGTTATTGTTCAGAATACAGAAATAGGGTAAATGATGTATGGTAGCCTACCGTTAGCAGTCGCCAATTCGCCTAATAAACATAGAATACACCGATTATATGATTACATTTGATCTGTAGGTAATTACCTGTAATATAAACCCAAGCAATGAACACAAACATTTTTCAGTAAGTTGTGCGAGAATCACACACAGACAGTTAGTTTGATTTTAATCAGCCAAAGGTCGACTAACAACGGTGTATTGTGCCATGATAGGACACATTGTCACATTCAGCGCCGCAGAATCATGCATAGTCTTCTCCGAACATTTCTCGATTCTTTGGTAACCCATTTTTGCTGACTCCTTCTCCGCGTTACGGCGTATATCTTTAGACATTTGCATAATCAACAGCATGTGCCACATTAGGTACATTGTTTCGAATCCGCAGCTGAAAATTTATGGCAGCCATATTCACGGTTGAATAGCGATTTTCTGCCCAAAGTCGTTTTGTCGACGGTCTAGCACATTAGCCAACATGTCGTGTGTGTTGTTAATTATGTTTGCTTCGTGCAGAGCTATGGCAAAGTGTCTTAACTTGCTTCAAAAGCAATCAAAACAATCCTCAAAATCCTTGATAACCTTGACAAGGACGTTGTGAAAGGAATTGAAAACCTATAGTCATAAGGAGCTTAAATTGAATAAAAAAACAACAAAACAAAAAGCTTTGGCCCAGCTTAATAGCTTAAAAGCTTTGTGCGGGGAATCATATCCCGACAGCTGTGTTCTAATTTCAAACATAATATATACATATATACACATATATATATATATTATTTATATATATATATATAGAATATATATATATATAATACCTATATGTATATATATATATGTATATATATATAAATTCATTTATAAAGATATAAATATATAATATATAGAGAGAGAGTTTATGTTTCAAATCCAAAATCGTAAAAATGCTGATATATCCAAGGTGTTAGTGTGATCAACAGATTTTGTTTCGTTTCATTGTCATCGCCTACATAAAAGGCATAAGTAGGCATACGGCATTCACATCAGCAATATATTGCTAGTCGACAAAACAAACCATTTGAAGTAGCACTGGCAGTGTACTTCGTCCCTTTTCTTGCTAAACATCTTACTGCAACGATAATTCATATTTTTTATACAAACCCAATTACCCAACGTTATGCATCATTCATACCTGCGGTGTTTATTAAACGAATTTTCTTTTTTGGAGCTTCTATTTGGTGTATCAGCTCTCAATATTTGTAACGCAAATAAAATACCACTCATCGAAAATATAGTTGGAATAGCTTATCTGACTAGTGCAATTTTGTTGCAGAGTCGACATGTTTGTATCGTTGTATCGATACTTGCCATGCAGGACGTGACAGGTGCATATGAGGCAGCTAACGCTACAACCGTGAAATGTGAACTTGCAAATCGTAACAGAAACACCAGAATAATAAGGCGAATGTTATTTCACTTTTACGCGTACGTTACAATATTTGCCTCATTAACCACGTCCGTTAGTCCTCAATGATACATGTTTTGAGGGGCAGTTGCTAATTTTGTATGGTTCTTTTTGAGACCATGTAAGGCAAACCGATATTTTAGCCGAGCCTATATCTTAGAGGAAATAATGCGATCAAACTTATCAAGTGCATATTGTCTACTGATTTACAATACTGTAATAATCTGCAGTACTGCTGCTGTTTTGCGTGAAAAATTCATTTACCGATTGTTATGCTAGGCCAAAAAATCTACCAAAACACCGTCGCCATGCGTTGCCATAAAACCGTAGTTATTTGAGCATTTAAGCTCAACAATATACGTATGTACCCGATGCAAACAGGATCGCGAACCATTTCGAACAGCTCATCATAATGACTATTGAACGACTATAGCGTATCATATGACAATGCCAAAATATAACAGATAAAGCCTCGTGTTATTGACCGACATTCATGGCACCGCTCCATTCAACGTTAATCAGTACTAATGTCAGATGTACAAAGTATCGGGTTTTACTCTGTATTTTAGTCAACACAGCATTTTCTGAAGAAAGGATTTCATCTACATTCCATATAGATATGATAGTGATGACAAAATATGGAGATAACTTCGACCCTGTCGCCATTTTGTATTTGCGTCAATTGCGACTCTTAAAAGGAGAAAATGTTTTGTATGAAGCCTGAAGAAACTTGGTTTGCTAGAATAAACTGTGATACTACGTGGAATCAGCCAGTTCTACTAATGGCAATGCCTACACATTCAACATGGTTACGAATCTGTTGAGAATGCTATTTGATAGCATTTTCTAATATATTGCTGTCGTTGCAATGTTTTTATATTTAAAAAATTGTTATTGTTCAGAATACAGAAATAGGGTAAATGATGTATGGTAGCCTACCGTTAGCAGTTCGCCTAATAAGCTAATTAGAGGAACATTATGATTACACTTGATCTGTAGGTAATTACCTGTATATAAACCCAAGCAATGAACACAACATTTTCAGTAAGTTGTGCGAGAATCACACACAGACAGTTAGTTTGATTTTAATCAGCCAAAGGTCGACTAACAACGGTGTATTGTGCCATGATAGGACACATTGTCACATTCAGCGCCGCAGAATCATGCATAGTCTTCTCCGAACATTTCTCGATTCTTTTGTAACCCATTTTTGCTGACTCCTTCTCCGCGTTACGGCGTATATCTTTAGACATTTGCATAATCAACAGCATGTGCCACATTAGGTACATTGTTTCGAATCCGCAGCTGAAAATTTATGGCAGCCATATTCACGGTTGAATAGCGATTTTCTGCCCAAAGTCGTTTTGTCGACGGTCTAGCACATTAGCCAACATGTCGTGTGTGTTGTTAATTAATGTTTGCTTCGTGCAGAGTATGGCAAAGTGTCTTAACTTGCTTCAAAAGCATCAACAAAATCATCCTCAAATCCTTGATAACCTTTGACACAGGACGTTGTGAAAGGAATTGAAAACCTATAGTCATAAGGAGCTTAAATTGAATAAAAACAACAAAACAAAAAGCTTTGGCCCAGCTTAATAGCTTAAAAGCTTTGTGCGCGGAATCATATCCCGACAGCTGTGTTCTAATTTCAAACATATATATACATATATTATATACATATATATATATTTATATATATATATATATATATATATATATATATATATACATATATGTATATATATATATGTATATATATATATAAATTCATTTATAAAGAGATAAATATATATATATATAGAGAGAGAGAGATGTACAAACACACTCACATATATATGTATATATATATATAAATTCATTTATAAAGATATAAATAGAGATATATATAGACAGATAGATTTATATATATATCTCTATATATATATATAGATATACATATATAGATATATATAAACAGATATATATATGTATATCTATTTATATATATATAATATATATACAGATATATATATATAACACATATATATATAAATATAAATATATATATTTAAATATATCTCTAGTCCGTATCTCTCTCTCTATTTTCTCTCTATTTCCTCTATTTTATATAAATCTATATATCTCTCTATATATATCTATACATATATGTATCTATATATATATATATATATATATATCCATCAATAAGCTAGCGGGCCGGGACTGTGAGGCGCAACATGACTGCTCTCCAAAGAACGAACATGTGCCTTATCGATAATACCGACACTGCGAGGTAATATGACGCCTCTGGTATTCGTACGTTTGGGAACTGTCAGAATCTGCCACAAGCAGCATATCCGATTTATCGAACACAATGATATAGATAGAAGAATGCCAAAGCCTTTGCAATGTTGTTTCAGTCATGATCCTTACATTCTGCCGGCATTTCACCATCAATATGTATGCAGCTGACAGACATCCTCAACTATAGCTTAGGCACAGTCCCATAATTGGCGTAGCAAAATGCTCATAAAGCTTCGGTTAATACCTTCAATCGAAAGGGACACATTTAGTTCCCGTGACAAAATGTTTATGTCTGACCCATAAACAGAAATGTGCTTGTTCGCAAATATGTCATTAGGCATGTTATCAGTGAACACAAATCGGATAAATGGTTTAAAATGATGTCGTATCAAGGCTTTGACGTAATTTATCTGTGCAGAGCAAAACTGCAATCTACATACGGTTATTCAAAAACATGGTCAAACAGTAATGCAGCAACAAAGTGACGTGAGAAAGTAAATACAAAACAGATCATCGACATTTGTCGTCCATGCATATGCATAGCAAACACCAATCTTCTACAAGAAACATTTATTGTGCTGTATGATATGTTGCAATCTATAGTCTATGTCAGTAGGATATTAACTGAATCAAGCCATATAAGACACACCCGGTGTTTAGCTGTGACAAGCATGTGACTGTTTTTCCTTAGCAATGCAACAATCAGCATCATTTTTAAAGACCTAACACACGCGTAGAAACTGGTAGGGGTGATTTTATGTACCTGGGATATTGCACCACGACAAAGTGTTGTATTTGATGATGCATGTTTGGACAAATACGCGAGTAAACTATGGAAACCACAGCACAGAGCACTGCTGCCTTACAAATATGCACCTGTGGCATAATGCCTTTCAGTGTGATAGATTAGTTCAATAATCGGATAACAACTGTTTCGTAGTCCAGAATACTTAGATATACAGTATCGCAGATATTGGTATTTCAATCAACGCATTCTTTACAAGTAGATAATTGCGGATCTGAGATAATATCAGCCACATGCATGACGCCTGGAGTCGAGTAGCTGTAACTAATTTCAGAATAAAATGCTTTTTAACCCACAAGAATTCGAAGGTGTTAATGTTATTGTCGAATATAATGTATGGCTATCATCGCACCTTGTCTCGTCGAACTTGATAAGAAGTTCACTTTATATTGTGTTATTTTGCAGATATTCATTATGCCAATCTATTTCAATTGATACCATACGAGATCGAATCATGTCCACTCTCATTACTGATGGTATTGATACAGTTCATGTTTATGAGGCAACGGACAATTTGCATACGAGAGCGACAGATACAGATGAACGAGATTGGTTCTATGAATCCTCGTAATCCTGAACATGAATATGCTCTCTGAACATCACGGTAGACCAGAGCTTCCTAAAGGAATGCACGAAATTACAGTTATTTAAAAAATTACTAACATAGATATGACAAAGCATATATTTTATTGCTATCGCTGCAGGGCAATGAACAAATGCAGGGAAGATGGGTAGGATGGTAATTATATGCCACGAATAAAATCATGACTGATGCGAGCGGGTTCGTAATAGGAACAGTTGTGTCATTTATGTTCACACTGGCTCTCTGAACGTTTGTGCAGGCATATCATGCGTTAATGGTACCACCGCTTTAAGAACTGATTAGAGAAAACGTTACCCTTTAATGATATGTAAAAACGTATGAATAACGCTCATTCTATTTAATCTAAACTCCTTACAGCAGTGCTCATAGTCTCATATACAATGAATGGTCTTACAACACAAATAAGAATATAGCAGTGGTGTCACAGCACCAATATTATATTGTGTGACAAGCCGCTGCTTGTCTGCAGCTGATCGGTCTAAGGGAATCTACATTACGTACACCACAACCTCAATAAACACAATCCCTGCGCAACAGATAAGCCATTAGTAAATGCAATGATAATATTGAAGTTTCAGCAAAGAGGTGATATCGCGACGGTGATGGATGAGGATGGTCGTAATGCTAGGACAGCTAACTTCAAGTGCAATGGCCCACTTGGCACAAAACCCTTCGCCCAGAACGGTCTACGAAACACTGGCAGCTCGGACGAAGGTCGAGCATGGTACTATTGAGCTAACGGATCAAGTACGTCCCATTTCGGAAATGGGGATGTATACATATATAAAAACATATGTATATATAGTGCAGTCACACACACACCAGCACACACGCATATATATATATATATATATATATATATATATATATATATATATATATATATATATATATATATATATATATATATATATATATATATATATATATAAATATATATATATATATATTTATATATTTATATATATACATATATCAATCCATAAATGTTTACATTGCTACTTATATATGTATATATACATGTACTTATTCATATCGTTCCATGTATTTACATGGATATAACGGGATGTATTTATATCTGTTATATATATATAATTATATATGTATATACATGTTTATATATATATACATATATATATAACTATATATATATATATATATATATATATATATATATGTTTATATGTAGATATACATATACATATATATAAATATATTTATATATATATATATTAATATATATATATTCATTCATATAAACTAGATATATTATATATATATATTTCGGTATATATATATATATATATATATATCTTATGTATGTATACAATAATATATGTACATATATGAGTATATATATATAATATATGTTGTATCTTATATAATATTATTGTTTGTATTGTTTTTTTAAGTATCATATCATATGTTAACGTAACATATATAAATATATATAAATATACATATGATGACATATATATATATATTTATATGTTTACATATATAAATGCATATATATACACATATATACTTATTAAAATTTATACAAAAATAGTACAAATATATACAAATATAGTATTATTTATATATGCATATGTATATATATATTTCAATATATATCTATATAAATATATATATATATATATATATATATATATATATATATTTTATGAATTTTTCTATATATATATATGTGTATTTATCATTATATGTGTATGTTTATATGTATATATATACATATATATTTATATATATACATATACATATTACATAATTGATATCACAAAACGCACAAAGAATCTCAATGAATAAATCATATGGGAATCAAAAGAACATATAGAGACTAGACAAAAAAAGGGTGCAGTTCAATTATAATTCTTTTGTTTCATTAATCCTGCGACACACGAGTTTCGAATGGCCGGTCATATGCTAACATGCTCCATTATGCATAATGGTACATTTCCTAATGCAAGTGCCAGTGCATCCATCGATCAATGTTACAGTGTTGGCTAGAGAATATACTGTCATCATGCCAGTCAAGACTTGATAGATATTAATGACCACAGATGTTTGTGTTGAGCATTTCAAGGTCATGCTACTTTATGAATCACCGACCTCAGTTCTGCTTGTATATATATTATAAATATATATACATATATATATATATATATTTGTTTATATACATATATTTATATACATATATATATATATATATATATATATATATATACATATATATATTTATATATGTGTGTGTGTTTGTGTGTGTGTGTGTGTGTTTTTGTATATGTGTTTGGGTATTTGTAGGTACTTATATATATGTACATATATATATATATATATATATATATATCTATATATATATATATATATATATATATATATATATATTTGTTTATATACATATATTTATAAATAT
Organism: Urechis unicinctus; assembly: GCA_034190875.2. Taxonomy (NCBI): domain Eukaryota; kingdom Metazoa; phylum Annelida; class Polychaeta; order Xenopneusta; family Urechidae; genus Urechis; species Urechis unicinctus. Next base: position 20,801,367 of record CM067347.1, read on the forward strand.
ATATATATATATATACTATATATATATATTTATATATATGTGTGTGTTTTTGTGTGTGTGTGTGTTTGTATATGTGTTTGGGTATTTGTAGGTGCGTTTGTGTGTATGTACATAGATGTATGTGTCTATGTGTCATTTGTATAAGTGGCATTCTTTACTTACTATCAGCATCAAACATTAGACACCCATAATCTATAACGAAATTTAAGATCATTCAATCCACTTACTCTTATCACAAATGACCGCTAGAAGCATATTGCTATCAAATACAAATCAATACTAGTGCTCATTGCCTAAGCTCCTCAGAATATGTCTGCTGTTTTTTATCAGCACTGACACTTAATGCAACTGCACAATACTGCAGCCGTAAAGAATCCTTATTATTCTGCAGATGAATTAATGAAAGAAAATACTACTAAAACATCAGTGGAAAGAAAATTGCTAAAGCAATCAGAGAAAATCAAGCCAGCAATGGATCTCTGTGCCCTTACACACCTCATTTGGTGCTTAAGAGAATGTTCAGGAACAATCTGTTTCTACACCAAAGCAACACATACTATGTTGATCATGCAGTTACTGTATAACGAAAATCCTCGTGGACACGATTTAGCGCACCGGGCAAAAAATGTACTTTTCATGAAAGTAATCTCTGCTCATAATTGTACATCGCGTAACCCATTGATAATGCAAACCTTATTACGTTTCCCATTATGCCTCATATCTTTACAATCATACAATCTTATTTTGCCCATGTGGTCGCTGCGTTGCCTTAAATTGTAAATTTACGTTGATTACAAAGTCCATTCGTCGCACATAAATTCAATTGTGTACACATCTAGATCATGGAAATATATTACTTAAGCTATACATCCACGTGGGGCGATAACGGCCAGATTAACCCTGGTCGATCAAACGAGCAATTGGCTATTATGGCAATGTAAAGAAAGAACTCATTCAAGCATTGATGAGGAAGTACACAGTCATAACTTGCGCATAAAATGCCCAAGAGAGCAATAAACACTCCCTTATCCGAGCCGCAAGTAATGTGTTGTCACAACGAATAGCTCAGTTTTGGTCCATTTAGTGCTTTGAAGCAAAATGTACTATAAATTTTGCACATTTCTATACCATGCTATTAATATAGCTTTGAAATAATTCTCTGAAAGCCAAACGATCGTCGTCACGGAATGCATTAATCTGCCCACAATGTTTTTGAAATTTTCATTTTGAGGCAAAGAGGAGGAACACGTCGTGAAGGAATACCAGGTTCGTGAGAGAAAATGAATACTAGCAGGAATATGTCATTCCTCAGGATATACACAATTAATCATAATCATACTGAGTTCACTCATATTATTGTACCCGTTCAAGACGAGAAATATGCAAAATCCCAGATTCACTGTTCAAAACTCTGAGTTTTTACAAAAAGGCAATCCTGTATAAGATGACAAATGTTACGATCTTCAACCAAACATCGCTGAATAGCTCTGTGAAATGTAGCAATTTTAGCCTCTTGTGTACTTACATTCCTGTCAAAACTAAAATTAGATTAACTTGTCTGTCCGGCATGTATCGTTTAGCATAAAGCTAAATAAGAAAATACATCAACCAAAACTTATACTTTAATAAGTCGTATCTGTAAGTGTGCAAAATGCAACAATAAATGCTCAAAGCAGAATACGTGCAGATTGTAAAGCAATTTCATCAAAGGTAGCATGGCTAAGATAAGTAATCTGCCTGGAATTGTTAAGAGAATTGTAAGATATCAAAGGACACTATCACCCAGAAACAAATTTAAATACATCCTCGGAAAAATTAACGGAATAAATTACTAATTTTTGGCTTGGTCGATATTAAGAACAATACATTTAGTTACAGAACCATTGATATACCATGTCATCTAAATGTCATGCAATAAAGAACTAATGTTAGGTTTGTGAGGCCAGTTAAAGTAGGTCAGGGATCTTTAACTGGCAAATACAACCATCCAGTTGCTGTTTCTCGATTGATATGTAATGATCTCACAATACATAGAAAAGGCAGTCGGCCAGTAGTTTGCCAATCAGAGGCTTGGTAATCCCATTATCAATGTTAAATGGCGTGTTACCTATGGCACGACCAAGACTATTTAACGTACAAATCGAACAATGTTTCTGCGGCAGTTGTTGGAATACGCATTAGTTTCCGGTGTGATAGCTATGGGTGAGTTCAAATAAACGACACCCGGCATCTGCAGTTTTGTATCTTACCCAATAAAGTTCCGTCATTGTATTTACTGCCGCTGTTACAATTAAGTAGTTATAAACCAATTAGCGTGGTCCATATTTTTTTTAAACTGATGAATACAAAGCGGCCTCCAGGCAACTTCAATTTATCGGTTTCCCTTGTAAATGTCATTGAAGTTTTAGTTGGCAAGACAATGAATAAGTCACAAAAGCCTGTAATACCGATTCCTAAACATACAATTACTCAACAAATCTACTCATGAATAACTTTGTTTACAAAATCGGTTATATTCATGGCTACCTATCTACATGCTAGCGCGGTTTACATCGCG
>CM067347.1:20804023-20886523 GCA_034190875.2 Urechis unicinctus
CCGTTTTTATCGGCACAAACAATGGGACCTGGCGTTCATCACTCGTACGGCTATTGTAAAATGTAAGATAATGTTCCTTACCCAATACCGACATTGACAAAAGTAAGCATTGTTGAATGAAGGTCAATCATATCAGTTTAACGCCGCCTCCAAAATGATATACCCAGTCAACTGACCCTGGCACCTAGTCATCTTTCCCGAAAGATGCCGACAGAGACAGCGATTAATGAACCTGACACGGAATTTGCGGAAAAGCTCGGCTAGAATATTACTTTGACAAACGCTGCATGTGAATAAGGATGGAAATATACAGACGATTATTTGTGAAGCTATCTGTGTTGGTCAGCAGCAATCTGCAACAATCCATTTAATTCATGTATTTTACAACACTCTTCTACACGGTCAAAATAATTGCTAAATCACATATTTGGAAAACGAGTAGATTTGACATCGTTATGGCTTATTCGCAGCAGCTCAAAAGCTGTTTTATTTTAAATGCATTAAATGGCAGTAAATGAACCGGTGGAGGAAACTTGGAACGTTGCATCATTAAATTGGGTGTACTGTTTTAACTCCGATAAGGAATGTAATGCAAATATGGGACCCTACTTGAACACAGAACAGCATTCCTGTTTAATACTATAATGAGGCTGGTTGAACCATAACTAGATTCCATATTCAATCAGAGCCATGCCAAAGTGATTTTGACCTGGATAACTGCGATAGAGTATTTATTATATTCGTTATGTTGGTTTTGGAACGATGACGAATCATGGAGAGATAAAATACGAAGAATATAACCAAGGTGCATTCTGCCGTGAATTCCCGAAGAAGAAGCTCTATGACACTTCGTGCGATTCAGCTGCATATGCAAAATAAATTCGCAAATGGATTCCGCTTGCCAAAATATATGATAGATGGGAATTGTACGCCAAAGTTACCCCTCCTTGACCTTTTATGAATGATAGGAGTATGCCTAAAATCAGGCCTGGTGCTAGTAATTTGTTACACAAGCAAATTCATTTCGGCAATTTGTCTTTGTTAAGCGTATGTGTTTCTTTTCGTGGCTCACTGAGCCAGCCAGTGGCAGGTAACGAAGGTTAAAGCGGGGATTCTTCCTATATATGGCTGTGGAGATGGAAGAAAATCCAGCAAAATTATTATTTCGATGACGTGGTTGGTTAAGTTATATGTATGTAGTACCTGCCACAGGTTACATGCGTCCAATATGTGTCAATGCTGATTGAGAACGATATGATCAAATACAAAAGCAATTCCTGGTGCTGAACGTTAGAAAAAAATCACAAAGGCTAGGATTATTTTTACTTCAACAACTTTCAACTTCTCCCATTTATTAACGTTTGCTCGTAACGATTGAGTAGATTATGCAGTCGAAGTAATGAGCAGGTTTTTGACTCCTCCTATGCAATTTTCCTTAATATCGCTTCTCTACTATGAGTGGCAATAATTTGTGAATAATACGGATAATGTCAACTGAAGTGAAAGATAATAACATAAATTTCAAAGGGTGATGTTGTGCTGACACATTCAATTGCATTTTTCGTGATTGGTATCGATTTTGGGTTGATTCGCAAATTAATTATAACCGCATGAATTGCAGAACAAATACAATGCATTGCGAATACCATGTCCTGTTCAACACACAACTTTGTCTTTTCTTCTGCTAGGATCCGGGTACTGTAAAAAATATTGTCAATGATAAATGATACACCAATGAGAACAAGTCATGAATGGCCGTTTTCGATGGAAAGTGGTAATATGCACAACACACAGCTCTAATCCATAGAGCAACCGAGTACCATGCAAATGTGTAAGTGGAACCCATTCAGAATGATAGCCACTTTAAGTGAAGGTGTCAGTCCTACATATAGGTGTGCCATTGGAAGCAAATAGTTGTGATACCCGTCCAAATATTATATGCAGCATCGCAGAAACAGAAACATGTTTTTTTGCTATGGGCTCAAGTAAAACACCACCTTTCCAATTTTCTGAATTGTGACTCTAGTGATTGAATGAGATAATTTGAGACATCGATTATCGAGACACAGAGATACATCATACCCAAAACATTCTGGTTGCCATTAAGTCCAATCATGTTTGTAAAACATTAAATTTCCCTTATCAAATAGAATTGTTTTATTGTGTTTAGCAAGATGTCGCTTATTTGTTAATGGAATTTAGCCCGAATACGCCTTATTTGTTTTCCCTATCACACTGCATTATTCATTTATTTCAGTACGTTGCTAGCTTTATCAAAATTTTTCACATCACATTATGAAAGTTTGATGGTGCTCTGTGTATTCCTTATATCAGTTGTGCCATAGAATACCATTCATAACGATCACTAGGCAGCATTCCGCTAACATTAATGATGCATCTGAGGCGATATAATTTCGTACGCATTTGTAATTGCTGCTAGAATACCCATGGTATTTAGCAATAAACTGGAAAGATGTAGCTGTTTTGCGAAGGCCTATGAGCATCTGATCGTAATATATAAATCATATGGATAGCTCAAACCTGGATTGTGTGCTGCAATTGTACCGACTGATTGAAAGCTTAACACATTGGCTAAAGGAATATTTACTTTATGTAGTGCATGGTATCACTATGAAATTGGGTAAGGAACTTAGAGGTTGATATGACTTTTTGTCTGTTCGAATACGGCATCATAGCCAGTGTATGCCAAGTGCTACCAAACGGAAACCAAAGCATGGTGATTGGCATATGTAACATGTGTGGCGTCTGTTTGGAAGGAAGACGATGTCGATGTCAAAATATATATTTATTACCTTGACGTCAACAAATTCTTATAGATAGTTGGTTCGTTTCCTGGATATATTACTGGGTCAAATAACTTGCAGGTGTGCGAAGCATCCACGAACTATGCGACCTATATACAAAAATGCTTACCAAATTGTATTGAGTCTTCAAATATTTTATTATTTATTATACAGACTAGCAAACTTTATAAGCAGCGTCTGATGAATAGTTACTTTCATTCAGTTGAGTCGGGGAAGCAGCTGTGATATAGTGGTGAAAACCATCCAAATTATTTTCTACGTGAAAAGCCTCAAAGCCAAAAACGCCAACACGGCCTAATCTGCCCTATATTGTTGTTCACTTTACCACAGAATGTCTGCATCGCATGTCGGATTCACGGTGGGGGCGTTCGGACAGCCAATTTGATCGAACCTAATTTGTTGATTGAAACCATGCCACCTGATATTTGTAGGGCGTCACATGCTTTGCTAGAACATGTCTGCTCCTGATCTGCAAAGCCGAATACGTATATAACTTAGACAAGAGAAATAAACGTTTATTATCTTGTATTGTGATTCTAATCGAAGTTTTGTCTTACATGTTTGCAATCATCATCGAATAATTCGCCTATTAACACGGACGAGAGATTTAATGTATTTTTTGCATTTTGGGGAAAATAATCATACACCTGGCCAGCAATCATTGTTGAAGCAACCCATTTCACAAGCGGAAAATACGACTCGGATAAGATTCGACATCTTGTCGAATCAACTTTTGCCAACCATAATGTGATATGGTATTAGGGCTCATTAGTATTGACCAATGCAAATCTCTCTGTTTGCAGAAATCGACTTATCGTTTGTGGCCGATTTGATGTGCAGTATATATCCCCTAATGTAAGTTGTGTGTATCGTTGTGTGCATCTGGAACACCATTCAGGATAAATTCCCAATTGTTGCATAACTCGTGTGGCTGACAAATCAAGCGAATCTTCGGGTAGCTCCCATAACTCGCAACTGTTCAAACGTGACCTCGAAATCTATACTCTACTATTATGCACGATCTATTCATTATTCGATGTTTTTATTTACTCACATTTGTGTGTAGTGTAATTAATGCATGTGTTGCGATTGTTGTGGAGAACAACTGTGTGTAGAGCACAAATGAACAATTGAAAGGTCTTGCAACCTACACCGTCCGATGCGCTCAAGGAGCAATTGCGCTGTATTCTAGTCTTAATCAGAATCTTACAAATGCACGAATAAACGGGATCGGGAACAATGTCATTCTTTTCCGTTCCTTGTACATTTCCGTTCCGCCATCATTGCAATTCACCTCTCAAAACTGTGATTTTTTCTTCATCATAGGCCACTTCTGTTATACTTTTTAACAAGGCGTGTGGAAATGTTTACTGTGTCATACAATCTAGCTGTTGTTGTGAATTTCATCTCAAGATGCATTCCCCATTGGGCCGATTCACCAGCAGTTTCTCAGTTGAAAAACATTGCCATATCTGATTTATCAGTGGTTGTGATCCTGGGTGAGTTCTTTACACTAACGTCGAACCCATCACTATTGTCCATAGCTTAAACGTTTTAAATATTGATTAAGCACATCGACCCTTGATGAGACAAGGCGCAGAATGTGGGTGAGGGGTTTAATGGTGTATGCAATTTCAATTATTTGAGATCGACCTCCTGAAGCCAATATAGCGTTTGATAGCCAAACAAGAGTTATACTTCTTAAGATATTTCTTGCTAAAGCATCTTATAAGTATACAAAGTTGCTGTTATTGTTGCAGCATATTTTCTACAGCGGTGAGCTGCGTTAGCCAATCCAAAATTGATGTCCGCGCGATTCATCGAATTGTTATAACTTTAAACCTCAAAGTTTATCCTCAAATCATATTGAAACCCTTGATGTCGATTTGACTATCCCAATCAGACAGTTCAATAATATTTAGCCACTTATATCTGCGGCGTGTGTTTTGCATCAATAAACAGTCCGCAAAACCGACGAGAAGCTACTGATTTGACGTATGATCTATAAGTAAACGTAAGTTTTCTGCCATGAAATCATAAAATTATATGACTGTTTTATATCATAAATAGAATATACACCATTTAGATGACATTGCCGTTGTCCGGACATCGTCCATGAAAGAGTGTCACGCATGCTCGGATTATTGATTCATCACAACAATACTTCTCTGCCATTCAATTAATGTTTTTTTAGTATGACCGAAATTCATATTAACTTGCATTTGTAACATCTGAGACCGAATTTATTCCTACATTTCCTCCCCTTTACGGGATAACGCTTGCACGTTTGTCCAAAGTTCTACTCTCGCTAGATCATATTCTACAACCATAAGGCAAGTTAGATATCACTGATAAATCCGACCTAAATGTGCATGGCGAAAAACTTGGGCGCTAGTGCAAGTAGCCATTTGTCAAAAACGCTCACTGCTGCAAGCATCATTTGAAAATACGTTGTAATGAAGTTGTTTTGACAATAATATCAATACGGCAATGACCAGCTTATCGCTGTATCGACAGGTAATAATCTGTGGCCATCATGTGTTTGCTTAAGGTTTCGAATCAGCTCCAACTATTGACCATTAGCAAAAAGGCATGCAATGTACACTAAAACGCACCCAGAGCGACATAGAAGTACTTATATAACAATTGCTTTGTTAATCTGAGCCCTGTATGTACGAATTGTGAAAAAATACTTTGACGCCTGCGCACCTGTTTTCCTGCTGTTGAAGAATGGTTTCTCAGTTTAGATTGAAAGTTACTGCTGATTTAACTAGATCAAAGAAGCTGCTGAATGATAAAACATTCTAAGCTATGTGCAATATATCTATTGCCAGTCCACAATATGAACATTATTTGCCACGTGCAGTAATACTCAATGCGACACATAACAAGCGCTTCTAGTTTTGTGCGACATATCAAGTTTATCAACATTATTATTGGATGCGAGACAGTTCTACAAATGGCAATGCCTAAACATTCAACATCGTTAAGAATCTGTTGAGAATGCTATTTGATTGCATTTTTCTAATATATTGCTGTCGTTGCAATGATTTTTTATTCAGAAAAATGTTATCGCTGAGAATACAGAAATAGGTAAAATGATGCATAGTAGCCTACCGTCAGAAGTTGGCCTAATAAGCTAATTAGAAGGACAGCATGATTGCACTTCATTGGTAGGTAATTACCTGTATATTAACACAAGCAATGAACACACCATTTTCAGTAAGTTGTCTGAGAATTACACTTAGTGGCTTTTATTTCAATTTGTCAAAGGTCGACTAACAACGGTTTATTGTGCCATGATCGGACACATTGTCACATTTAGCGCCGCAAAATAATATCATGCCTAGTCATTTCTCGATACTTTTGTTACCCATTTTCGCTGACTCCTTCTCCGCGTAACGGTATATATCGTTAGACATTTGTATAATCAACGGCGTGTGCCACATTAGGTACATAATTTAGAATCCGCAGCTGAAAATTTATGGCAGCCATATTCACGGTTGATTAGCGATTTACTGCCCAAAGTCGTTTTGTCGACAGGCCAGCACATTAGCCAACATGTTGTTCATTAATGATTACTTCGTGCAGAGTATGGCAAATGATATGAACTTGCTTCAAAAGCATAACCAAAAGAGAAGATGATTGTTTGAATTGGTCGAAGTCTAAGTCCACATAACGACTTCATAATAACAAAATATAATCCTCAAATCCATGATAAACTATGACAAAGGACATTGTGAAAGGAACTGAGGACCAATAGTCGAGGAAAGCTCACAAGGAGTTTAAATTAAATAAAAATCGTAAAATAAAAAGTGTTGACACTACTCAATAGCTTTGCGGGTGAATCATATCCCGCCAAATGTTTTTTGACACATGCTGATACATATATGTAAGTATTATCATATCTAAGTTCATACATATATACATACATATATATATATATATATGCATATATATACATTTATTTATACATATATATTCACATATATATATATATATTCATATATATATGTACATGAATATTTATATACATATATATACATCTATATATATATTTATAAATATGTATATTTATATAAATGTTAATATATATATATATGTTTATCCATCTATATATGTGTATGTATATGCATGCATATATATATAATTATATATATATGTATGTATATATATATAAATATATATATTTATACACATAAATATATATATACGTATAGATATAAATATATATATATATATGTATATATAAATGTACCTATATGCATATATATATACATATATATACATAAATATACATATTTATATGTATGTAAATATATATATTAATATCTATCTATATATGTGTACATATACATGCATGTATATATGTATAAACATATATACTAATATGTGCATGTTAACATATATATGTACATATATACATATATATATATACATATGCATATTTAATACGTGCACTAAATATATATATATATATATATATATATATAGATATATATATATATATATATATATATATATATGTATATATGTATACATGTATATATAGGAAAATATAAATATATATATACATTTATATTTAAATATATTTATATATACATATCAATAAATATATATATACATATATATATATATAATATATCTATAGATATTTTTATATATATATCTTATATATGTATATATGTGTATATATATATCTTGTATATATAGATTTATATATATATATATATATATCTATATATATATATCTATATCTATATATATATATATATATATATATAGATCTATATATATATATATATATATATATCTATATATATATATCTATATCTATATATATATATATACGTAACAATTTCAACAGCTCTCTAGCCATTTTGCACTATATTTTACAAATGATTTGTTGTGTTATATGAATCATGGCCAAATTCTAATATTCTTAATCAATATAAGGTTTATTTCTTACTGGCAACGTCTGGAGAAGTTGCATTCTGTCGTGATTGCCCCAAGATATAACTTTGTCACAAAACCGGGTGACATTATAGCAATCTACTGATTACCATCACAATGCAATATATTCATAAATGGAATGATTCAGTCGTCTTTTTTTCGGGCCATCCCATATGATGGATCGGCCTTTGTAGGCAGAGTAACACCTACTTGCTCAGACGAACTCCTAAAATGGGGTTCGGTCATGTTAATTTGTCATCTATGTGTCCCGTTGTCTTCTCCGTGCCTTATTTATTGCCTGGCATATGTCACTGGCAGTAACAATAAATGAATTGTTAAATAGATGAAGATTTATGCTCTCTCTATTCCATTGCAATAACATCCGGCACCATCACTTAGTATTAGCGTGTTTGGTTATTATTCTCAACTTATTTTGTCAACCCATTACGGCATATTGGTTTCTTGATAAGTTACTAAATTGTTGATCATTTGTATTTGTCATAAATGCATCCTTAGTATAAATTTGGGAAATTATCTCACTTAACACGCGGGCATTGCTACATAATATGAGAGGAATGTGCTTGCTTAATGAGAGCTGTGGCTTTGATAATTGATATATGCAACACACGCCTTTCAGAACATAGATTGCATCTTGCTTGATATAAACTACATATTCCGTTCGTACGCTTCATCAGGACATTTTTGTCAATACCTTCGTCACGTTCATTGCTAGAATTGTTGTGCTCATGAAAATCAACAGGACATTTTAACGAGCAATGAAAAATGGCAATGAAACGTACTACACCAGTCAGCGTTGTGTAATAAATGAGGAAGAGTGACGAAAATAATTTAAATTGGCTGTATTTGTTGAAAGGAATGCGCCTACCTAGAATGCCTTATCCTGAGACGGAGCAGGGTTGCATCCTCGTAGACGAATTTGCTATATTGCCTTGTGAAGGATGAAGCTGCTTTCCGAAGTATCGAATGACCGAATTGAATTGTCTGAAATTTAGTGTTTTATTATCCACTTATTATAATCATTGAACATTTTACCATGGCAACAATTACTTCATCTTCTATAAAGAATACAAATGTATAGTCGCGTATAATTATAATCCTGATATATCTCAACCCTAATGAACATCACAATATTTGAATAAAAGAATATGGAAAAAAGATATGTGGATCGGCTGTAGCAATCAAACAGAATATTGATTGTTCAACGTGTTCGGCTGCAATCAACAAAGGCAACCCGCTCCCTTAACTCAGAAATTTAACTTCTAGCTGCGGAAATATGTTCATATGGTTGTTAAAAAGGCTACGTAGTGGGAAGGTTTAAAGTAGAGGAAGTCAAACGTCAACAGATATGCAATAAATTGAAGATAAATAATTTCATTGGGAATCAATCAATTCGTCGTTTTTTATTATGTCATTTGCGTACTTAGATAGACGGTATCACAGGTATTGGTAATCCAATCAACGAAAACATGGCACGTAGACAACTGCGCATTTGATATCATATCTGTCACACGCACGGCGTCTGGAATCGAGTAGCTGTTACGTTGCCCTGTAACAGTTGCTTCACAGGTTATTGATAGCTGATCCTGCATACCTGATGTTTTGCACAATATATACATGAATATATATATATATATATATATATATATATATATATATATATATATATATATATATATATATATATATATATATATATATATAATAGATATATATATATACATATATAAATATATAAATGTTAATATTAATACTTATATATGTACATAAATATGAATATGCTCACATATGTACATTTATTCACGTATATATATATCGGTATATGTTCATATCAAATAAGTAAATACATAGAATATGCATATGCATATATGAATATAAATATCATATATATATATATCCGTATATATATAAACATTATATATATAATATATATATACACATATATGAATATATATCTCATATATATTGTGTCTCCTATAATTTTATTGCTAGTACTGTTTTTTGCAAGCATCACATCATATATAAACGCTACATATATAAATATATTTATATACATATACATATAATGACATAAATCGATTTATATTTATACATATATAAATGCATATATATTTATGCATAAATATATATATATATATATATATACATATATATATGTATATGTACATATATATATATGATATATATATATATATATATATATATATATATATATATATATATGTATATATATATATATATATATATATATATATATATATATATATATATATATATATATATATATATATATATATATATATATATATATATTTATATATACATATATACATATATGTGTGTGTGTGTGTATGACATGCGTGTGACCGTAGTGGCGTGTTACTCTGACACGACCAAGACAATTTAACGTACAAATCTAACAATGTTTTTGCGGCAGTCGTTCGAATACGCATCAATATCCGGTGTTATAGCTATGTATGAGTTCAATTAAACTACACCAAGCATCTGCAGTTTTGTATCTAACACAATGAAGTTCCGTCAATGTATTAACTGCCGCTGTTACAATTGAATTATCATCCAAATGGCGTGGTTCATTTTATCAAACTGATGAATACAAAACGGCACCCTTGTAACTCTATTTTATCGGGTTCTTTTGCAAATGTAATTGAGCTTTAAATTGTCAAGCGAATGAATTAGTCACAAAAGCCACTAATTCCGATGCCTAGGCATTCAATTACTCAACTAATCTTCTCATGAATAGCTCTGTTTACGAAACCGGTTCTTATCATTGCTACATATCGCGATCATGGTGTGTGATTCCGTTTACATTACAACTAAAGTATCTGCCATTTTCTTAAGATGGATCTGAAATACATACAATTCATTGAACCGACGGTGTTTTCGGTCGCAAAAACCCACCTGTTGACCCACGCAACAAGCTATTTGAAAAAAACATTTTAATGACTGCTGAAAGACATTCGTCCATTATACGCGCATATTTTCATGTAAAATGATATTTAAAAAGACCCGGTGATAACATTTCGGAATATGTGCTATGTGTAAGTACACACATTCCACACTGAATGAGTATTGCTTTCATCGCATTTACTGGTATAATTTCAATACCTACACACATATATACAACATACATACATACATACATACATACATACATACATACATACATACATACAGACATACATACATACATACATACATACATACATACATACATACATACATACATACATACATACATACATACATACATACATACATACATACATACATACATACATACATACATACATACATACATACATACATACATACATACATACATACATACATACACATACATACATACATACATACATACATACATACATACATACATACATACATACATACATACATACATACATACATACATCCATGCATACATACATACATACATACATACATACATACATACATACATACATACATACATACATACATACATACATACATACATACATACATACATACATACATACATACATACATACATACATACATACATACATACATACATACATACATACATATACATACATACATACATACATACATACATACATACATACATACATACATACATACATACATACATACATACATACATACATACATACATACATACATACATACATACATACATACATACATACATACAAAGTCGGTTTAAATTGCCCCAACCATTATAAAGATATGCCCTTCGCGACTACGATATCGCCAGACACGGATCTCTTGCATTTGAGGTTCTATAGTTGCATACATTAACGGGTAGCTCATCGCTTTGTTATCTTTTCGAAGTCCAATGTGCTTTTATGCTTAACTAATCCAATACACAACACACATACATCAGGCATTCACCGCTGAACATAAGGACTAATTGCCTTCTATATATACTGAGGAAATTGTGTTGGTTGATAGCATTTGTAGCGTGGATGTAGGTAATATTTAATCATTGATGCTCGAGTGCCGTATTTTCGCGTCATTTTTTATTAATATTACCAACAACAAAGGAATGGCGCAATGTACTATTACAAAAGATGTGTGGCAGGGGTAGCAAATCACCATTGTATGTCTCTTAGATTTACCATAAAAGCATCTCACCGCGTATATCGTATTATGCCATGCTAACACCAACTGCGGTCCTACACGAGAGTCACTTTACCGGCTCAGACAGATAGCATTGATGGAAGCCAGGTATTTGACATGTGAAGAAGCTGCGAAGTTGTTGCTTGGCCGTTGAGTTATTGCGTTGCACTATGAATGATTCGTTAAACGGCTCGAAATAAAAGTCGAGTAAATATATCCGATTAAATCAATGTTTTAACCTATTGATGGTGCCAGCGCACTATTTGGTCACTTGCATTGAGTTCATAGATCGTCCGGTAGAAGGATATTTATTGGTGGTACAGGTAGCAAGGTAAGGGAAAAGTTTAACACAGAGTATGGAAATGAAACACCTTGCTTAGAAATGAGAGGACCAGTTATCAGCCGATGTTGACTTCCTTTCATGACTTGTTTAACCGACCATAATTCAACCTATTGCAGGTATGACAATGACAACTGAAACATGGGTTGCAACAGTGAAGATGATAAAGTACAAGGTGAATATGACTGCACCTAAATCCATATTCGTTGAGAGTTAACAACGCTTATCTATCCTTGAATCGTTTTATTCGCGAATTGTGGCTAGCATTTTACGCAAGCCTTTTGCGGCCGTGGCAACAATCCAATTTGTTGTGATTTGACTGCCGTTTGGGGTTGCTTGAGGATATTTCCTTGCTTGAAAGAATAATGAAGACATTTGTCACTTGCTCTTAATGGTAAAATATTTCATTGAGGATTCAATCTCGTTTTGTGTAACATCTTTAGGTAATATGTGAATCGAGGCATTAACTTTCGCGTTTTCCGAATGTTTAATAACGTGTTTGAATACAGACGTTGGGGTGTAAATTTAACATGAAGCTCTCTTAATCATTAATTTTATTAAAAACAAACTGAATGCAAAGGTTCGAGCAAACCTCCTATTAGTATTGTACTTTCGCAGATGACCCTTACAACACAAATATTTCGTTTGTTTGTGTTTAATAATCATCATGTACCACTCCCTTTCAAAACACACACCATATTTTGCCGAGCGATCTATTAAATTTGTCATTTGATGTTCATACTCTAAATCACGTGTGTAAGACCCTCTATGTGACGTTAGCGTGTGGAGACATTATGCTGATGAGTATGGTGTTGAACGTAGTGTATGAGGACAGTGTATGTTCGTATTGTGTCTGATTGTGTTTTGTGTGGTGCAAGCATTACATTTCTGGTCAGAACATCGATTCGTAAGACACACATTGTAACATATTTATCTCTGTCATAATGGAAATACACACGAAGCGCTTTGTTTCATATCCTTCCCCGGTAATATTGAGTGATGAAAGCAATTTATCCAGCTTTCAGTTTAATCAGAGTGCCATTTGTTGTGGCAAATGGTATACATCTGCTAATGGTCCGCCCATTAAAAACAATATTTTAACATTACAAGGTACAAATTTGATTTCCGAGTTATAAAGACATATGACCATTAGCCAAACTCATAGCATTTTGAATTACTATGATCTGCACGTGTACTTTAGACATCGTGAAGCAACTTATAGATGTTTATAAGCTCATCACACTGATGCAATTTAGAAAATTGACGTCCGAGGGAATTAGGTCTGTACGTGTCGCAGTTCGAAAAATCTTTTTAAGGCAGTTGATTTGCCCAGATAAGATATAAACAATACCACGCTGGCATGAAGTTAGCAAGAACGTTAACAAGACATTATATGAGACGAGGCCTGATTAGTTCCTTAACCCTTCGACCCCGTCAATTATTCATTAAACCCTATTACCATAACGAGTAGGTGTCTATGTAAATTGTTAATTGCTCCTACTTCCAATCTATGCATAAACGTTCAGAGTAACGAGTTGGCCCGGGTGTCAATAATTACTTTGCATTTGTCTTGAAACCATGCTCTAACTAGCTGAAGAAATGGCTAGTGATTCGAGATAACAAATGGACGCATCTTTCGTTTTGCTATCGGTTGTAGTGATTTTGGAGTGTACGGCATCTAATTCAGTGTGTTGTGAAGCAGACAAATATGTCTGCCGCTTGGTTAACCTATCCATTTTCCAACCTGAACAAAACGGATCATAGCACAAACGAATTACCAAGAAGCAACTATTGATATTTAATAACAAATGGCTAATATAAATCGAACATAACAAGACTAACAATCGCCATACAACAAATATTTAGTTCATCCTATGCAGGGTAGGTTGTCGCCCAAGGCCACCAGCCTGTATAGTTTGCTGAAAATTTAGTCCGATCCTTATCCTTTACACCACAATAGTGAAATGAAATGCGAGTTTGACCTGCAAGCCATCATGCCTTTTTCATTGTTTCAATAGTTTTGCCCTCAACGATTGCGACCTTTAATGTATATTTCTCGATGGAAATTCCCCCATTCGACTTTATCGACTCAAAGTTTGCCTAGTAACAACTAAGGCGGACAACACTATGTTCGTTAAGTGTTGGTTTGTGGAAGGTTATAACCTAACGTTTGCGCCCAACACTATAATCCATTCATGAATATGCATTCGGGCGAAAACTAAAACAATCATGTACGTCAAGAGTGCATGAACGAACCTAACGGCACAATCTGCTACTGAGCTTATAATATTATGGTCCCTGGAAGGTTTAAACTAATGGACAACTACAGTTTTGATCTGGTAATGCCTAGTCCGTATAACAAAATGGGGTTTTCGCGCGCATGAGCTTCATTGAAGCCCATTGTATGAGAAGGATTCGAACGACGTCTCATATCGCCACATATATTCAGGATACTTTATTGCACCAAACATGCGTCCCTTTATACCATCATTACGGCTTAATAAAAGGTGTGAGACTGCGACGAAGTCGAACTGTGGGTCAGTGTCATAGGTCAAGGTGGGTCAAATTAAGTTGGACGACTGTCCTCTGTATTGTTGCCCCGAAAATAATCATTGTGTTATTGTTTATAGCAATGACAAACGTAGGATAATTCTACAGACCCCCCGTACAATTTGCAGTGTTTTATTCCATCGACAATTTTCTGAACCCCTTAGTTTATGAGTGACGTTACTAACTTAATTTATTACTTGCTTAATGAATGAATTAATTAATAAATTGGTATTTGGTAACATTAACATATAGTATACTCTTGCCTGGTTGGTTAACAGATCTCTAAACTGCATGTCAATTGTTATTGGAGAAGGTAATAATAATAACAAACGAATTGCCAGCTGTGCAATCCTGGTTTCCATTTCGTTAGCCTGATTTTTCCTTGTGACCATATCAAAGAAACGCCTTATGCAATAAGCAATCAGCTCCAATCTGCGGTCAAACTGCGTACCACGATAATGGTCCATTAATTGTTGCCCTGTTTGTGAAACCTTCTGAAGGCATTAGAGCTGGAATGACACTGAAAGGAGGGTATCGAGACGATTCGACAATCGATGATTTGGCTGTAGGAAATGTTATATTAACCTGGCCAAATACATTATCAAGCCAACTGTTATTGTTTGGTTTTAATTAGCGAGATATTTCTTCCAATGCTTGCGATATCAATTTGCTGGTAGTATGTTGCTGCGCCGAAACCACCAAATGACAGCCAACTCATTCATATTTACGCGTATCCATATCCATAACCCATGTTTTGCGATTCAGCATTTTGAAAGGTAATAAATCCTCTACTAACGGTTACACAGTCTTTTAATGCATCTCCCTGATGTCGCAAAACACTACACTACATTGTTTTGGCCAATAAATAATCATTATCCGTCATAATTTGAAAATGAATTGTGAGCAAGCTCCATATACAAGACTAACAGTAATACGTATGTAAGACGTTTGATGTGCAGACTTCTACTCAAATGTTCTAATCTTTGTCTTTGAAGGGACCCATAAACAAACGTGAGTTGGTTCTTGAGTTGGTAATAGCGCTGACTTATACTGCAAAAATGAATCGCCAGTAGAGCTATAATGGTTTCGATTTGGTTAAACACATCATTGAGTCTGACAACAACTTGATTTACTTACGTGCCCTAATCTATGAAAATCCTCAAATGATAATACTTTTAGACCCAATCAGCAGTAATTCAGAGATTCTTTATGTGTATCGCATTTGCACGTATTCACTTTGTGATATGGATCAATTTAACCCAGTTCACTCAAGGCGTTGAAATTGCCAGCAAATATTATCTGTAAGAGAGTAGGACCACAAATGAATTTACGTTGGAATGGTTAAAAGGTCGATTGCATGATTTTCCGTCGGGAGATTAAAAATAATATTTCCATAGATGCTATCAACTGAGGTAGTTCTACTGTGTCAACCGCGGCCATTTAGAACGATATCAAAAGGGTCCATAATTCAAGGTGCCGATAATGCGGGGGACGTTTGGATGTTCAATATAGGGTGGATGCATATATTTCTCTCAGAGAAGTTTTCTGCGCGCCTAGCCGTACGGGATGTAATGTAATAAGTTTATGGTACACTTTGCTCGCATAATGTACCGAAATGCCAACTGAAGGTTTTGGTTTGAATATGTATGTCGTTTGAGACCCGTTTGGTAATACAGCCGATGCAAGAAGTTTTGGTATATCGTATTGTTATCACACCTTTATATTAAAGACCCAACAAAGCATTATTTATCAGATCAATTAACGGAATAAATGCCCGCAGTTGTCCATAAGAGCTATTGAATATTGACTGGCTAGTGAGTGGGACGTATCTGCTGTTAAAACCACATTCATCGCCGTTATCCTACTGCTGTTCCATGGTTGGTGGGTTATGTTCATGCAACACATGTGAAAGTATACAAGTGGTCGACTCCTGGTTTGCCATTTGGAAGCCGCTGCAGTCGTGATGCTTTACGTATTACGCGTGTCACGCACGCTTGTGAGAGTCAGGGCTATGTGTTAGCTATAATTAGACCAGGACAATTCACCAGACAAAAAAACTGTAAAATAGAGTACAGGGAAATAAGTAGCATTGTGGCCATGCCAGCAGAACACAACCATTAAACAGCATTGTTACTGGAACCACGCAGACATCAGGCATTGCTTATCATAATTGTCTGATATACGAATGCTAATAGAATAGGGTACTTCAAAACGGAAAATTGGCCCCGGGATTCATCGGAACATTTATTCCCACTCTTTGTTCATTTGTCTTGTCCGCCGCCGATATTTGAACATACTGCCAATTTCTAGAAACACCGTTGTCTTATAATGTTGCAATTAGTTCAAATATTCTTGTCGCGCTTGTACCACAGAGACTATGTCCGAGTTCACAAAATATACAAGAACGCCTTTGTGATGTTTTGCAAATGAAGTCTATATTAAAGTCATCCATTATATAGCATTTCTGTCATTCGTACAGAACGTCAGATATCGTCAATATACAAACATATTACAGTGATTGGTGTTATTAAATCTCATTGGCGTTTCTTACGGCTAGGTGTGGAAAATAACAATGAGTGTTAATAAGCTTGATAAGAACCGAAGCAGCTGAGTTATTTCCAATAAGGGATGACGGTGTAAGTATGTGTATATTGACTTAGTTTGTACATAAGTCAATTAATGAAATAAACATACATCAGAGGTCTGAATATATTTGCTCGTAAGCAAAAGTAAGATTTTACGAACTAAAATAATTCACAAAACAATTCGCTATTGGTTTGTTTGATTGATTATCTTCGACGCAGCGCGATACCTAGCCCCAATATGGCACATAAGACATAAGGTGTTTTCCAGTCTAATGGTATCGTTGAGAATTGATCAGTATATTTTTCCGACATTATTGATTACTATTTTTGACGTAGCAATGTAGAAGCAAAATGATCCATGATTACCTTTTATGATAACCTTATATGATATCTGTAATATATCTAACATATGGTCCATCCATCACTGATGTGATGTATGATGTCTAAATAATTTTCAATAAGTATCGGCCATCCTTTTTGAGATGGATGTAAAATATTTACAATTCATTGACCCAAAAAAGGGAATCCTCGTGCAACAATATAATCTGATGATTGGGATTGTACAATATTTAATTGCTGTCACACATTTCATATTATTGGTTCCTGTTTGATTTGAATACGTTAACAAAACCCTACATTTCGCCTCCATATTTTAGTGTATTAATCACCCTCTTTTTTTCATACGTTGTCATGAAACAGAAAAACATATAAACAAGCCTGGCTTGATATAAATCGCTCTAGGGATTACCCTGTACAAGCATTTGTTATGTCAAATAATTCTACCAAATTATATCACAAACCTAGCATTAAGGACGAGTGTTTGGCTTAATCAAACTTATCAAAAGGATTTGTCACTCACAAGGAGCATTTGCGTGAATTACAACAAGTAAACTGAAAAGATTCTGAAGGTAAGCATATGTGTAAGGTGCTAGCAAAAGCCAATAAAACGATAGATCGGGTCTATCCAATATCACCGATTGAGGATAATGGTCCATCATTTAGTGACGCCGGTCCATCAGTGGACAGCGGGGCCTCCAATATTGCTTGCGGGGAGAGAGGGGATGCTAGTCCGTCGTTGAGGAATGCAAGTCGGCCAGGAAACAACAGGCAATGTCTAGGCTACCTCTACCGATTGTTACTATTGTTTTGTTCATAGATACCTATTTGTCATACGCAACATGAAAAATGCAATGTTGTATCGACCGTATTGTTTGTTCAGTAGTGACATGCCTTTTATTCGCTCCCCTCTATGTCCAGCGCCAACTACGAGGTTTTGAAGGCTATTAATTAAATTGAAGGAGAGAGCCGCGGTACAGTTGTAATCCTATGGGTCCATAAGGTTGTCATAATTGTCTGAAAGTAATTCTGTCCTACAATTCAAATTTCCCACATGAGTATAAGTAGATGTTCTCGGGTAGCTAACAACATACCTTGTAAATCTCGCAAAAGGCTTTACAATTACTAAATGTGCTCTGCTGAGCTGATCGAATTCTTAAGACACATGCGTACAGCATTCAACTCACAGAATATGCAGAAAATACCTCCAGCATACACAGATCTGCTGTCCGATAGTATTTGGGACATGGATGTAGGCCCTTTATAAGCATTGATATTCGAGTGCCGCAGTATTTGCAGATTCTGTATAAGTTGAACGAAAAAGGGGTTCGCTTAATGCAACCATAACTGATGTTTGTAAAACCATTATGGACACATATTGCATCCTTCGATTACATGGGTTAAGGTGTATGGCATCTATAGAAAATCACCAGTGTATGTGAATTTGAGTAGTTTTTATTTCACGCCAGCACATTCATTTGGTCTCATCCAATTTACAAAGAATCCCCAAAAGATTAAATACATAATTACAAATGCTAATTCATTTGTAATAAGTTGTCCAAACGCCTGTCAAACTCACTAAATGCGATGATTAAATACGGTTAATAAAATTTCCCTGTTTAAGAAAGCTATTGAATTTCCAGCATTTCATTGTGTGACATACAGCTGTAAGGTATGACCAAGTATGTTTAGGAAATCCGGAATCTATATTTAAAGCAGCATGTTGAAAATAATAAAATAACGATATTTTATTAGTAGATGGTAGAAAGCATTCGATGCTTGAAATTCTTTAAATTGCATATACGTTCAAAGTCTACCTTATATCTGCGGGAAAGTGAACCAAGAGGGAAATTCACATCATTAATACATTACGAGATATAATCTCAGAAATGTCCACAGAAAATATAAGGGTTCTGTGCAGCAAATAAATCAAAGTATTCATCAATATACATTATCCTGTCATACTGCCAAATACCAGATAGCAATTAATTATTTATTTGAAATAAAGTATTATAATTTGAAAGGGCACACCAGGCCACTGCAGAGTACATCCGGCCTCGTATATCTCAGTATAAAATTGGCATATAGATCCTAGAAGCTAGACAGTTCATCTAGGTTCTGAGAGGGCTGCTGTACATCTTGCGTGGCGGCAACATTTTATCAGACAATCAAAGCCATGGAATGACCCCGCCTTAAAGACTCGGTTACATTACTATTTGCCGCGCATGTTTAATAACCAGTGGCGTGATATTAAGCCAATGAAGAACAAAAAGTAGGTAACTGTGATGTTTAAATATTTGTTCTGCTTGGGAACATAACTTATTCAAAAACATAATTTCGGTTGTGTGTAGACAGATGACGAATGGCTACCTTTGTAGGTACTTAATATGTAAAAATACAAATCCTAAACGCGGCCAAAAGTCGAGCAAAGATTATTTGAAATGGTCGGCAATGGAGATTGGGTCTCGAAATGTGACACAAAGAGCAGTTGTGCTTGAAGTAGTTTAAATTGCCAAGTATTTATACAATATGTTATATCGACGAGATGTAGTTATGGAAATGTCATGTTGAATACTTGCATGTAGTGGCTGAAACACTATTTTGTAGCAATACTTATCGATCTATATAATGTAGGAAAACTACTGCCAGATTTTGACACAGTTCTTACAAAAAGGAGCTGGGCCCGTTCTAAAGTAAACGTTAGATAGGAATGATCTTGAAAATATGTATAATGCTCGATGCGTAATAGCTGAATGATAATATTTAATTATGAGATGAAAACGTCACATTATTGTCAGCTCTATCGCGACTGCTGGCACGACGTTCTTGATAGAAATATCTCCACCCGATGTTACATTGTCATGGCAGAAGATCGTTAAGTGTCTATGGGAGGTAATAACATAACGATCACCCCCAACGTTATATACACAGATAGTTATGCATTGGGGTCGAAAATTTAAAACAGATCATGAACGTCCAATCTGCATGAACTGACACAAGCGTCGATCGCCTAGCGAATGCGTTAAAGGCTTCTGAAAGGTTTGAAACGAACCTTGGAGTATTTAATCTGGTTTTGTTTATTTCATTCAAAAACGCGGATCGAACCCCCTTTTAGTCCATTTTATGGTATAAGGTCGTATACTTAAGATGCACTACTGTTATTGATCGGTATACCGTTCTAAGGGACTTTAGACTGCGAAGTGGAGAGTGTCGAACCCGAAGAAACCATGGCAAAACTAGCATACTCGCCGAATTATCAACAGTGGCCAACTTACATTATTTTGTTGTCTTAATAACATTTTACAATCCTTTGTCTGAGTCAGTATTTTATCGAGGGGAGGCACCATGACATAGATAGGCTTATGAAATGACGCTGCTGTATCTCGTTAATGAACGAAGCGTACATATAGAAAATACTTGAAGTGTGGAATCCAAAACAATGACAACACGGCTGTCTTTCAAGCATGCACTGCTGACACGATGCCTCTCAATTATTCGTTAAACAACAATTTGGCGGAATTTCTCCTCTTGTCGTATATCCTAAATCACCTCTTTAGTGTGCATTTTTCTGCAGACTAGCTGTGCAAATAATCTCGTTGTAGTGACATAGCTATGAGGTACACTGCTGATGGATAATATATCCGCAAATGAATATTGCAGTCATCATTTTACCAGGCCAACACATCAGATGGATTGGACTTCCTAGTCAGAGTTACGCCTTCCTGCGTCCATGATGCCGTCGGGAGTATTCTGAAATGATGCCTGATCATTGTAATTTGTCATATTTGACATTTCTATTTGGCCGTTTTAACTAAGTTAACGCAGTGACAAACAGGGGTTAACCCAACCTGTACCATTGCTATAGCCGAATAATTGCATCCGGCAAAATTTTTACTCTGGATATATCGCTGCTTAATATGCGTTACTTATTACAGCCATTTATTTGTTAATGGTTTCAAATTGTATCGTTTTCCTTCCAGCTAATAGAACGAGGGTGATTCCACAAATTCAAGCTTTGGGGTGTTCCAATTTATCGAAATCTCAATTACATCGACACATTTGACATAGTCATTTTGCATTTAGACGTTTTGCAGTTTCACTATTATATATTAGGGACCTATGGCATTATGATGACTATATCACATAAAACGAGTTACATCCATCGTGGTATCTTTTCGTATCCACTGGAAATAAAAAATGTGGAAGAGTGATGTAGGTTTATAACATCGGTAGTATTAGTAGATAAGACCACGTCAGCTGAGAATGCGATTAATGAACAAAAGCACGGTTTTCCTTGGTGGCGTACTACGGTTCCGAATAGTGCATTACAAACATTATAGCTGGAGCTAGTCTAATAACGCGTGAAACGGAATAAGGTGCACGTGAAAGACTGAATATATGAGTATACCAAGGCAATAAATATTCCATGTGACCATTTTACTACTATCTTGGATTTTCATAATTCGTAGAGGCTTACTCGCCAATTAAACCAATCAGACAATTATTGTGATTGCTATTGCTTTTTACATTGTTACTTCCTAAATTGGTTACTATGATAACAATATTTTGTAACTGTAGCTGCAAATAGGTACGTATATCGTCGTGCCATACATCAACTGTTGATTCTGCTTACATAGCTATTCAAAGATCACAAAGCAAAGCATTGTTTGATGTCATCTGAGAGTGCGCGTGCATGAATATCGTCCTCACACTATCAGAGGCTGCAAATACGTACGGATATCGTCCTGCCATACATCAACTGTTGATTCTGCTTACATGGCTATATAAATATCACAAAGCAAAGAATTGTTGGACGTCATCTAAGAGTGCGCGTGCATGAATATCGTCCTCACACTATCAGAGGAAAGAGATATATTATGTTTACAGTGAGCGATTAGCCACACTCCTTGTACATATCATTGATATCTTTGGTTCCATTCAACCCCTTAATATCCGTATAGCACAAATTATGTCCTGCTGTAAAATAGAAAATATTTAATTGTAAAAAATCCCCCTGCATATCATGCATTGTTAATCCTATGGTAGAATATCGTCTTAAAGTTGTATTACACATGATTAAAACGTAGATGTAGATATCTTTCAAATTGTGAAATCGCTGTAGTTTTTAATGCTATCGTAATCGAACTAGTATGTCTATTACCTGTTGTTACATTGTTATCTGTGTGTTCCAGAACTAATTCGAGTCTTATCTTCCTGTGACAACGAAACCGTATATATGCTTACCTAATTGTCGCAATAGTTAGCTGTATGGCCGATCGGAATATGCTGTGCATGCTTTATGGCATATGAGGTTTGATATGCTCACATGTCTCGAAAGAGAATTGTGGCAGTGGTGTGCTTAATCACATTACTTTAGATTGCTACTATTTGTATTTGCGGCAATTTGCACCCCTGAACTATGCTTCTGTAAAGTACCTCTACCGATATATATTATAACATGGAAGGTTATATGCAGATATGCACTAATTTAGCCCACCTCGCCAATGGCGCCGATATTACAACTTTCATTCACAAATTGAATTGCAGGTCGTTTATTGAAGCTGATTTATTTTGGGCATGAATTTTATCTTCATTTACGATTTGTGGTTTGATAATGCCTAACAAACATGTTTTCCAGCTATGAATGAAAACCCGACGACAAGTAAAATAATTCTTCGTGCATTAGTAACCGCGTACACATATTACTTCTGATATTTCGCAATAAGCACAGATGTATATGCATGTTTAATCATGGTGTAGTGAGGTTACGGTTCTGAGTGTGGCTGGCGATCCATTTTGTAAAGTGGCCCATTTTGTCAGCACGCACCACTTCATGGTGCAACAAAAGGTTAGACAAATGGATTTCATCCGTCCTTGATTGATGAAGGTCTAGAGAACGTTGAGGAGCCTAATAAGCCGTAACATATCCAGCTACACCATGTACACATGGTGATGCACTTCCAGTGCAACGCGGAAGACAATGTCGTGGTTGAATAGGAAGAGAGTGATAGAGACGTTATCAATTTAGTTTATGCTGTAGGCTATGTAAAACATTCAGAAGGGCACGTAGAGATTAATATAATACCTAATTACTACTGCGATTGTATATAACACCAAATCATCACATGTATCCCAAAAAAGTTTTGCCAGAAAAAAGTGGTCATAAGATGCTGTAGTCACATTAATCCTGCTGTTCCGGTGCTGTTTCAAGAGATTAAGCCACATTTCTGTGAGCAGTATATCAATGATGTACAAATGTAAAAAAGGTACGAGCTTTCAAATGGGCATGATCGTGAACTCCGTAAACGGCGTATACGGAATTGCTGATTTTAGTAGAGTAAAACAAGATGCAGAACATTAAACAGCGCTTGGTACAAAATAACAGCAGCTGTATGGAGAGATTGCTTGCAACGTATATGTTAATCTCTTTTTCCAATTATTGCAATAAGCTTAGGCATGTGGCCCTAACTACAAACGCATACGGCACGCCGCATTCACACGAGCTACACATAGCTAATCATATGTAAATTTAGAGTAAGCAATAATTCCGCGCACGGTTACAATATGTTTATATCCTAAAAGCACGCTTTGTCCACAAAATTTAGCGCCTACTACATGCTCTCAAACCATTGTCCAATCACCAAACGCAAGAATCATAGTCACCTAACATGTTCCATTTATGGCTAAGTCCGGCTCGTTTGGTGGAACGTGGTGTTCATATATGCTGTAATAAACGATGATATATGGCTAAAGTTATATTTCATGTTTGTATTGCTACTATAGATTCGCTTTATATGTTGAACAAACTGATGTTTGAATCATATGCAGTTCATTTTGTCAATGCGTTGACAATTTGTTTGGGCCGAGAAACCTATAGAGGCATGAAAAACAAAGTAATAATTTTATTCACTGTTGTTTTGCTTACTCAACCCGAAGTATATATGAAACTCACGATACCTTGAACCGGCCATTCATCTACCCTTAAAAGAGGCTAAACTTTACCAATAAGGGTAGGTTATATTCTGTTCGTAGGATGAAATCTACAGAACACATTTCGTTAACGGATTGTATCTTAGAAAATCTTTTATGAATCGTTGCACTCCAAAATTAACAAAACCATCACCATGATCATATTTGGTTCAAAGTCGCAATATTGTGGCAGGTACGATGCAGAAATTTAAATTAAAGACAATTACAAAAACTAAAATCGTTCTAGTAATATTGTACACTCTTTCAGGCTATTGTTATGGTGCTCTAACAGTTTTCGTTAACAAACGCCAACGCATCGACTATTCATTTGAAATTGCAAATTGTTGCGAACCCAACCATCACTACAATGCTTGTGTCGCCGTTATTATTGGAAATATGAGCTGGTGCTCATCAGCAGTAAAGTCATTTGTCATGTAGAACATTGCTCTTCTTTTTCTTGTTATCAAAACGAGGGTTGCTATTTCTATCGTACGCACATTGACGATGGAAAGGCCAAGAGCATATTAAGCTCGGAAACAGGCATCCCTGTGACATAAATGGGTTGGCGTTATTGGGATTACAACAGCATTTGAGATGAACAATCCTCGTAAAACAGTTAATCCATGACATAAAATGACAGGTCGCAAATTGCTATGGTCCCACGTTTAGTAAGGTGACATTTTGTGCCCTGTAAAGTAATCTCCCCCCCCTCTCTCTCTCTCTCTCTCTCTCTCTCTCTCTCTCTCTCTCTCTCTCTTTCTTTCTCTCTCCCCTCTCTTTCTCCCCTCTCTCTCTCTCTCTCTCTCTCTCTCTCTCTCTCTCTCTCTTTGAGCAGATCTCTCTCTCTCTCTCTCTCTCTCTCTCTCTCTCTCTCTCTCTCTCTCTCTCTCTCTCTATCTCTTTGCATCTGACATAAAAGGTAGCATGGGGTCCTCTACACAAAACATTTTCCTCTCGGAACAATGTAATGCATCGTAACACATTCTCTTCAATATTAATAGGATGTGATGATTATGTGCTGGGAGAATCAGTTGCCTGAAACCAGTGGACTAATTGCCAGTGACACGAATAAATACGTACCGGATCGACTGCATCGTTGCGGTAAAAAAATGCACATTTATAAATGTTGTAGTTTGATGCAGTAGACTTCATGTGTACAGCTGAATATATCACAATTGCAAAGTGGCATAGGTTTTATGGTTCTCGGGGATTCCATGGTGGTCTTAGCCTTGAGAGAAGACTAAGACTCTGCATAGAATATGACAAACGCTACTAGTAATTATATTACATCATGATGTTATGAAGATGTCGACTTTAAAGGTTCCATCAGGTAGCGGGCTCGGCAGGTTCCATCATCCTCGCAAAATGTTGTCTTGTACGATGAAATCTCGATCCATTTGACAACCAATCGGTCAAACAAAGGGCTCAGAGGCTGGCACCAGAAAACGCGACAAATAAACAATTGCCGTCGCCCCATGACGAGATGCATAAGAATTACCCTCGCACCGACAACAGTATGATCATATGATGAATCCTATCAATAATGCATAAGTATTGAATTGGTCTAGTTTAATCTTCCCAGCATATATTAGAGTGTCTGCCTTGGGTTTGAGAATAAAGTAGTAAGGAATCTGATGACAACTCTGAACATGAGTTGGCGTTTCACTGTTGTTGTTATCAGCTAGATTCAGAGAATATTTCAGCAGGGAAATGGCTATGCCGGTCGGGAGAGCTCTCAAAAACGAGGCTTGAACATTGTAATTTGTCACATTTCAAATATCTTTTTGGCCAATTTCCTCTGTTAGGTTTATGTTTTTAAAAACTTTAATGCAGTGACAAATATGGGGAACCGACCTGTAACCTGGGTATAGCGGAACAATTGCATCTGGTAAAATTGTCACCCTAATTATATTGCTGGTTGATATGCGTTACTTAAAACAACGCCACATATTTGTTTATGGTTTTAAAATGCATTGATTTCAGCAGTATTAGCTCATCAAAAGTAGGGTGTGAGGTGTCCAAATTGATCGAAATCTCTACTAAATCGACCCTGACCTCATGATGTCTAGTCTATGTAGAATGCACCAAGATTTCGATAGACTTCACGATCGGTTGTTATGCTTCATTTCGCCATTGCAGTCATTCTTGTTTATGCCATTAGAGCTACTTTGAGATTTTATCATAGTGTATGTACATATTCTACAGTTCAACTATTATATATAAGGGACCGATGACATTATGATGACTATATCATATAAAGCAAGTCACACTCATTGTGGTATTTTTGCACTTATTGGACATAACAAATGTACAAGAGTGATGAAGGCTTTTAACATCGGTTGTATTAGTAGAAAAGAACGCGTCTGCTGCGAATTTGTTGACTGAACGAACGCACGTTTGTCCTCGTTGGCATACTACAGGTTAGAATAATGTATTATAAACAATGTAACTGCTTCCAAATGAGGTACTGACAGTACAAAGCTAATCTGATAACGCGAGGAACGGAATAAGGTGTACACGAAAGATTGAATATATATGTATATATCAATGCAATCATTATTCCTTGTGACCATTTTACTACCATCTTGAATTTTGATAATACTTAGTGGCTTACTCGCCAATCAAACCAATCAGACAATTAATGTGATTGCTATTTGTATTTAAATTTTCGTCGTCATTGCTACTTCTGAAATTGGTTGATATGATAACAATATTCTTTCATTTTATCTGCCAATACGTACGAAGTCGACTTGCCATCCATCAATTTTTGATGCTGCTTACATGGCTATTTAGAGATCACAAAACAATGCATTGTTCAATGTCATATAACAGTGCGCGCGCTTGAAAACGGATAGTGTAATGGGTATGTTTTCTCAATATCGTCCTCACATGTTTTTAAAATTGTTTTTATTCATGATTGTGGTGAGGTAAGCAAATATAAATGCACTAATATTTTATAGGCTCCATAAGGATAATAATCAAACAATCAAAATAATGATTACCGAATTGTAGTCTACAATGTTATTTTTCTAAGCCATGCATTAAATCTATTGGAAGGGAAAATGACATGCGTTCCGAAATTGGAAATAGAGGTTTGCTTTCTGAAAAACATTGCCATATTTGCATCGAATTAAAAACGATCAATTTGAGGACACTATGCGCTCCAAACGAGAAAAGCATCAGCTGAAGGACGTCACTTGTGCATTGAAGAATGCTTTATATTGTGTTCTTGTACAAATCGCTGTGGTTGTATTATACCGTGGACCCTTAAAACTCTAGACTCAATGACATCA
Source organism: Urechis unicinctus (assembly GCA_034190875.2). Classification (NCBI taxonomy): domain Eukaryota; kingdom Metazoa; phylum Annelida; class Polychaeta; order Xenopneusta; family Urechidae; genus Urechis; species Urechis unicinctus. The sequence continues at coordinate 20,832,039 of CM067347.1, forward strand.
GTATAAGTTTGCTTGGATAGTCCTTACAGATGACCAACAATTGCAGAGATATTATAGCGGCATAGCAACAGATTAATCACCGCAACGCAACATATCAAAAGGCACGGAAACTAATGAATAAACGACGGGTTTAGATGTGCGGTTTCAGTGAATACGATGTAATTACGATATATGAACGCAAATCTTGTTGGATCTCTTAGTGTTCTATACATTGAAGCATTAATTTGTATGTAATCATCAAACTGTTTGAAATGCTGTATATGTTGTTCATAAGTGCCGCATATGCTTAATCACACTTACAATGCATGTGCGTTGCTGCCTTTACATACAGCTATGTACTCGTTATATGTCCGCCAGTGATGCAATTGCTGTCTGGTGTGTAGCACTCAACTCGAACAACGCAAGCGAAACGCAATTCGTAAACATGGCGGACATTTATATCTTTCTGTGTTATGTCTGAATTATGCATGATGCAATAATTGGGTTTGAACAAAAACATACTGCGTAGCAAAAGTGTGAAGTGTGGCGAGGAAACAGATGAACTACATGCTGAATTTTTTGTCCCATATACTAGTGATCGCCATTTATTACGTCCTTCCAACCGCTGTAATCATCATCAAGTGAATACGTTTTACGGCAAATACTATAATAAACATTGCGAAACCACATAGCTAGTTTTACCAAACACTAGTTATACACATGCATGTGTTTAAGCGAGAATAGAGATTTTTTGAATAAATATGCTATTCATAGGATCAAATAAATTGTAAAGGACGCCACTTTATCAATCAATACTGTTGCTTGTCTCGCGCAACTCGTAACCGAACTTTCATTTCAATAATTTAACAAAAAGTATGCATAAACATTGCAGGGGCTCTCAACTGACATGAAGGATCAGGTACAAATATTAGAAATAATTCGAATGTGCTTAATACGTTGTTGTATATTTTCTCAATGTATTCCGTACTGAGAGCAACAGGCTTAGTGCTGCAAATGCTCATCCCTTTATCATCATTTTCCTACGTTGCGCCCAAACGGTACGTAATATTGTAAAATATGCAGATAAAGCAGGGTGTGTTGAAACCATGCAAAATGGAGCATTGCAAAAATACTGCATTAAATCATATACAACTATTGAATTTTGACAGCAACTCTATGGTTGTTTGTGTTGCTCGATTTAACAACACATCATCTAGGAGGTGATACGATGGCAATCACAACTACACCTAATAATAAGAAATCGATAATTTGATGCTATCACGGATTGAAGGAGGGATGGGAAATTTTTATTGACGATGGTATCTAAGGCTTGACACCTCAAGTCGACCATTGGACAATATCGTTCCAGCCACTCGTCTATGTAAAATCGGGGCATACGCAGTATGTTGTAATTATGGTGACGACCTCTGCACGCAGCAACAGACACATGTGACATCCCATTGTAACGGGTTGCTCCAAATAAGACGCTCTTTATAACATGGTAAAGGATAATGCAGGTCTATTCTATACCTGGGCCTATTGTATTAAAAACAATAACGATGACATTAGCATTGAATTAGATATCAACATCACAACATTTTACGGATTTTCTCAGTAAACAGCTTCACAAGCAAGCTGCTTGATCAGTGCTTCTGTCTGATTTCATCTGGACATTTACCCCAAGGAAAGATCATCGCTCTACCGAAGGACATTGCTTAGCTGTAGAGGGATGCTGTTTTCACCTTTTGATGTGTTAATGTGTTTGTATCGCATGCTTGTTTTGCTTGCCATGCATATTATAAGACGCTTATGCTTATATTCGGTGATTGTTCACAAAATCCAGGTTGATATTTCATTAAAAATATTTGGTATCGTTTGTTTTTTCGCAGTGTAAAATATACAAAACGATATTTGCATGAGCCCTCGTAAGACCTAAAATGTATCAAATAAGCGATGCGAGTAAATTCAATATATAACATCTCATTCAAATTGAATATTCATAACAACATGGTTTAGTCATTGGCACTCCTGCGTGAAGTTGTTTGACTGACGCAGTAGTACGGACGCATCCACTCACTGCAAAGCATAAGAGAGGTATCTAAGCCATAAAGCATTCCGTATCGATCTTCATTCTGAAGGGTGTGGACAAATGGATCGACATGACCGCGTAAAGGTGGCCTACTTATACGCTTCTGCGATATGCAATAATCAACATATAAGCTGCGGTGCGAATATCATACGGTGAAATTCTACCACGTCCGAAACTTATGGTAGATAATTTTTCACCGTTCCGTCTGTAGATTTGACTGTTACCAGGTCACAATTATGATTGAGAGGAATGTCTAGCCAAATGTTAAGCATTTTGTTTAAATGTGCATTCCTAAAATCGGTTCTTGACCTGGTGAATTGTCAAACCTGACATTTTCACACAAGGTGCGCGATTTTTGTTTCTAGGGGAAGTCTGCAGAGCCCACACTATGACCTGGTGCGTTACATAACGCAGCTCGAGTTTGTCAACAGCCAGAAGTTGAAAGCTCCACCATCTTCACGAATATGATTTTAATCAAAATAACCAATAACATATTGGTAAGTATCTATAGAGTCGTTGATCCATCGTATGGTAGAAGACCGTAAACACGCCGTATATTAATGCCAATAACGTTTTCACCGCTCTACAAGTGAATTCGGCTGTCATTTTATCTGGTCAAAAACATGGTAGATAGTAATGCCTCGCCAAATCTAAAGCTTTTCTTCTGTATAAGCATTCATACAATCGAATTGTATGCTGGTAATTTGTCATACCTGTGAGAGTTTTCACACGAGAAGTGCGATATTCTTCTCATGGACGGACTGCAGAGCCAAGCGTTTTGGCTGGTGCGTGACATGAATAGAGCATAGATGCAGCTGTGATTTATCAATGGTGCGTCGCCCATCTTCACGACTACGATTTCAATTCCTTCACTCGATTTGATGAAGTGACATGCATTTATGCAGCAGCCGATTGATGCCATGAGTCACACATTTAGTCTGTATAATCACAGAGACAAAATTCAGTAAGTACCTGTATTGTGCAAAACATTATTATTATGGGCCATGTTGTTTGAAGCAAACAGCCATTTCCCTTAAGTGGGAACAAGGAGACGCTTGTATGTTAACGATCTGTATAGCTGATATATGAAGATTAATCAATAGTAGGTTTGGTGGTCGTTGAGGATATTTACGAGTCCTGAATTCCGGGCGACGTAATTTTCCCAATGCCTTCATCCACGGTGTTTATCAAGTACTACATAAGGACTGGTGGTCAGCATACTGACGTAGCGCGCTCACAATACATGCGTAACTATAGACTTGAACACAATATAAGACATTAGTTCAAAATTTATTTAACGTGTCTTACACTTCAGAAAAGGAACACACTGCCATGTACATTCAACCCGATAACGTAGTATGCTATTTCATTTGCACATCCCATACATTTATGACCATTCGATGTTAGGTATATGAGATATTAATCATCAGCCGGAATGTGAATCATTCTGTTTTATTATACATTATCCTTAAAACTGTTAAAAGCGGCTTTTGAATGCCACCTTACACTGGTTGTCTGAAATCGTGCTGTCTACCTTGCATCGTTTACTATTCATATGTTTCTGTGAAAACGGGAACCGTGTAAGACATCGAATTATAATAAAGCGGGTCAAAAGTGTACCCAATATTTGCAGAAATACCCGAATGCCAAATTCAGCAAGCAATAAGACCGAACTGTAGTTCTGCTCGTACAGTTAGAATGAGATAAACGTATTGTATGTCCTACGACGCAGTGCATAGAGCTTGCAGTGGATATACACAATTGTCGCAAATGCCTGAAGCTATGTCAACATAGCATCAGCTCTCTTACACTATCCCAATAATTTTCGATTATCTTTCAGTACGCGGAATTAAGATCGGCGACCCCATAAATATTCAATAGAGACTCCCCATCAGGGGTGATGTACCCAGCTGTGCAAGATCAATTGTGTGTAAATATGTCATTGTGCAGGGCCTGTTTATCAATTTCTCCTGTTGTTAGTTTGGTGCAACTGCAAATATGCTGCCGTGTGGTGAAAAAGAATTGATTGATATATCAACGGAAATATATGCATGGAAAAAGAATAATACTGCAAGAAATAGCTTTTGCACGTCCTGGGGGTTATAGCCCGAACATATCATATGTGCGCTATTGAATATTTTATGTTAATGTGCATATTATTTTTGATCAGTGTGGAAAAACTGCATAAAATTTATCAATATTGACGCAACTTACACACTTTCAACAAGGTTTGCCTTACAACCGCGGTGATCCACACAACTTTTCCGCTGCATATATGTATGATGCAATGTTGTCTTGCCTCTTGTCAGCTCCAGCCGTGGGAAACACTAATAACACGAGAGGTAGCTTGCTTCAGCAAACTTTAATGACATTTTTGTTGTCATAATCATCATCATTATAATCATAAAGTTTATTTTCATAATTATCGACGTCGTAAAATTGCTATAAACATGATTATTATCGTCATAACCCTTACCGTGATAGAAAACTGACAATTACTTGTATTTAGAAAAAGCTCATAATTCAATCAGGCTACGAACTATAATCCAGTGAGATATTGATGATCCCAAAAAAACATTCGGTGACCTACTTCGGCGCATCGATTACACCTTTCCAATTCGAGAATACGTCGAAAATTGCGATCAAAATAAACATTTAAGTAGAAGCTAACCAACGTTGAACGCATCATCATAATCATCATCCTCATCATCATCCTCATCATCATCCTCATCATCCTCATCCTCATCATCCTCATCATCCTCATCATCATCATCATCATCATCATCATCCTCATCCTCATCATCATCATCATCATCATCATCATCATCATCATCATCATCATCATCATCATCATCATCATCATCATCATCATCATCATCGTCATCATCAACAACAACATCATCATCATCATATTCATCACAATCATCATAATCATTCATGGTGTTCTTAATCACCATGTTCATGATTATCTCTGTCATCATAATCCTCATCATGATTACCGTTTTTAATCCGCTTATCGTCAAAACGTCTAAAGCTCTTGGAACTATTGCTAATTGAATATAATTAGTAAAATCCATTAGTTAGATTTAGGAAGCAGCAATGGAGCAGCAAATGATACATGCATTCAGGTAAACGGGAAAACGTGCCTTTTGAAAAGGACTACTCCACTTTGCAACTGAAGCTTGGCTTAATGTTCCCATGAATCTGCCGACACATCTGCTGACACGAAAATGGAGATGTCAATTGAGGACATCCTAATGTTCAGTGCCTGTTGCCTGACGCAATCATTGCAGCCATAGACCATTTATGAATACCACAGCGTTTGAATTCAGAATTTAAATTATTAGGACCGATGGACATTTGCCGATCCGTTAATCAAAAAATCGTTTAGACTTAATTACATCCTGTTCTGGGGAAATGCCTGCACCAATATTTGAACTGATAAAAATATGTTAATCAAATGGTGACTGACCACAACAGTAAATCGTTTTGCGGTCATTGCCTCATAAAATTGATAATTTGCTGGCAATCAGACTTCATAAACCCTAATTCATAACGAGGTCTGTGATCGACAATATAAAGAGAATCTCTGTTCCAAATTACACTAGGATTCGGTTTGTTCCACGTTGACAGCCCATCTTAAATGTTTACACTGCGTTCATCTCCAAAGAAATAAGACCCGACATTCAGACATTACTTCTTTGTAATGCGAATGTTTTTTCTGGTGAATACGATATCATCATTGGACGGTGTTTTTTGTTGAGAATGCTACACAATATAACGTATGTGATCAATCTAATCAAGGCGTTTGACATGATTACAGGCTGTCATCGCACTAGAGAAGCTGCTTGCTGAAGTATATTTGTGCGATAGATGTGCCTGTTATGCACAGCAATCAATTACTACAATCTTCTCGAGAAAGCCTTCGACCAATTCAAAGCGTCAATTCCTATGACATCACGTTTTTCTATTAATGCTATTTAGTGATGCTACTGCGTATACTCTGGCCTGGTGCACAACCCAACATGATAGTTGGTCAGTCTCTGCACGTTGTGTTCATCCAGTGGTCAATTCAGTGCGCTATATCTATGAGTTTCAGTGCTACAGCCTTCAAGCCGTTGCTTCGAAAATAGGTTCACCACGTGGTACACCCTGTACTCCACTGATATGTACCCAAGCATTATGTAAATGATAAACGCTAAACGAAATATATTGCCAGCAGAAAGATAAAATTCAGTACTCCAATATCTATGTTATTGCTTTATGCGTTATCGCACATAGAGATGTTTATGTATAAGCTCAAAACCTTTCCAATATTGTGGTTTATTGCGTGGTAAAACTTTCACAATTGCGCTTGGATATGTTCACGCCATTAACAAGGTAAGTGGTATTTAGGTGTGGTCTTTGGTGTTATAACTCAAATCAAACAGAGTGTTTGGTAACGGGACGCTTTTCGTAGCAATTAGGAAGGATTCCATTGCAACGGTTTTGATATTGTCACAATATGGATTAATTTACTAACACAATGCGATCGAATACACGATGCGTTTAGAAAAACCCATTCAAATGTATACACCAATTTCTTTCAACTGAAGTGCCGTATCTGCAAGGAAGCATTCTGAAATCTCAACCCACAGGGTAATAAAGAGAAAAAAGGACCATACATTCGACGCCAGCTACACAGGCCAATCAAAGATCCCGACACAAGTAATGGTAGATACCATGCCACACATATCCTACAATATCACTCTCGGTGATATTGAATCTATGTATTGCTAATGCTTCCATCGCATTAGACGCTTGAGTGATAAATGTCGTCACCCCACGAAGCCATACACTGATGAGTCTGATGCGTGTTCATGTCACTTACACACAGTTTTGGATTGAAAAGGGGCGAATAATCAACGTAGCAACGCGTTATGTCATGACAGCTTCTATGCTTTATTGTAAGCGATTGTGGTAATTTTTCATTACAGGCGTGCGAAACTAGTACTTCATAATGACGCAGCTAGACAACCCATGGCAATAATATTTGCATATATATATTTTCTGCATGGTTTAAAAAATATCAGTCGAACTTACCTCATTAGCTTAATCGCAATAATCAACTGCGCGCGATTGAACATCGTTTCACAGGGATCGGTAAATTCCTTGCAACATTTTTTCGAAGTGGACAATACTGTAACGACTCACAAATACCCATATATAGGATACTTTCAGTGCCATGGTTGTCATCGGACGGAGAATATATCAATCATTCATGAATGGCATATCAAGTTGGCAACAATTATGAGAGTTCAATGAATTCTTTGGAATTATCTTTGTTCCAGCAGTCCTGAATCAATAGGAGCTCTTCAGATTGCATAAGTTATAAGAACCAAAAGGCAATAGGGACTAAGTTGATTTAATCGCAATATCTTATCTTAGACAAAGACATCGATTTGTGTAATGTCGTCACAGCAAAGAACGATTAAGTGGTTTTATTGATACAGCTCAAATACATACGTTCTATCAGCAGAAAACTTTATATACTATTTCATTTTCTGTTTATGAACTCCTGTAAATAGCATCATTTAAATAAATACAGCCAGCACGGCGCACAACGGCCATTTCAGGTTTCTATTAAGGACAAACATTATTTTCGCGCCAGCATCTATACACAACAACACGGAATAGTACCAGATATATCAGTTGCTCATTCTAATAACTTGGCACTACAATTTATAGCTCTTTTTGTCCTAGCAAAAGCCATTTATGTTTGTTGAACGCGGCATCAGCCAGAAGAGTTGATGCATATTTCCCCGTATTTTTGTTATCTAGTCGTTTTATGAAGGAGTGCAGGGGCCTCAAAAATAATGATGATTGCTTTTAATGTAATTTTATACCAATAAATTTGCTACTTTTAGCATTATTGTACAGTAATGGTGTGTCTTTGGATCGTGTGGTATTGCTAAAGGCAGCTTTTTGCCGCTTCGGATATGCAAGTTGTGGGGTTAAAATCCCGCAGAGCATTTGCTCAAGTAACTCACGAAACTGATGGAATGACAAGCGCCCTATCATACCTGCGTTTGTGGGGCATACTTGACGGCTGTGGGGGGGCATGATAATCACCTGTCACGGGCTATGTTAAGAAACTAGCGGTACACAACATAAAGCATATGGCTCAGGTTTTGGGCGTACAGCTATTTGATACCAACTTCTCAATGTGGCAATACATGGGAGAATCTAAAACACGGGGCTTGTCTTTGTCGACGGATCAGTTAATGGTAGACCAGTAGCATAAATTCATGTAAATTCCACTACCTTTGCTTACCATATCCCAATATGAAAAGGAGACGAGTCAAGTACTGAATTTCAAAAACAAATAGAAAAGTAATTATTTGACACTGTATGGTGCGTTAACTACTTTATGCAGTCTGCATTGAAACGCAACGGTCTATATGGATATCTTTAAATCACACTGAATATGAGGCATTGTTTTTGTGCTTAGATGCCGCTCGCTGGGATAAGTCCAAAACATGACACATCTTACACGACGTTCTGTCATAGACGTCCGTGCTCTTTTGATGCTTCAATGCTTGATCTCTTGCAATTTATATATATAGCCCACATGCTTTACGACGTCTACACCGCAGTTGTTTTGTGTCACAAATGATAGTATGAACTGAAAATGAATTCCAAGATGATAATTTGAGAGAGAGTATCAAAATATGCCTCGTCCATATATATGGCAGAAATGTCTTGATGTAAGGAATAGATACCAAAACAATGCGATTATATCGGCGCCGAGATATCCCAATGCAACAATGCAAAAGATATAAAAACTTATCAAAAACCGGACGTTAGATTAAATATAAAAAGGCAATCTCTGCACTAAATAATGCTACACTATTTCAGAAATATATGTGCCGAGAAAGGTTTTAATTGTCTACGTTTATTTATCACATAGTAATTGGTTGGTATGAAGTTTAACCATACAAAATGCAAATAAACCACTTTGCAGAGATCTATGCCTTTCATTCTGTCGCTGGATGTTGAATAAAAGGAGAAAAATCAAGACCCATATAACACTACACGTTCGATTGCAGCATTATATAGCATGTTCGTGTCGGTCAGTTGCGAACCCTGGTCCAGCAGTGATTCAGCAATGGGGTCGATGGGCATGCATGTTTCTGACCTACTTTTGTGCAGACTTCCGGTATCATTGATGACACAACTTGTTCCTTTAGAATACGATTATTTTGTCAGCTGCTTTTTACATCAAAGCTATGTCATTAAAAAACACCAAATAAAATGACCGCTATTTTACATTTAGAAAAAAACGGTTCGCTGGCTTATCAACCAGCATATAATCTGATATAACACCGACGCGACGTGCTTGAGACATTATTAGTTCAACGCAAAAATGGAAATGACAGTATTTCAGTAGGTGCTTCTTCGGTTCTTTTTGTGTCATTGAATGTAATATGCACCAGTTAGACTCGTGTATATTGTGTTTGTTTAATCTTACGAACATACAATGCAATGTATATGTACAATTGTCATTCAAAACAAAACGGTCGTTGGATATATTCGGTGATTAAAATAGCATTCGCAGAATATAATGTGTAGCATTCCGTGCCATTTATCTTAAATGCGACTTCCTAAAATCCCGACGAAACATTAGCATCACCGAAACGCAGGCGGTGATGCATGTGAATTAAGATCAGTGAGACCCCACAACTAAATAATATTAGCCAGGGTTTGCGTGTTTACTGAATTATCATGGGATCAGAATGATAAATTAGCAAAATGTTCCCGCGCACCGTTTCCTTGATGCATGTTATTACGATATTCAGATAAAACACAAGCCAAGTAAGTCTACGATAACAACGGCCTGCAAAGCAACAACTGAATTACACGGCCGCGTTAAAATATGCATATATGCTAGTATCTGGTAAGCACACATTCTAACATTTACTAAGCAGACCAACAAACTTGACATCGGAGCCGTTATATTAAACGCCATCCCATAGGCTCCAAATGTTTCAACGTCAAATAGCATATAAAGAATGCAGTAAGCCGCAAATATTTCGATATTGGCAATGGTAATCATTGTAGCAATTTTGAATAGAAGGCACATATAATTTGTTCTACACATCGTTTCAATGAATAAAACCACATTCATATTTCGCATCTGTTGCTTCTTGCATTGACGTTAATTTTTGCCCCTAATCAATCAATGGTGTTGCGCTGTTTACAATATATTGCAGACTGAATCTCGCAACTGTTTTCCGTCTCCAAGTGTCCATCTGATCAGCATTTGGTGTAGTGGTCAGTGAATACATCCAAATATACGCTTTGACAGCCTTAGTAGTCAAGCGTTAGGCTTAACGACATTTGAGGCCAATTTAGCGATTTTCATTGAGCGGTCTGTTGCATATGGTTCCACCAGATATATTTCTGAAGGGTGTAGCAATAACGCGATCCTCATAGCGACTCTGATGCCATAGTTTATACCATCAATAATAGTAATTGTTCAGGTCTGTAGGAATAGTTGTCGCATGCGATAGAACTGTATTGCCATTAAGTCAGTCTGTAATAAGAACCCCGATTGCGCCAATTCTGCTATTCTAATTATATTTATCAATAGAAATGCGTGGATTGCTCGGCGATTGCATGTTAAAACGGAGGAATAAGAAGCTTTTGTGCCCAACTAATAGCCCTTGCAACTGGTATTCAATTGACATTTCATAATTCATGTAACCTAGGATTGACGTTTTAGATGAGTAAAATTGTTTTAGTTGTTCGCTGTCAATCGTCGACCGTTGGTGTGAAGCAATGCGATCGAGGTATATTGCTGGTTGTTGTAGCATTAGTAGGCAGTGATAACGATTGCACACTATGCATCATGCATTATGTGTTGTTCATGCCGAGCGGCGCAAACATTCGATCCATCTATACTAACGAGTGCACATAAAGAACGCTTATAATGGCACTGACTATTGTTTGCATGCTAAAACAAAACTACATGACACTGGGTAGAATAGGTAAATATTGCCTGCGATGATGGCTGAAGCTCGCAATAGCTTGAATTGGCTTTACTGTGGAATTCTTGCATTGGCAACATTGTAAACACTGTGTAATACAAATTCTGCATAGATATTTTGCTAAAATTTCACTATCCTTCATGAAAAATTCTACATCCAGGCCTAGTGGTCTATGTAAATGATATCAGTTAGAATAACAGGAACAACAAGCGCAAGTAATGTCGACATCATGGATAATGTTATCTTTTTCAGGACAACTAAACTGGTGCCTCTGTCGCGCATATTTATAACATCATATACAAGGAAAGTTACTTCGGTTGTTTCGATTGAACCCACACAACCTTACTTCTTGTGGGCCAAGCGTCACTGATGCTATTGCCACATGTATTCCTTAGCTATACGACTAACAAAGTATATTTGCCAGTAGTTGTTATGACATAACACATTCTACACCAATAGTCAGTTTATGCAGTTGTGCACTACATGAGCTCGCCTCTGTAATGACTAATGTATTTCAAATCTGGTGTATTATATTGTTGATTGTGTTTACGAACTTCCGCAATTAAAATTTATGAACGATTTGTGCATAGAAACCCGACGACAATACTATATGCATTCATAACCATATACATTCATTATTTATAATATTTCGCAATCTGCATGTATGTTAAAACTTCAATTTGCTGTTTAATCGATTGCTGCTGTCAGCTTATTTCGCGTGGTATTCCATTTTGCACGCAATGTAGCTGATGCTAATGCGCAAAAGACTGGACGAATGGATCTCATCGGTAATGTTTGGAGAACATTGAGGCTCATTATCAAACAATACATGGGTGCTGTTCGATAAACGGAAGAATATATCAATCTTCCTCTTCAGAGGCATATACCTTGGTTGCGATAAAGGTCATGACAAATCAATATATCACAATTGCTAAGTGGCAGAGTCGTGTAGTTCTTGGGGATTCCTTGAGCATAGATTAAGATATCGGCCTCATGAATCAACCTGGTCTATGCAGAAAGTCTTCTGCTAAACAAACGTGAGAGGTTCGCATAGAAGATCCGAATGCGACTAGCAATTACATGGTCGACATGTTTAGTCGCACGGTTAGGCTATTTCCCAGGAATCTCCTCATTCTTAAGCAGCCTGATTTGAACACTGATATTGGAACATCGACCGTATTTGACAATAGATAGATAGCACCATTTTATCGTACTCATCTCAGGTACAGCTATTCATAGTGCTGGTCATGTATATGTTATATTCTACACAATGCAAGATAGGACGAGATTAGGCAATTTTGCTTGGCGCTTTATTATTGTGTTCAGTAGAGAGAAATATTTGGATATGTACTATTATATTAAAATGAAGAAAATACCGCTTTGTACCGCTATCAACATCATTGCGATGTGACAAGGGTGCTGTTTGATTAAAGGAAGAATATAAATAAGTAATATTCCTATCTTCTACTTTAGCAGCATATACCTTGGATGCGATAAAGGTCACGACAACTTCTCATCATTAGTAAATAAGGTATTCTACGCCTGTCAAGCGGTCGCCAACCGTGACTATGACACGACGTTTTAGGGGATATCGTAGGCATGATTATATAATAAACATCGCCTTATGACGTACGCGATTAGAGCTCAATCCTTGTGGAATGACCGGTTTGTAGCATTGTCAAATGGTAAAATGGAAATCGCATAATATATCGAATAAGTCGAATACTGCATCGCACTTAGGCTTGAATAATTGATATTGATTGATAACAGCCGACGAAACATCTGGGTTGTGTTATCATATAATTTTTTATTCCAAACTAAGATCCTTTGTATCGTTATGTCGCCTCCCAATGAACGCTTCAAATATATTATAATTACTAGGTACATGCATATATAACGAATCCGCAAAACGTGACGTTTGCAGGTTCAAATAGAGCACCAAACTGTTTTGTGACAACTGAGGCAAAATATGCAGTCGGGCAAGTGGCGATGTCAATGTTTTGTCACACGGTCTCTAGCTGTCTTATTATTCATTGTATTGGATTTAGCATACATCAATCAAGAACAGCAGCCAATTTACAATACCTTGTTTTCATTTCGACATGTTACAATACCTAGTGTCAGTAGTATGTTAAACATTGCTCAATGCCAGGCTTGTGACGCAATATCCAAATGTGTGATTAGTATGCACTGGGCTACAACCAAGGAAGGGATTGCTTTTCCATAACAGCATAAAAACTGGACTCCATTAATGATGACGGAATTTGGAAGCACACGCAAAGCGGGGTATCTTAGTGTGCTAGAGGTGTTATTCCGCATAACGCATTTTTTTATATTATGATGCATATAGATGACAGTACTTGAACAATGGAAACCATTGCATTAACAAATGCTCTCTTTCATGCATGAATTGAAAGCGTTATGCCTCTCAACACAATTTATGACAACATTATTGAGCATTTTGAGATAGTGAGGCAAGGTCATAGTAATTTGTCACATAAGATATATCAATGTATATATTTATATATATATATATATATACATATATATATATATTTATATGCATATAAATATATATATTTATAAATATACATATATATGTATCTATACATTGATATTTATATATACATATTGATAAATATATATATATAAATATATATATATATATATTTATGTTTTATTTATATATATATATATGATATATATATATATATATATATATATATATAGATATATATATATATATATATCTATATATATATATATATATATATATATATATATATATATATATATATATATATATATATAACAGTATTTATGGTTTGCCTGCCATGTCCAACTGCTTTTTTTGAAACTGCAACTTGAAGGTACAATAGTTACCGCATATCTCATCAATTGACGGCATGGCACCCTACTGCAAATCTAATTTAAAATATGCTTCGTATGGAGCTGCTCGAATAAATGGTGCGATGCGGTGATTTAAGTAACAAATACAGTTAGAGAATGAACCTATCTTTTGTTATGTAATCAAATCAATTGGATAAAAATGTTCTGTTAGCCATAGATGTGCACAATACCTATTCCAGTGTGAATACCGTCTGGTGGACAGTCGTCATTAATACCACGAACGTTGCCTACGCAATGCGCACAAAACAACTGCTGAGGTTTGATGTTGACAAGTACGCATGGAACAATGAAGAGGCAATGAGAATTCGGCCCACATCCTTCCAGCACACTTCGCTTTAATTATTCACCTGTTTAATCAATCACAATTGGTGATGTGTTTTACTTAAAACGACCGTTCAATTGGAGCTCATCTTGTAATTTGTTTAGTTGGCTTCAAATGGGTCGGCATCATAATTATATACGTTTCGTCTCAACTATCGCCTGGCTCATGGCTTAATATCGATACTCCATTTCTTTGTTGATCAATATGGTTGCTAAAACGCCTAATGATTTATTGGTGCTCGTTTCGATAACAAATGCGGCTTTCTTTTCAATTAATTTTGATTTGCACATCTTTTTCAAAGATTTTCGATCCTGGCTTAAACAGAGGCGTTGATATAATAAAAGTTTGGTGCAGCAAACCATTTTCTTAATGTAAATACTAGTTGCTCCGGGCATAATACACATCCAGACTAATTAAGCATTCAATTCATCCGCTTTCTTGATAAGCATTATAATGCAGCTATTAAGTACAATATTTAACAAACCTAATTACTGTTGCATGCATTGTGCACACATTTGCTAAACGACGTTTTGGTCCGCCGTGTTAACAGACTGCGTTTTTCTTACCTTGTTTGCTTGGAGTTATTAATAGTTGACATGTGTACGATATGTATTTCCACATTGTAATGCATTGGTTGAAAGTGTTCCTATCAAAATGTCATTTATTCAATAGTTATTAGAGATGTTGAGTTGTGCTGTTCACTAATCATGTGGCATGTCAAGCTAGTCGTCGTATATGACACCATGAGCACAGATGTAAGGTGTCTAGATTAAATTGAACGAGCGTTATTCGTTCTTTTGTTACATATCATTAAAGGGTAACGAGTTCTATCAGTTTTAAAGCCATGGTACCATCAAGGCATGATATGCCTGCTAAGATTGTTTCATATTTCGTTAATACACACAAGTGTACATCAAGGCTTCTTTAGTTATACATTGCTGTTTTGTTGTTAGTAGAACAACCACTGCGAACTGAAAAATAAATCCCTAGCCCAGTTTTTATCAAGCCAAGCGTACTTCCTTCAATACAGCACTTGTATTGTATCTACCAGGCCATAAGGTTACCATCGCTTCGCTCTTATTGAATAGGTTAATCTCTTGTGAATTATACATTATGCTTCCAGAAAACCATTTGGCATCCAGTGTTAACATAAATGACACATCGGTTCCTATTACCACCCTGCTCACATCAGTCATGATTTTATTCGAGGCATATAATTACCATCCTACCCATTTCCCATGCATTAGTTCATTGCCCTGCAGCGATACCAATAAAATAAATGCTTTGTCATATCTACGTGATTATTTTTTTAAAAAGCGGTACTTTAGTGCACACGAAGTATCAATCGTTCCTGTAGGTAGCTCTGCTCTTATGGTATGTTTAGAGAACATATTCATGCTCTAGATTAAGCTCAGTCCAAGGATATATTACTAATTGCATGAGCACAGACTGTACAAAACAACAGAAAGCGACAAATATTAACTGTGACGTTAATAGGCTGCCGTAAATTTCCAACTGCGATTTTAAAACTATGAACTTAAATTGGCACACGCCATTAAGTGTGCAGATGTTTAACGATATATAATGTTACGCAAATGTAGGAGTCCGCGAAAATGGGTAAGAACAGTGTCGAAGAAATATTCTCAGCAAATAGCATTATGCTGGACAATAAAACATTGTAACGACAACAATATATTAGACATTGCTATCGAATATCATTCTCAATAGATGCAAAACCATGTTAAATGTTCAGGCTTTCCTATGTGTAGAACTGGCTGATTCCATGTCGTTTATGAGAGCAAAACAAGCTTCGTCAGACTGCATACAGAACATTTTCCCCTTTAAAGAATCACTTTAGGATGCATCTTGGATGACGAAGGCGCTATGGCACCGCCATTAATCAGATGGGAGAGCTGCACTGCAAGCGTCTTTATATTGAGTCAAGGACAAATGGCGACATGGTCGGAGCTATCTCTATATATTGTCATCAATATCGTATCTATATGGAATGTACATAAATTCCTCTCTTCAGACAATTTGTACGTAATATACGGACTGTGTCCCAGCGTTGGAATACTTTGTCGAATAAAATACAGAGTAAAACCCGATCATTTATATATCTGGCATTAGTACCCATTAACTCTGAGTGGAGCGGTGCTCTGGATGTCTGTCAATAAGAAGAAACTCATATTATACGTTATAGCCGCTCTATAGTCATTTTGATGGGCTGTTATGAAAGAAGCAGGTCGAATCTGATAGCGATCCTGTCAGCAACGGGTACATACGTGATGCATATAGCGTGAAGAGTAAAAGCTCAAATAACTACGGTTTATGGCAACACTTGGCGACAGCGTTTTTGACGATTTGTAAGCCTAGCAAAACAATCGGGAAATAAAGTTTTAGGTTTTCACGAAATATTTCTTAATCAGCAGCATGAATGCTGATTATTTCAGTATTGTATATCAGTATACAATAGACACTCGATAAATATGATAGCATTATTCAATCTGAGATATAGGCTCGACTAATATTTCGTTTAGCCTTACATCGTCTCGAAAAGAACCATACAAAATTAGCAGCTGCCTCAAAAAAGCGTGTAATATTATGGACTTACGGACGTGGTAAATGAGGCAAAGACTGTAACTTACGTGTTACGAGGGATTTTCCATACAGGACCGCGGCACACGCTCAACTGTATGCTTAATCCGTAATTCTACAGTGATGTTCCAAAACGGGCCGCTTGTGTGTGATTACAGAGGAGTCGCTGAGCAAGTGAGAGAAAGCTTACTTTCGAATGGCAATTGCCTTAATGAGTGAATGGCAAGGACGCTTTGAGGTGAATGACAAAGTGGGCTTATGGGTGAAAAGGACTGCGTCAAAAATTTTAATGGATCATTAACACCTTGTAAAATTAAGGCAATGCGGTATAGTAATTAAGGATGTACAACTATCGTCTAGCTTTTCGTGCGATAGTAATGGCATAACAATCTCTGACTTCTGCTGTTGTGTTAGTCTTGTTACATAGGTAGGCTCAGGTAGTTGTACTTACTTATTCACTCCACACTTATATCAATACCATAAAAGTGCCGAAAATCCGAACTCATCCAAGCATATAATTAAGTCGCGTTTAAAATCAATATAACCACAGACCTGATTAAACTAGTTGTTACTAACTTACAAACAAAGTCAATGCGTACTTCTTATCAAACACATAATCTTAGATGTCGTTAATATGAGGGTGAGTATCCATTACAGCTGTTTATATGACGCGTGCCGAATGTGCAATACACTCTGTGGAGTCGCTTTCTTCTCTTCACTTGTATACACGGCTCTGCAATGCCAGGTCAGTGTTGCAAGAATCGTCGTCTGTTGTCCCATTGATTATGTCCCTGAAGCGTTTCGAGGAGCCAGCCAATTTGCAGCAGTTCCCCATTATGCACTACAAATCGTTTCTTAATGCAACTAAGCGCTCAGCAATGTGCCTCCATTAATCAATATGACTGGGTCGGGCATCCAATTGATCCTTTGGCCAATTATGGCTTGACAGGTATTTATAAATATAGATATTTGTGACTAGCTTTCTGAAGTAGCGCTGCATTATGAATCACTAGCTTAGCGCTGACGCAAATAGAAGGAGCGACTCAAAGGAAAAGTATCAGCATGGAAAGCATAGTATTTGGACCATAAAAGAAATACCTATTCGTTTTTACCATTTTACTTTCGCTGTCCTTATTGCTAACAAAGTCATTTTATGTCATTCAAATAGATCAGGTACCGTAACGTATGTTATTTTAGTTGTAATCTTAAGCGAACTTGATTAGACCCGATGTACCCTACGGACCTATTTTGTTTAATATACCAGGGATTGAATAATGACCATGATAACACAGGGCAAGCATCCCAGCTGTTTGGGCAAGCGAATATCGAAAGCAGCGAGTTGAGTTATCAAAGCCCCTGGTGTAAACGAAGGAGAGACTAGACTGATATATGCCATAGTTTGCAAACCAAGGAAAAAACGAAGTCTATATGTGGGCGGTAGGGGGGTGTGGGTTATTTAACGGATTTTTACTATTTATTATGGCATTCTTTAGCAAACAAAATGGCCAATTTCCTTGTGCCTGTGCAGAAAGTACAGCGTCGATACTCATTTCATCCCGTAACTCAGCACTTATTGCATGCAAGCGCAAAGTCCGGGTTCGTAGTCAAGTCCATACGGACGCCTGAAAACTCTTTCAATAATATTCAAATGACGAGTTACAGTTACAAACAACGATAGGTATAATACAATAATTGTGTCAATTATATCTTTGAATAATAAAGAATATTAATCTAACTGTTAATATTTTGTGGGAAATTGTTAACCGGGTTTTTTCTATGCGAATTCAAATCAACCACATGTGCACATGCGGCACAAAGGTAGTATATACGATTGGATTGTTATTTGGCAGTATGTATTCAACGCACCATGCGCGTTTGTTTTTAAAAACACACAAATGAGCAATATAAACTTAAAATACCAATGCAGTAGAGTTTTTTGAGTCCAGCTTGGTGTGTTTCTTCTTTGTCTCCTTATTTGAACAGCACTGTTTAATACGGATGACATTGAAATTTATCAAAGTGTTGTTGTTCTTCTAGCCATATAGAGATGCGCTGCCAATAAGGAGTCAGATGCAATCGCAATCTGTAGTTTGACAATGCCACAAAGATGCGATTCGATGTCTTTATAACGAATACACTTTTTGTTAATCCAATTGGTATCACATGCTTACTGAAATCTCAGCTGTTCATCCTATAAATGATATTGCACATCCTGCAGCGATGTTACATGTATATTACAACATAGGGAGTATGAGTTTGCTGGCTAATCCATTTTGACGAGCTGACAGCTGCTGCCAGTCTATTGCATGTAGTCATCCATTTTGCCAAAACGCATCAAAAAATAAAACGTAAATCTGGGCAATAGTTTTTATCCATGCTCTAAAGCAGTTCAGAGAACGCTTGGCTACATAACAAGCTCACGCATGTCCAATATTAACATAAATACGTTCGATGATACATTTCTCGTGCATTGTTTTCAGCATTGCAACACAAGTGAATCAGATTGATACCTTATCGTTTTCAAACAGTTAAAAACCTATTCGAAAACCAGAATCTGAGAATTTAACGACTATGATGATGATTTGGTGCTCAAAGATTTTCTCTGATTCTAATCGATCTATCTCCCATGAAGATAAAATCCTAATCCGTTGAGTAATATTTAGAAATCCTGCGAACAGACAAACATTCAGTAAAAGAGATAGGCAGACAGAGGCGTCAGCATGATTGTCACCGCGACC
The DNA here is from genome assembly GCA_034190875.2 of Urechis unicinctus. NCBI lineage: Eukaryota > Metazoa > Annelida > Polychaeta > Xenopneusta > Urechidae > Urechis > Urechis unicinctus. Next base: position 20,851,704 of record CM067347.1, read on the forward strand.
AAACATTTTGGTATTTTCTATTGGTGCAAATGCAGCCTTGTCGTCGTCGTTCATATCATAAAGATACCATGACGTTTGTAGGCATAACGACTGCTGTAGGCTGGCAGGTGCTACACAACCAAGACATGTACCAGACGTAATCAAATCTTTTTGAGCAATACTCGTCATTTGCGCTGTTAGAAAACCCAAGGTAACTATATTTGTTATGGTAATAAATTACGCCTAACAACTATATTAAGATTATGTTCTGATCTAGCAAGGTGAAATGTGATACCTACCTAAACAATATTTTCCCCCATATTACACTGCCCGCCCTGTGAAGAGCTTTGAGGACAAAATATTCAGAAATGTTATTATTTGTCGATTTTTGTATAACCAAGTGTGTTGTTGCTGTATCTAAGAATGTGTTTGTCTCTAGGTGCTATATTCTAAGTACCTGACACCACGGTTTCCGCGGCGCTGGTTGCACTAGAGTCTACTATAAGGTATCAATCTGATGCGTCTGAATATTCATTAGATATGTTCGTCAATCTTCGTGTCCAATCCACACAGAGGTCATGGCCGGACATGTTACATTGACCAATCAGAGACGACGACAGAAAGCATCAAAATAAAAAAACACGGTGTCTGATTGGGGCATACCAAAACGTGGATGCTGCGTCAATTCTGGACATGTTCCAGACCCTGATCATGGCGCAATATCTAATATCCATTAAAACATGTATGTGTCCCGCGGCCCGGGGCAGGGGGTCCTTGTGATTTGTTTGCATGACGTCCTATGCGTATGAAACTACTTGTCATAAGATTACAGTGGAATGAAGTGGGGACTGGAAGAAAATGCGGTGCAAGTACGAACCAATATAATTAATTATCATTCAGCACTCAGAACTGCTATATAAAGTCAGTGCTGGTTTATTGATGTACATTTCTTTATCTTATATGAACGTGTGGATATTTAGCGAAGATCGGAGAAAAATGCTACTTCATGACTAAACATAGTCAATGTGGACTAAAATGTCAGTGAGAACTTTCATACTCATCTTATTTAATTATGTCTTAATTCGTAAAACACTAACCTATACATACTATGGTCATGTCAAACGAGAGACATTGATAAATATGGCTAAATAGTTCCATAATGCTGACGAGATGCCAATGACTTGAATAACATGGGTAAAAATATGCAATGTTCTACCACAAAAGCGTCGTACAAGTAGCCACTGTGTCTTATCATAAACAGCATACCGATCATTAGACGGACACTGCTCTTTCAAGACCAATGACCCTAAAAGGACAAGCAGGCTGGGACAAAATTCAGTACTGCAAAATCGCATATTCTTCTTACTGCTTTCGCTCTAATGATGCCGAATTGCATTTACGACCCAACTGGCCTGAGTAGATTTAACGAGGCAAATCCAGACATTGCTGTCATTTGATGACTTCCATGTGGAACACTTATTACCAGAGGCATTTGCAAAATATGGACCATGAGATACCGTATTTAAGCTAAGCAAACATGAAAAAGGGATGTCGTCTTCTCAGATTACTCTGCAAAAACCAGCCACTGTTGCAAGGTTGTAACAAACTACCTCCTCATGGGTACACTTCTCCATATTAAACACTAATTACTGGACGCATTTGCCGGAAATATGCTCCATACAAGACCCCTTATTTATGCCATACTAATCTGAAAAAGAGACATTGCCTTATCAGATACTTCTTGGAAAATCCAGCACAGATACGGTTACCTTCGGCCGGATGAGTAAATGAATATATATCGCCTTGTTTATTAGATCTCTATGAAAACAGTATAATGTTTCATGCAAAAATAATTCAATGAAAGGAAATTTTGTGATTATGTTCAATTGCCAGTAATGCTTTGAAATTCACAAATTGCATATCAATACATAGACATAGTAAACAACATTCATGTGCTGTTTTTTCAGCATATATATCGCATTCATCATAGCCACACAAACTTAAAATATAATTCCACGTAAGATATCGTCAGTGCGTCCTACCAAAAATATCACCGCTATTAGACAATGGAAAAATAACACGATTTATATGGCTTTAAGCGAGCTTTTCGGGTCAGTATGTTTTGTACAACCCAACATTTCTTGACCTAGCAATAATTTGTGTCAAACGCTACTAGCTCTCTATTTCACTGCTGCAAATCGAGAAACCGGATTCGTTTACAACGATGATTCCTTAATTAAAAACATTATTCCAGACACCTCTTAATATAATACTTTTTACATGTGGATGGATGTTTACCATGACAAATATAGTTACTTTGTGTTTTCTAATAGCGCAAATAACGAGCATTGCTCAAAAAGATTTGATTACATCTGGTACATGTCTTGGTTGTGTAGCACCTTCCAGCCTACAGCCGTCGTTGCACCTGCGTCTTCAACACGTACCACGTACCGTTGATTAGAAGATTATGTCATCAACTATAAGATAATTGAAAAGGATCGTAAATTAACCTACCAATGTGTCATGTGGTCAATCCGTATAACCTCTTGTTGTGGAACCGCGAGGTTTTATGGCGATGAGTGAGCCTATAACACCTGATGACTATCTTACTCCCTGGCATATCTTGGGGCATTTTAAAACATGCCTGATATCCTTTGACTTTGCTGCTTGTTTTTTGTAGATATCTTTAGATTTGTGCGTCCCCAGGCAATACATGTTTTCTTTATTCTTCCGATACAAACCCAAAAATGCCAAGGTCACAGCAGCCTAAACAAAATGTATTTGGTAATGCCGGAATTTTTTAGGCATGCGCATTGTATGAAAAACATTCCTTAACGGTTACAACATTTGCCAAGATCAAGAAATGACTGGTTTTCCGTGTCAATTAGTTTTCACATCTGCCTGTCTGTCCTGTTGACGGATTGTTTTGCTTGCGGAGCATCTAAATATTTTACGAACGGCTTAGATTTATTTTCATATGATAAACTATTCTGCATTTGTGTTGAACTATATAAAAATGATGCACCCCTCTTTCTTGCCACCACTTATTTTTTAATTTTGGTTTTACAATAAACGGTTAAGTTCCCTTAACGCCATTGTGTAAAATATTGGCGGGTAAGAGCTATTTGTCTAACTTTCTGTTCGATCAAGACGCGGGACGTGTTGACAAAATGGAACACTTAACGTAAATGGACTGATAGCAGCAATCAGAGCATCCCAAAAGAAAAGACAACAATCTAATTTTACCGATGTTTTGACGCACACATGTGGTGAGCAAGTCTTGTTTTGCATTTAAATAGAGGAGTTAATCACTTGAAATATTATGGCATCGACCCGGTGGTAATGTGAATTAAGCAGATTGTAAGAATTTCCTCCGGTTGATAGCACATTCACGCCATCAAAAGCTAGAGGCGACTGGTTTATTAAGTCGGATTTTCTTTGCTCAATCACAAGGTTTCTAAAAGCAATTTGACAATAAATCTTCTAAATATCTACAAATAAAATGCTCCAAGATATTGTCTGAAAACTAGGCGAAAAACTGTCAACCCCATCGATGCATCCATTTAAAAAAAAGAGTGCATATAAAAAAACACCAAAAACCTTGTCTATAAATTCAGCGATGATCACAGAGAAGACCAAGATATCCTGCGTCAAATGCGCAGCCTTCATGCGCGGGCAGACTCGTTCTTGTTTTGAGAGCTTTGAATACATTTTATCATTCCTATAATAACCCCATCAAGTGTCTTAATGTGTTGCGTTGTGACTGCGTTCACAAAAGTAAAGCAGCTATACAAATCCTTTGTGAGAGAATGAATAATAAACCTATATCTCTGTTGTCTGAATGGTATACGTATTCGGTTTTGCAGATCAGGAGAAGACATGTTCTAGCAAAGCATGTGATGCCCTGCCCTACGAATATCAGATGGCTGTAATAGACATTTAAGAGTGACAGGGTGCAGTAAATGTCCATGCACGGTTTCAATCAACACGGCAAACGTGAGGTTCGATCAAAAGGGCCGTCCGAATCAGACATGCGAGGCAGAAATTTTGTGGTAAAATGAACAACAACATAAGGCAGATTAAGCCTTGCTGGCGTTTTGGGCTTTAAGGCTTTTCACGAAGACGATTTGGGTGGTTTTCACTACCATGGAGCAGCTGTTTACCCGAATCAACTAAAGAAATGAACCATTCATCAGATGCTGTTAACGGAGTTGCTGGTCCACTTAATAAAATATTTGAAGACTCAATACAAATTATGGATTATGTTTCAACTGTAAGAGACTTAGCCCATCTCCTGGTTGCTGTGTCATGGTTTGCTCGATTCACATTGCATGGCATGTGAGCATTCAAAAGGTGCTCTGCGGTCAATAGGATGTAAATATTACGATGTAATGCTTATAAACATTCGCTCAACCGCCACATCTTTCCAGTTTAATGCTTAATGTCGTGGGTATTCAAACAATAAACACAAATGTACATGATCAAAGGGAATCCTTGAGAATAAGCCCATTACTCATTGTTATGTTAGGTTTTGCTCCGCAGATATGTAGGTGCCGCCATGACTGTCACACTCGTAAAAATAACGTCACTATGAAAAGGCGGAAGTGAATGTGAACACCTAGCAACTGTGCTTCTCCTGGAGTCTATAACCTGTTTCTGTTCATGGAACTTCAATTGCCTGTTCAAATCAATCACGTTTATGGGCAAACTAATGTAACGTTTGTTGGGAATTTCTGCGAGCAAACGTTAATAAATACGGAATATAGGTTAAATGGGATGGGTTGACAGTTATTGAAGTAAAAATAATTCTAGCCTTTGTGACATTTTAGCAGCGTTTTGGCACCAGGAATTACTTGAATTTTTGATCATATCATTCTCAATAATCATTGACACATATTGGACGCATGTAACCTGTGGCAGGTATTACATACATATAACATTTGCTTCTTCCGAAAGACTAAACCAAGTCATCGAAATAATAATGTTTCTGGATTTTATTCCATTGCCACAGCTATTCCTTTTATATAGGAAGAATCTCAGCTTTAACCCTCTTTACCTTCCACTGGCTACCTCAATAAGCCAGGAAATAAATAACGTACACTTAGCGAAGACAAAAAGCCGAAATGAAATGGCATGTGTGAAAAATTTCTAGTACCAGGCCCCATTTTAGGCATGCTCCTAGCCTTCATAAAAGTGAATGGAGTAACATGGTCGAAGATTTCCCATCGATCATATATTTCGACGTGTAAAGAATGAAGAATGCGAAATCCATTTGCGAATTCGTTTTGCATATGCAGCTGAATCACACGTAGCGCATTTTTGTCGTAGAGCATTTTCTTCGAGAATTCACGGCAGAATGCAAGTTGGTTATGTATCTCGTATATAATCACTCCGGGATTTATCATCTTTCATCATCCAACAAAACAAATATAATATTCACCCTATCGCAATTATCCAGGTCAAAATCGCTTTGGCATTGTTCTGAATGAATCTGGGATCTAGTTTTGGTTCACACTGATAGGAACTAGCCTCATTATAGTATTAAACAGGAATGCTGTTCTTGTTTATACGTGCACTTCATTCTTTATCGGAGTTAAAACAGTACACTCATCTAAATGATGCAACATTCCAAGTTTCCGCCAGCGATTTATGTACTGCCAATTAATGAAATTAAAATTTAAACCATTTTGTGCTGAATAAGCCTAACAATGTAAAACCTACTCGTTTTTCGAATATGTGATTTAACAATTATTTTGACAGTGTAAAAGAGAGCCATTGTTGTATTTCCATAATAATAGAAATACATGGATCAAACGTATTGTTGCTGGCCAGCAAAGATGGCTTCACAAATAATCGACTGTATATTTTCAGCCTGATTCACATGCAGTATTTGTCAAAATAATATTCGACCATATACGTTTGAAGGGATATGTCTGTATATTCTAGTCAAACGTATCTACCCATTCCGTGTCGGGTACATTAATCACTGTCTCTGACAGCCTCTTTCGAGAAAGATGATTAGCTGCCAGAGTTAGTTGTCAGGGCATATAATTTTGGAGGCGGCGTCAAACTGATATGGTTGACCTTCACTCAGCAAGTCATACTTTCGGCAATGTCGGTATAGTGTAAAGAGCGCTAACCTACATTGGATAATTGCCCTACGAGTGATGAACGGTAGGTCCCATAGTTGTGCCAATAATAACGGAATGGAACATTTCAATCATAGTTGTTTGTTATCAGCCCATCCATTTATTTTATTGGATCCATAAGATTGATGCAGGATTCCTAGACATATATATTGCATCTACCATATTGTGGGTTAATATTTTAACTTGTAGATAATATTGGATCGGTGACTGAGTTTCTTGTCCGTTTTGATGGCATTAACATGGAGTATGATGGCAGGTAACTAGTTTTCTATGCGTATTATGATATAGTTTATTCGGCAACCACTTTGGCTGTTACTATATTAATAAAGTGCATTTACTATCAGATATCTTGTCATCAAATAAATGCATTATCATAGGCGACGTGAGGCAAAATATGGTTTGACTCCTACAGCTGCTGCAAAAAAAAATATAACCAACTGAGTTGAAATTTGTTTAATCAATTGGCCAAACGTGAACACTTATTAATAAATATATCACCACACCAGGATCCATATAGAAAGTAAATACGCATATCTCTCATACTACGGCGTACCATAGATCCATCACAATTACTAATGCACTTCGCTTATGACGAATCAGTAACGCATGGTCATACCGGATGTAAATTACCTCTCATGTTATTAGTACATAAAGTTTTTCTAATTGGATTTGGCTAAAGATAGAGTAGAAATGCAACATCCTCATGCATGTTGTATACATATGACGGGAATTGTTTGAGCATCGCTCTAGGTGTCTGGAGACTATCAAACTTGATTTACGGCGTGTAAAGTTCGCGTCAATATTGATGAATGTTTACTTTAATTTAGAGCACATGTCCATTAGAGCGGCAACCCATTTAAAGAATCACATTCGTATAAAATATTCATCAGCGCGCATCTTGTATGGGACGTATAAAAACTATTTGTAGTTGTATTTCCCATTGGCATTAATGCATTGAGCGTTCTTCGCATTGCCCTTGCGTTGAATGATTTACAATGTTTAAAAATATAATTACAAATTGAAATACTGTTGATCATGGTTCATAAAATTACGAAGCTCTAGACAATAAGTAACAACGTACGGTTAGATAGGGGGAAGAACACATTTAAGAGAGCTGATACGTTGTTGATAAATACCACCTGGCTTGACATATTATATGGCTTGACATAATATTCCATTGAGCAAGTGGCATATTGCGTATGTTAAGGGGCATCCAAATGCCATTTTTAACCGTTGTTTAGATAATATGTACTGAAATGTAATTTTCAATTATTGATTCTCTTTTCAACAGATGCTGTTCATAAGGATCGTATTAAATATTCATTATTGCAAAAGCTGTGTTACCAGTTCAAATGCTTATGGACAGATTGTTCTGTTTCACAAATGTATAGGACAACATATATTTTGAGCTTTTGGGCAATATCATATCTTCACATTCAAAGCCTTACCACCGCATCGAATGAGCTCAAGCTATGCTATTATGGTGTAATAACCTCAACAGAACCAGCCGATGAGTCTTACTTGGCCAACACCATCCCTGAAGGCATTAGCAAGATACATACATACACACCCACACACACATACATACATACACACATACATACAGACATACATACATACATACATACATACATACATACATACATACATACATACATACATACATACATACATACATACATACATACATACAGACATACATACATACATACATACATACATACATACATACATACATACATACATACATACATACATACATACATACATACATACATACATACATACATACATACATACATACATACATACATACATACATACATACATACATACATACATACATACATACATACATACATACATACATACATACATACATACATACATACATACATACATACATACATACATACATACATACATACATACATACATACATACATACATACATACATACACATAGACATACATACAACATACATACATACATACATACATACATACATACATACATACATACATACATACATACATACATACATACATACATACATACATACATACATACATACATACATACATACATACATACATACATACATACATACATACATACATACATACATACATACATACATACATACATACATGCATACATGCATACACACATAAAATGCAAACATGCACACAAACATACATTCATATATACATTCATTCATGCATACATTCATATATGCATACATACATACATACATTCATACATGCATACATACATGCATGCATTCATACATACATACATACATACATACATACAAATGCAAACATGCACACAAACATACATTCATATATACATTCATTCATGCATACATTCATATATGCATACATACATACATACATTCATACATGCATACATACATGCATGCATTCATACATACATACATACATACATACATACATACATACATACATACATACATACATACATACATACCATACAATACATACATACATACATACATACATACGTACATACATACATACATACGCACATACATTCATACATACATACACACATTCATACATACATACATACATACTTACATACATACATACATACATACATACATAAATACATACATACATACATACATACATACATACATACATACATACATACATACATACACACATACACACACACATATACATACATACATACATACATACATACATACATACATACATACATACATACATACATACATACATACATACATACATACATACATACATACATACATACATACATACATACATACATACATACATACATACATACATACATACATACATACATACATACATACATACATACATACATACATACATACATACATACATACATACATACATACATACATACATACATACATGCATATATCATGCGCTCGAAACCTAAAATGCATTTTACGACGACGAGCCCTGAAGTACTACATAGTAAACCATGTTATTTGACGTACAGGCAATTAACAGCCACTCTGGACAGGCAGATGTATTAAATAAACAATGACGTTATAGAGCAGCTACGTCATTAGCACATGAGAAATAATTGCAGCTATAATTGCGAGGATAGCTTGTCGGCTCTCCAGTCGAATTAGATTGTCAGGAAGTTTTATATGAAGAATGAGTGAATCAATACAACTTCGCATCGAGGTTATTTTTATTTTCATTATTGCATTTAATCAAAATATCTTGTATAAACGCCCGACTTATCTAGCCATGTACTTCGTTCCCTACATTGGCGTTTAGGCTCAAAAAAGCTGTACAACAGCAGCCTTGTGTTCATCCTCGCAGTTTGTACCCGAAATGCATAATGAAATGTAGTTTAATTATAACAACCAGGTGATATCACGACGTAGATAGATGAGAATGGCTGTGATACTTGGATGACTCTGCTTAAGTGGCATCGTCATATTGTCCCAAATGTGCAAATATTTTGAGGCCTGCATATCTTCTAGAATCAACGTTTGTCGGTTTTTAATTACTGTGGATTTTCATTATCTTTGGTGGATGCTATTAACCGCATCGCAGCTCGCATTATAGAAATAAACATCATTGCAGTTGAAAAACCACATTTCTTTCTCGAATGGCAGCACCGTCCTGATCTTTGATCTTGATTCTGTGACTGTCAGTTGAAGGGATTTTGTCAAACAGTCTTTATTATTGTTAGACTCATGCTTGATGCCATGGAGCATTTCTCCCAACGGAGCAAATCGGCATTTTAATGCAAACCTGTAGCAGAGCTAAACCACTGATGGGATTACGTAGGGGTGACAGGTGGAGCGTTCACCTACCTCTATTGATAAAGCACATCCGAATTGATGCTCTATTCATGTCACACACCAGCCAATATTGCGAGCTTTGCGTTAATTCCTGGCGAAAAATGACGCGCTCCTCGTGTTAAAACTAGCATAGAAATGCCATGCATGATAAATAAACAGTACAAAATAAGACTATAGGAATGCTTATACAAAGCCTATGGTTTAGGTTTGCCTAGGCTTGATACATTGAGAGTCGCATCATCAGGCTGAGCACTGAAAACTTAACGGGGATAAATCAATTAATCAATCCCTCCCACAGAAACAAATATGTATTTTATTACAGAATCAGGAGGCTACCTCTGCATAACCTTGTCAATTTATTTGGCTACAAGCCTTCAGAGCCAACTTGCCAGCCGTAACATACGCATATATATTTAAGGATAGTAATAATACTACTTCGTCTCGTCAATGATGTCACTTGTTTCGACGCAATATGCTATCAATAGTGCAATGTGTGGATGGTATATGAACTATTTTACAATGTCTTGTATTTTGTTGTCCAAATAAAAGTGATGTTGTTGACCATAAATATTTACATCACTCTATTATCGATGCGTTGAATCACCAAGTGTACATAAAATAATTTTATTTGCTGTACATGGAAGAGTATTGTGTACTACCCTTGAAAATATGCCCGTCAAGGATGTATTACACTTGTATTTCGATAAGAAGGATGAAGTTGGTCTATGTCACGCACTATAAGACATGCGTCAGCGCTGATCTTATTGACGACGTATCCGGGCAACATCACCTCATTCATATCTCATTCATGTCAACAGATAATAGGCTATACGTAACCCTACAGGGCGCCTCGTGCTCCTCGTGAATAGCCCCATAAATTGCTGTAAAGCTTCCAAAAATGATGACGATATGGAGCATTGTAGGACCTGCTGTATGTCTAGGTAAAAACATTGCCAATATTGCCGGTCGTGCAGTGGTTGCAGACGTGCCATGTTGGGACATGACATTTGAGCTCACAATCGAAACCACCTTCGGTTACGATATGGTACCAGTAGAAACGAGTTGAAGAATGCTTAGATGTTATGCCGCTTGGTATACTTCTTGTAATAACCAGTCTCTGTCATTCAGAGTGTTGCATTCGCATTGTCATCGCGCCAAGTTAACATAGAAACATCCCCATCTGACAGGGCACTAATCCTTAGCACATGTCGGGGTCTATAACATTAATAGGCATTGTACGGTTCATTATGTTCTTTATAATGCATCGTGCTGGTTAACTAAGACACTGGATGCAAAGGATGGGTAGGGCATAGATAGGGGAGAGGAGATTACGCTGATGTGAGTAGGAATGATTCAATCATTTGCAATCAAAATATTTTGAACGAGCATCTATCGACGATACCCTATATTAAACAATGCCACGCATCCAGCTCAGTTCAGAGAATGATTGTGTCACTATGGTGTTTTGATTGGATTGTGGATTGTGGTCTATACATAAAATACCTCATTTGATACATGATATATTAACAACTTATCAAACATTCTGAGGCAATAACATGACCACATCGTACCGCGCAATAAACTGTTACATTCAAACATGTGGCACGTCTGTACTAAGATTCAATTCCCTTTTACATGCTAGCCACGTTATTTAGGCGCACGGGAAGTGTTTCCATCGACAATGATCACGTGAAACACAAGAGCATCCCTAAATAATAGGCTGGTGGAATTCCGCGATGGCACTTGAGAGCAAACAAGAATAGCGAAATATCACCTCTGCTTAACAGCAAAATAAACCCACAGTGTTTAATTAGTTTGGTGATGGCACTAAAAGCTGTGTCATGCACGACAAGAGTTAGTTATCGTGAACACCTGGGTGATACGCTGTTTTCCCCGTATCATCTGCGTGACCATGCGATAACATACTTATAACGATGGCACCACCATGCGATAATCAATTGCAACTACCCACTTGAATAATCGCCGTCTGTATTAATCTACCCTGACAGAAATTACGTAAAGGCTGCGTATGGGTCGCCAGGGGCTGCTGCTGAATTCATCTTGAGCCTGATTAGTGTCCGAGAATCATTATTAAGGACCTGTGTCGGGTGAGAGACAGATTAATACGACACTGCCGCTGCAGAAAAATACTCAAGAAGGTAGCTTGAGCCACTGCACTAATTGGGTTAGTTGCTTTTCATAGACGTTGCTTGGTTAATGGTATTCGTTATATCTGTTGTGTACATTCTTATGCTGAGCGATATGCATCCCTATAAAATAAAAGTTCAGGATCACAAAACATCGTGTTGTGTTGATCAAGTTATCAAATACAATTTCAGTGAGTCGCAATCGATTACATCAATTTTATACCCGGTTGTGTTCGTAGTTATATATGCCAACTTTTAAAACAACTGTCAATGGATCTTATCCAGTTTAACTAGCTGCGAGCTAGAGGCATATTAGAAAAAGACCGATCGTTCTCTCGAACTCTGATTGGCTGAGAGGAGTGGGCCATGATACACGTTGGATTATCTGTGATGAGCACGCAGGATATAGAAATATATATATATATATATATATAGATATATATATAGATATAGAGATATAGAGAGATAGAGAGATAGAGAGATAGAGAGAGATAGAGAGATAGAGATAGAGAGAGGAGAGAGAGAGAGAGAGAGAGAGAGAGAGAGAGAGAGATAGAGATATCTATCTCTCTAGAGATATCTATCTCTCTATCTCTCTCTCTCTCTCTCTATAGATCTCTCTAGAGAGAGAGATAATCTCTCTCTCTCTCTCTCTCTCTCTCTCTCTCTATCTCTATCTCTATATCTATATATATATATATCTATATATATCTATATATATATATATATCTCTATATATATCTAAACCTAAAAATGCCTGAGTGAAAAATCCACAAATAGCGGTTTGGAACGTTTCAATGAAAATTAATTAGCCACAACGGCGTTGCAACGGTGTTGTTATTTGCTTTCAGTTCCGGTGAATGTATGTCGCCATTGTACGCGCATCCAGCTGGGAAGCTGGAAGTATATCCAGCACTGAAACTATGCAATCATCGCCAATCGTGTGATTTGCCAACGCAGCAAAGAGTTAATAGCTACGCTATGATTGTTCACTCGCGCCACCACCCGAGAAAAGCCGCGTTTTACTTGGTCATAGCGTATCGTAAAACTACGTGGAAGTTTCTGATTAATTATGAAGAGTGGTCGCTACGATCAATCCGATGATTCCATATCTTGAACAAACGCAGGGTCTCGAGATATTAGATCAATAGTCCAATGTGCTTTTGATGATTCCATGTTATCTTAGCCTGGATATGTGCGTGTATTCTATGTTATACCATAATTACCACCCGGCTTGATGGAGTGAACCCTTTTAGCGTAGCCATGAACTATTTACACGCAGCCCATATGACGTGCAGCAAACCGAGTGCTCATCACAGATAAGATGCTTTATCTCATGGCACCTCCTCTCAGCCAATCAGAGCTCGAGAAAAGGCTTGGTCTTTTTTTCCCATATTGCCTCTAGCTTGCAGCTATTACAACTTAATAAGAAGCATTGGAAGTTATTTTATAAGTTAATAGCTATATGAAACAGTTGATAAACATTATCGTGCTATTGAGTCTTTAATAGCAAGTAATTAGCCCCGTCCTCTCTCTCGTTATTTGCCCTTTGGCGCTCTCTCCATTCGCCTCCTCGTGCGCCTTTTTTCGGTCACAGTCTCCTCCAGCAGGTCTTACGACTTTCATCGTCGTTTATACCCGCTCGCGGCCTCTCCTGGTCACTTTCTGTTGAGCCAGCACTCGCTTCACTCGGCTGTCCTTCTTCGTATATTAATGGCATCAAGGCTTTGCAGCTCTTGTTTTTTACCCCTGAAAGGTCACACCAAACCGTGGGGTCCTACATGCACTATGGTGTCCTTTACGAGCACAACTTCGACTTCGACCACGGTCACTTCTACTGTGTCGTTCGCTGTCAGCAGTGTAGGTGCAGTTACCTCGATTTCTTCGAGCTCCGTGGCTTCCCCGCTCATCGAAGACAATCTAAACGAGATACTGCTGCAAGGCGAAATAGAGCGATTGAGACGCCAGGTGGAAAGGCTCGAGAAAAAAATCGAGGCTCCGAGCCCTTCAGTCAGATCTCGAGTTCCGTCGACAATAGGTTGCCGAGATGGAGAGAGAGCTCGAATCAGCATTGCCGGCGACGCCAATCCAGGTCACCTCTTTGTCTCCCTACGGTGTTGCATCCTCTGGTTTACCTTTCACTACCTTCCGCGTTCTACCTCACACTTCAAGCGACAAGGTGCCCTTTTCATACCCTCACCCGTTACAGCAGCCGAGCTCAATTGGATACACACCCCAAAACTCATTTCCAGACGTATTTCCGCCTTTCCTGCCGCCGCCTCAAGATCAGCCTCAGATTTCATCCTGGGGACTACCAGGTCCCATTTACTCTCACCATCAAACGCCTCTCAATATTCGAGATCGCAAAATTTCGTCTCCTGAACAATTCGTAAACAGAGCCGGCGTGATTGAAGTCAGTTACGATCAGCTGACCATTCCGGAGTTCGAGCTTGGTCAAGTAAGAATTGCCACATCTTGTGCCTCATTATCTGAGAGTACCAGTCGCTTAGACCACCTTAAAGAGCTCATGATAATGGCGTCCACATATCAGTGGACCGCGGTGCGCTCACTGTATGGTGCCGCTCTTAAGGAAATAAGGGAGGGAAATCAACGGCAATGGGCACAATCTCTCAACTTTCTTAAAAACGAGATGCTCAAGCCTTCACATCTGCTGTCGTTTCAGAACTTTCAATCAGCTACAATCAGTTCCGAGATTTGCTTCCAATAGAATTTTGACAGTAACGGATGCCCCAGAGGTCAGAGGTGTAAATACAAACATATCTGCAAAGTCGGACTCAATGAACGGCACAGAGGGAAGTCCTGCTCCCGGAAATCTCACGGCGACGCAGCGATAAGCGACAAAGCGGCTTAACAAGGGCCTTCTCGCGCCAGTGAAGCCACCAGCCTCACTTTCTATCCCCCTTGTCTCTCCTTCATCAACAATCTCGCCACCCGCACCTCTCGCTTACACAGAGGCAATACTTGCTTGTCATCGCGCAATATCTTCTAGCAGCCATCCTTATTACGCACAACCGGCGCTTTCCAAACTACACATAGACAATTGGTTCCTCCTGCTACATCATTACAACTACTGCGACTTAATGCTATGCGAATTACTCAAATACAGCTTTCCCATCAACTACGTTCGCTCACAGCCTCCATGCGTGCTACTCACGAATCATCAATCAGCCCTCAAATTCGAATCTCACATTGACTCGTATACTGCGACAGACATCAAAACAGGAGCAGTAATCGGTCCTTTTCCCAAGAATCCTTTAGCTTCGCCTCTAACTGTTTGACCTTTAATGTATGTGGAGAACAAGGGTTCCACTGCCTACAGAATCATTCTGGATCTTAGCTTCCCACACTCGTGCTCCGTCAATCATGGCATTCCTATCGACAGCTACTTATGGACTCATTTCGATCTTCGCTACCCCTCAACGTACGATCTCATTGATCTTATTTTGCAACACGGAGCTGGTTCGATGTTGTTTAAGTGCGACCTGTCCAGGGCATACAAACAGATGTACTTGGATTTAAGGGACATCGCACACACGGCCCTCCACTGGCGCGGCGAGATATATATAGAGCTAGTGTTAACTTTTGGTATTCGCTCTGCTGCACTAAACTGACAACGCATGTCCTCGGCCACAGTTTTTCCGAACAAACAAATGTACGGATTTACAGCAATTAGCTATTTGGACGACTTCGGCTCATATCATGGCGCTTCAAATGCCTCTTTCGCATACGACAGCCTACGCAGGCTCCTGAGAAGCACCCTAGGTCTGCAACGTAATGAAACCAAATGTTACCCGCCTAGGTCCTGCATGGTCTTTCTTGGACTCGAGATAGACACGATAGCAATGAAGTTGAGGATTCCTGCGGACAAACTCAGATCAGCTAAACAGGAGTTACTTCCATGGCTGGATAAAAGCTGTTGTTCCCTCCGGTCGCTACAATCTCTCCTAGAAGTGCTCATGCACCTAGCCAAAGTCATCAAGCCTGGGCGCCGCTTCGTCGCTCGCATCATCAGCGCCATAAAACAGCGCACCTCCCACATCAAACTTGATCCGAATTCAAGTTAGACATTTATTTGTGGTTCAACTTTGTCGAAACTTACAACGCCTGCAGTTTAATTTAACTACCTCGGTGGGGAGCTTCCGACGAGCATGTCTTCAGACAGCTGCCTCACTGGGTGCGGCGGCTACTTAAAAGGCAGATATCGCCACACCCCCTACCCGGTTCACATCCTAGATCAGGAGTAAGAGACATCAGCTCGTTAGAACTCCAGGCTCTCGCTGTGTGCGCTAAGCTATGGGGGCCTTTATTAGAGCGTCAACGCATAGTCACAGCAGTGCATAACGAGGCCACGTATCACACGCTTTGAACTCTGGTCGTCAAAGGTCACCTTACATACAGCGTTTGCTACGAGAGTTGTGGTTTGTAGAAGCAACACACAGCTGCTCTATTCGCGCCTCTTGGATCTGCGGGATACATACTAAACTGGCCGTCCATCTTGGCAGGTCGCCTTGCTATCAATTCGAGTTCCATCAGTTAACCACTTCCGTCAACACACAAGAGTTCATAGTCACCAATGACATATTCTCTACCGACCTGCTTCAACCGCACGGTAGCTGGCGCTCCGACTGCTACCAGCACTATCTGTCGTTCACTCATCGGCAGCGCCTATCCGTCACTCAAGCAATGGATCACGCTTTGTTGCCTCAATACTGATTAGACAATACCTAAACCGCTGCTGCAACAAATCGGGTTAAATCCGACCCTTTATTCGGGTCATAGCCTCCACGTGGCAACTGCTCTCTGTCTTACTGCGCAGGGGTTGTCCTGACCTGCTTCAACCGCATGGTAGCTGGCGCTCCGACTGCTACCAGCGCTATCTGTCGTTCACTCATCAGCAGCGCCTATCCGTCACTCAAGCAATGAATCACGCTTTGTTGCCTCAATACTGATTAAAAAATACTTATCGCGTCATTCCCTCTTAAAAAATTTGTTATGTATTAACGCCTATCATATCACCCTTACCCTCGCCTTTACCCTTTCTTCTTCTCTCTCCTTCTCCTCCTTCCTTGACCGGTCATCCTTGGCGGCCTTCCAGGCCATCCTCCATTTATCTTCCTCGCTTTTTCATATTCATACGTAATCAGTTTCGATATTGCTTGATCACTCTGCTAGTGTTCTTAATGTTGTTATGCCATTTAATGTCTGCCCAAGCTCTGCGCTGCGGGGTTCTTGGACTTCCTCAAGCCCGATTCTTAATGTTGTAATGCCATTTAATGTTTGCCCCAGCTCTGCGGAACGGGGTTCTTGGACTTCCTTAAGCCAAATAAAGCGTGTGTATGCACCGGCCTTCCTTTCGGTTTCCTTGGGAGGTTTAGGGATAATTACTAAGAACACAACCGGATGTACAATTGATGTTATAGAACGCTACTCATTGAAATTGCATTTTATAGCGTAATCAACACAACTGATCGTGCGTGATCCTGAACTTTTTATTCATATGAATACATATGGTTCAGCATGGTACACCATCAACCAAGCAACGTCCAGGAAAAACGACTAACCCAGGGATTGTAGTGGCTCAAGCAACTTTCTTGAATAGTATTCTGCAGTGGCAGTGATGTTCTAACCTGCCTGCTCTCAGGCCCATAATGCTGGTAGCTATAATGTGATTTAATTTCAGATTGAAAACAAAAACTCCATCGGAGATGAACCAATCTCGTCTGATTCTCGGACACAAATGGGGCTTAGGATGAATACAGCATCAACCCTCTTGGCGACCTAAACGCAAACCTTGCGTAATTTCCGTCAGGGTAGATTAATAGATCATTCAGGTGGGTAGATGTGATTGATTATCGCGTGGAGGTGGCATCGCAATAAGTATGTCATCGCATGGTCACGCAGATGATACGGGGAAAACAGCATATCACCCACGTGACCACGATAACTAACACTCGTCGTGCATGACACAGCTTTTTCATTCATCACCAAACTAATCAAACACTTTGGGCTCATTTTGCTTTTAATGTTAAGGTGATATCGCGCGTCATTCTTGGTTGCACCCAAGTGCCATCGGAACTCTATAGCGAGACCACCAGCCCATTATTCCGGAGATTTTCGTTTGTTTCCCGAAGGTATTTCCGATAGAAACATTTCCCGTACGCCTGAATAATATGGCTAGCATGTAAAAAGAAATCGAATCACAGTACAAAGTGCAACATGTTTCAAGGCTATGGCTCATTTCGCTGTACGATGTGGTGATGTTATTGCCTCAGAATGTTGGATATATTGCTAATAACTCATGAATCAAACGAGGTATATTATTTAAGGACCACAATCCACAGTCAAATCAAAAACACCATTGTGACATTATCATTCTGTCAACTGAGCTTGATGCTTGGCATTGCTTAACACAGGGAATAGTCGATAGAGGCTCGTTCAAAATATTTTATTTGCAAATAATTTAATCATTCCTTTTCCTCACTTCAACGTTATCTCCTCTCCTCTAACCCTTCCCTACCACATCCAGTGTCTGAGTTGACCAGCACGATGCATTACCAAGAATGAACCTAACTGTAGAATGCATACTATAGTTATTGACCAGACATATGCTAAGGATTGGTGGCCTGTCAGAAGTGCTCGTTTCTATGTTAACCTGGCGCGATGGCAATGCGAATGTAGCTCTTCACGGCGAGAGCTTGCGATAACTAGCCAGCCTCTGACCATCTCTTAACCTCTGTCACCGCGACCTTAGCGTCGGAGGTGAAACTGCAGCCCGCAAAACCTGATTACATCTTTAAAGTGGGTGTTTGCAACCCTCCCCTCAACGGATTATAACTCCGAGCTCGCCCGCGGGTTCGTAGATCTGCGATGACATTTGGCTGTGCTTCCGCCTGCCGTATCGCTTGTACTTGACACAGGTGCTCGGAATTCAGAGAGATCCATTTATTATTTCTTGATGCAGAGTATCTCATATACTGAAAAGCAAACTCAATACGACAAGACAAATCTCAACTCCATTTGCTGAAACAGATTTTCAGCGAATAGGGATTACAAGACGTATACCAAGCGGCATAACATTTAATCATTATTCAGCTCGTTTATGCTGGTACAATATCGCAACCGAAGGTGGTCTCTATTGGGAGCGCCAATGTCATGTCCCAACATTGCATGTCCGCAAAAACTGCACGACAAGATATGGGCAATGTTTTTGCCTAGAGATACAGCAGGTGTGATAAACGGACGCACCCTGGCCTACAATGTTCCATATCGTCGTTATTATTGGATGCAATATCAAACTAATTGAATGTGGTCAAGGGTAAAGTAATTTGTCATTCAGGTCATTTATCTATCCGGGCTTTACAGCAATTTATGGCGCTATTCATAAACCATAAGCAAGAGGCGCAATACAGGGTAACCCACAGCTTATTAACTGTTGGCAGTGCGTGATAGAGACAACCCTTATCCCCTTTATCAATATAAAAGTATTGTACATCCTTGAAAGTACTATTTCCAAGGGTAATACACGATACTGTTCCATGTACAGAGCGTTCAAATTATTTTATATACACTTGGTGATTCAACGTATCGACAATAGAGTTATGTAAACATTTATGCTAAACAACAACCGCGGCATTGTAATACGTATGAACAAAAAGAGCTCAATTGGAAAACTCATATAGAGCTAACGCTAATGATGGAATTTGAAACATTGTTTCCATTGATACGACCGCAAGGAAATTATGCTCTAACATAGCCTCGGAATGCTCGTTAAGAAACCGGGTCAACATATCTTATCATAAACAGCTTAGGTAGCTTTCAACTATGGAGTATTACCATGGGCAACGAATGGGGATGTCCGGAAAGTTAATATCATCGTCAATTGTGACAGTTTTGTTCTGCTACATGCATGCATTGAAGAGCCGATTTATTCAGTTAGGAGAAATGCTAATTGGTATTGAATGGCGTCTGTTTAACAATATTCCTCCAAATGACAGTCACAGATTCAAGATCAAGGAACAAGACGGTGCTGACATTGAGAACAAAATATGGTTTTCACCTTAGAGTCAACTGCAATCAGGTATATTTCAATCATGTGTGCTGCGATGTAGTTAATAGTATCCACCAAATATTTATCAAAATCCCCAGTAGCTATACACTGACACACGGTGATTCTGGAAGATATTCAGGCCTCAAAATATTTGCACATTTGGGACATGATGACGATGAGTCATCCAAGCATCATAGCCATTCTTATCTATTACCGTCGTGATTTCATTTGGCTGTTGAAAGAGGCGTTAAACTATATTTCATTATTCATTTCGGGTATAAAATGTGGGGATGAACACATGGCTGCTGTTTAACATCATATTGTACAGCTTTTGCACAACTTCTGAATATGAACGCCAATTTGGGGAGTGAACTACAAGACCAGATAAATTGGGCGTTCATACAAGGTATTCTGATTAAATGCAATAATGAAAATAAGAATAGTCTCGATGCAAAGTTGTATTGATTCACTCATTTTTTCATATACAACTCCATGGCAATCTAATTTGACAGGAGAGCCGACAAGCTATCCTCATGATTGTAGTTGCAATTATGGCGAACCTTCGCACGTGCTAATGACGTAGCTGGGTTAATTACGTTATTCATCTATTCGTTAAATAAATCAGCCTATCAAAAGTGGCTGCTAGTTGCCTGTTCGGT
The DNA here is from genome assembly GCA_034190875.2 of Urechis unicinctus. Taxonomy (NCBI): domain Eukaryota; kingdom Metazoa; phylum Annelida; class Polychaeta; order Xenopneusta; family Urechidae; genus Urechis; species Urechis unicinctus. The sequence goes on from CM067347.1 coordinate 20,872,551, forward strand.
AAATAACATGGTTTACTAAGTAGAACTTGAGGTATTCGGCGTGCAATGCAGTTTAGGTTTCGAGTGCATGATGCACGAATGTATGCATGCATGCATGCATGTAGGTATACATGTATGTATGTATGTATGTATGTATGTATGTATGTATGTATGTATGTATGTATGTATGTATATGTATGTATGTATGTATGTATGTATGTATGTATGTATGTATGTATGTATGTATGTATGTATGTATGTATGTATGTATGTATGTATGTATGTATGTATGTATGTATGTATGTATGTATGTATGTATGTATGTATGTATGTATGTATGTATGTATGTATGTATGTATGTATGTATGTATGTATGTATGTATGTATGTATGTATGCATGTATGTATGTGTATGTATGTATGTATGTGTGTATGTATGTATGCATATGTATGTATGTATGTATGTATATGTATGTATGTATGTATGTATGTATGTATGTATGTATGTATGTATGTATGTATGTATGTATGTATGTATGTATGTATGTATGTGTGTGTGTATATGTCTGTATCTTGCTGATGCCTTTAGGAAAGGTGTTGGCCAAGAAAGACACATCGGCTGGTGATGTTGAAGTTATTCTACCATAATGGCATAGCTTGCGCACAATAGATGCTTTGGTAAGGGTTGTGAAAATATGCCATTGACCAAAAGCTCAAAATAAATATACATAAATACTTGACATTTCTGATTTTCTGCCAATTAGCATTTAACCTGGTAACACAGCTTATGGAAGAATGAAATTTGGTAAGATACTTTTTGCAGCTATCTGCGTCATCTGTTGAAAAGAGAATCAATAATTGAAAATTACATTTCAGTACATATTATCTATACAAGTATTAAAAATGGCATCAAAATGCTTCTTAATATACCCTATATACCACTTGCTCAATTAAATAAAGAGACAGATATTATGTCAAACCATATAGTATGTCAAATCATATACTGATTATAAGCAAAATGCATTAGCAATTGTGATGGATCTAAGGTAAGCCGTAGTATGAGTGATATGTGTATTTACATTCAATGGATCCCGGTTTGGTAAAACATTTATTAATAAGTGACAAAGGCTGTTCACTTTTGATAATTCATAAAACACATTTCCACTCAGTTGGTAATATTGTGCAGCAGCTGTGAGAGTCAAATTAAATTTGTCTCACGTCGCCCATGATAATGCAATTATTTTTGACACGATATGTGATAGTGAATGCACTCTGTCAATATAGTGGTTGCCGAATAAACTATATCATTTCAACGTTTTGTCAAATGTGCTTCATCGTTGCCACCCTTAGTCTATATTCCGCATAGACAACTAATTACCAGCCATCGTACACCGTGTTAATGCAATCATTACGGACAAGAAACTCAATCACCGATCCGATATTATCTACAAGTCAAAATATTGCAATCTGGTGGGTGCAATACATTTGTCTAGATATCCTGTATCAATCGTATTGAGCCTATAGCATTGATGGATGGGCTCACAACAAACAACTATGATTGAAATGTTGCATTCCGTTTTTATCGGCACAACAATGGGACCTGGCGTTCATCACTCGTACGGCTATTGTAAAATGTAAGATAATGTTCCTTACCCAATACCGACATTGACAAAAGTAAGCATTGTTGAATGAAGGTCAATCATATCAGTTTAACGCCGCCTCCAAAAAGATATACCCAGTCAACTGACCCTGGCACCTAGTCATCTTTCCCGAAAGAGGCCGACAGAGACAGCGATTAATGAACCTGACACGGAATTGGCGGATAAGGTCGGCTAGAATATTACTTTGACAAATGCTGCATATGTGAATAATGAGAGAAATATATAGACGATTATTTGTGAAGTTATATGTGTTGGCCAGCAGCAATCTGCAACAATCCATTTAATTCATGTATTTTACAACACTCTTCTACACGGTCAAAATAATTGCTAAATCACATATTCGGAAAACGAGTAGGTTTGACTTCGTTATGACTTATTCGCAGCAGCTCAAAAGCTGTTTTATTTTAAATGCATTAAATGGCAGTAAATGAACCGGTGGAGGAAACTTGGAACGTTGCATCATTAAATTGGGTGTACTGTTTTAACTCCGATAAGGAATGTAATGCAAATATGGGACCCTACTTGAACACAGAACAGCATTCCTGTTTAATACTATAATGAGGCTGGTTGAAGCATAACTAGATTCCATATTCAATCAGAGCCATGCCAAAGTGATTTTGACCTGGATAACTGCGATAGAGTATTTATTATATTCGTTTTGTTGGTTTTGGAACGATGACGAATCATGGAGAGATAAAATACGAAGAATATAACCAACGTGCATTCTGCCGTGAATTCACGAAGAAGAAGCTCTATGACACTTCGTGCGATTCAGCTGCATATGCAAAATAAATTCGCAAATGGATTCCGCTTGCCAAAATATATGATAGATGGGAATTGTACGCCAAAGTTACCCCTCCTTGACCTTTTATGAATGATAGGAGTATGCCTAAAATGGGGCCTGGTGCTAGTAATTTGTCACACAAGCAAATTCATTTCGGCAATTTGTCTTTGTTAAGCGTATGTGTTTCTTTTCGTGGCTCACTGAGCCAGCCAGTGGCAGGTAACGAAGGTTAAAGCGGGGATTCTTCCTATATATGGCTGCTGTGTAGTAAATGCCAAAATTATTATTTCGATGACTTGGTTAGTTATGCGTACCTGCCACAGGTTATGTGCGTCAATATGTGATGCTGATTGAAACGATATGATCAAATACAAAAGCAATTTCTGGTGCTGAACGCTAGAAAAAAGTCACAAAGGCTAGGATTATTTTTACTTCAACAACTTTCAACTTCTCCCATTTATTAACGTTTGCTCGTAACGATTGAGTAGATTATGCAGTCGAAGTAATGAGCAGGTTTTTGACTCCTCCTATGCAATTTTCCTTAATATCGCTTCTCTACTATGAGTGGCAATATAATTTGTGAATAATACGGATAATGTCAACTGAAATGAAAGATAATAACATAAATTTCAAAGGGTGATGTTGTGCTGACACATTCAATTGTATTTGTCGTGATTGGCATCAATTGTGGGTTGATTCGCAAATTAACTATAACCGCATGAATTGCAGAACAAATACAATGCATTGCGAATACCATGTCCTGTTCAACACACAACTTTGTCTTTTCTTCTGCTAGGATCCGGGTACTGTAAAAAATATTGTCAATGATAAATGATACACCAATGAGAACAAGTCATGAATGGCCGTTTTCGATGGAAAGTGGTAATATGCACAACACACAGCTCTAATCCATAGAGCAACCGAGTACCATGCAAATGTGTAAGTGGAACCCATTCAGAATGATAGCCACTTTAAGTGAAGGTGTCAGTCCTACATTTTAGGCGTGCCATTGGAAACAAATAGTTATGATACCCGTCCAGATATTATAAGCAGCATCGCAGAAACAGAAACATGTTTTTTTGCTATTGGCTCAGGTAAAACACCACCTTTCCAATTTTCTGAATTGTGACTCTAGTGATTGAATGAGATAATTTGAGACATCGATTATCGAGACACAGAGATGCATCATACCAAAAACATTCTGGTTGCCATTAAATCCAATCATGTTTGTAAAACATTAAATTTCCTTTATCAAATAGAATTGTTTTATTGTGTTTAGCAAGATGTCGCTTATTTGTTAATGGAATTTAGCCCGAATACGCCTTATTTGTTTTCCCTGTCACACTGCATTATTCATTTATTTCAGTACGTTGCTAGCTTTATCAAAATTATCCACATCACATTATCTAAGTTTGATGGTGCTCTGTGTATTCCTTATATCAGCTGTGCCATAGAATTCATAACGATCACTAGGCAGCATTCCGCTAACATTAATGACGCATCCGAGGCGATATAATTTCGTACGCATTTGTAATTATTGCTAGAATAACCATGGTATTTAGCAATAAACTGGAAAAATGTGGCTGTTTTGCGAAGGCCTATGGGCATCTGATCGTAACTTCCTGTTGTCTTCAGTACACCACTGTGCACAATAAATCCTATGGATAGCTAAGCACCTTTTTAATGCACACATGCCATGCAATGTGAATCAGGCAAACCATGACACCGCCACCATGCGGCAAATGCAAAATATTATTTCCTATATTGAATTTGCATGGGGACCATAATCATTGTTTTCTCAATCACAAGTGACTGCGAGCCACATTGAAACGTCATACGCAAAGGCTTTGGGGTTCGACGTCATTTGTTCAGCGTTTGTCGCTTCTTGAATCAGATGTCAAGCAACATAGTATGACATTGGAAAGGAGCACATATAGGCCGTAATTTGGCTCAAATCTGGAATGTGTGTTGCAATTGTACCGACTGATTGAAAGCTTAACATGTGTGATTTAAACACATTGGCTAAAGGAATATTTACTTTATGTAGGGTATGGTATCACTATGAAATTGAGTAAGGAACTTAGAGGTTGATATGACTTTTTGTCTGTTTGAATACGGCATCATAGCCAGTGTATGCCAAGTGCTACCAAATGGAAACCAAAGCATGGTGATTGGCATATGTAATATGTGTGGCGTCTGTTTGGAACGAAGACGATGTCGAAATATATATTTATTACCTTGACATCAACAAATTCTTATAGATAGTTGGTTCGTTTCCTGGATATATTACCGTGTCAAATAACTTGCAGGTGTGCGAAGCATCCACGAACTATGCGACCTATATACAAAAATGCTTACCAAATTGTATTGAGTATTCAAATATTTTACTATTTATTATGCAGACTACCAAACTTTATAAGCAGCGTCTGATGAATAGTTACTTTCATTCAGTTGAATCGGGGAAGCAGCTGTGATATAGTGGTGAAAACCATCCAAACAATTTTCTACGTGAAAAGCCTCAAAGCCATAAACGCCAGCACGGCATAATCTGCTATATTGTTGTTCACTTTACCACAGAATGTGTGCATCGCATGTCGGATTCACGGTGGGTGCGTTCGGACGGCCATTTTGATCGAACCTAATTTGTTGATTGAAACCAATGCCACCTGATATTTGTAGGGCGTCCCATGCTTTGCTAGAACATGTCTGCTCCTGATCTGCAAAGCCGAATACGTATATAACTTAGACAAGAGATATAAAGATTTATTATTCATTCTCTCACACAGCATTTTTATAGCTGCTTTACTTTTATGAACGCAGTCACAACGCAATACATTAAACACTGGATGGGGTTATTGTAGGATGATAAAATGAATTCAAAGCTCTCAATTTTGTGACTATATTATATTATTGCTGTGTTGAATCGCACCAACCCAGTGACTTAATTACAGCCGTTTATATAAACGTACGTATTATTCGAGATATTGCATGTTAAAGCCTAAGAAATAATGGCTTTGGTAAAGGTAACGGTAAATCATCACTCGCATCGAACAGTGAATAAACACCTGCAAGAACGAGTTTGCCCGCGCATTAAGGTTACGCATTTGACGCAGAATAAATTTGTCTTCTAGGTGATCATCGCTGAATGTATAGACAAGGTATTTGGTTTTTTTTTTAATAAGCACTTTATATTCTTTACAGAGATGAATCGGTGGGATGGACAGTTTGTCACCTTGTTTTCAGACAATATCTTGAAGCATTCAATGTTATTAAGAGATATTTAGAAGCCTTATTGTCCAATTGCCTTTTGAAACCTTGTGATTGAGCAAAACAGTGCGACTCAATAAACCAGTCGCCACTGGAGTCAACGACTGCCGGCTTTTTTTTGGCGTGTATGTGCAATCAACCCAATGGAATTCTTACAGTCTGCTGAATTTTCATTACCACCGGGTCGATGCCATAATATTTCATGTGATTAACTCTTCCATTTGAATACAAAACCAGACTTACTCGCCCCTCGTGTGGTTTCCACTCGTTGTTCCATTTCAAGAGGTTATACGGATTGACCTTACAACACTTTGGTAGGTAAATTTAGGATCCTTTTCAACTATTCTATAGTTGAGGACGTAATCTTCTTTTCAAAGGTATGTAGTACGTGTTGAAGACGGCAGGTTGGCAGGTGCTAAACAACAAAGACATTTACCGTATTTAATCAAATCTTTGTGAGCAATACTCGTTATTTGAGCTGTTAGAACATCTAATGCACCTACATTTGTTATGATAATGATCATATCTACATGTAAAAGTTTTTAATTCCGGAATTATCGTTGTAAACATATCCGTTTCCGCAATTTGCAGCAGTGAAATAGAAAACTAGTAGCGCGTGGCACTTAGAAGTATTGCTAGTTTATGTAATGTCATCTGGTATAAAACATATGGACCCGAAAAGCTCGTTTTTTTTTCTTTGGCTAACGGCAGTGAAATTATTTGTAGTACACATAGACGATAGCTAACGTGGAATTGTATTTCATTTTTGTAACAATGATTAATGCGATATACATGCTGAACAAACAGCGCAAGGAAGGTTGCTTACTATGTCTTTATACTGATATGCAATTGGTTTGTGAATTTCAAAGCATTCAGACATTTGAACATAATCACGAAATTTCCATTAATCAATTTTGCACGATACATTATACTTCGGGTACAGAGAGGTCGAATAAACAAGGCTATATATAAAATCTACTCCTCTGTCCGAAGGTAACAGTTGCTGCGCTGGGTTTTTCCAGGACCATATGAGAATGCAATGTCTCTTTTTCAGATTAGTATAGCATAAATAAAGGGGTCTTTTATGGAGCATAATTCCCGCAAATGCTTCCTTTGATTAGTGTTTAATGTGAAGTGTACCCATGAGGTGGTAATATTTTGCAAAACCTTGCGGGAGTGGCAATGCTGGTTTTCGCTGAGAAGACGACATCCCTTTTTCATGTTTGCTTAGCTAAAATACGTTATCTCATGGTCCATATTTTGCAAATGCCTTCGGTTATTAGTGCTGCATAGGGAAGTCATTAAATGACAGCAATGCCTGGATTTGCCTTGTTATTTATACACAGGACTTATCTTATAGCCTGCATTAAATTCTTGCGTTATCATTTGCTTGTTCTGTAATTGCCATTAATGGGTGAATGTAACCAAACAATAATGTAATGTATTTGATTTAACTGCTTGAATACTTTCACGGTCTGTTTCATATTTCAGTAGTAGTAATTACAACCCAAGTTAAACCAACAGTTACAAAACAGAGAGGTATTTGCCATTCAAATCAGTCTGTAGGGAAGGGAGAAAAATTGCATCCACAAAAAAGTAAAAAACAAGTTACAATGCAGCATCGAATATATAATAGATTTGCCATGACTGCTATGCAATTATTGTGCACGGTGAACACCATACACATATCGAAGGGGGATACGCCAATAGTAATTTCCCAGGACCCATTGCTATATCAAACACTTAATACACACTATCACGGTATAGCATCAAGCATTAGTAAAATCATTTTGGTTCTTGTATTGTGATTCTACTCGAAGTTTTGTCTTACATGTTTGCAATCATCACTGAATAATTCGCCTATTAACACGGACGAGAGATTTAATGTATTTTTTGCATTTTGGGGAAAATAATCATACACCTGGCCAGCAATCATTGTTGAAGCAACCCATTTTACAAGCGGAAAATACTACTCGGTTACGATTCGACATCTTGTCGAATCAACTTTTGCCAACCATAAAGTGATATGGTATTAAGGCTCATTAGTATTGACCAATGCAAATCTCTCTGTTTGCAGAAATCGACTTATCGTTTGTGGCCGATTTGATGTGCAGTATATATCCCCTAATGTAAGTTGTGTGTATCATTGTGTGCATCTGGAACACCATTCAGGATAAATTCCCAATTGTTGCATAACTCGTGTGGCTGACAAATCAAGCGAATCTTCGGGTAGCTCCCATAACTCGCAACCGTTCAAACGTGACCTCGAAATCTATACTCTACTATTATGCACGATCTATTCATTATTCGATGATTTTATTTACTCACATTTGTGTGTAGTATAATTAATTCATGTGTTGCGATTGTTGTGGAGAACAACGGTGTGTAGAGCACAAATGAACAATTGAAAGGCCTTGCAACCTACACCGTCCGATGCGCTCAAGGAGCAATTGCGCTATATTCTAGTCTTAATCGGAATCTTACAAATGCACGAATAAACGGGATTGGGAACAATGCCATTCTTTTCCCTTCCTTGTACATTTCCGTTCCGCCATCATTGCAATTCACCTCTCAAAACTGTGATTTTGTCTTCATCATAGGCCACTTCTGTTATACTTTTTAAACAAGGCGTGTGGAAATGTTTACTGTGTCATACAATCTAGCTGTTGTTGTGAATTTCATCTCGAGTTGCATTCCCCATTGGGCCGATTCACCAGCAGTTTCTCGGTTGAAAAACATTGCCATATCTGATTTATCAGTGGTTGTGATCCTGGGTGAGTTCTTTTCACTAACGTCGGACCCATCACTATTGTCCATAGCTTAAACGTTTTAAATATTGATTAAGCACATCGACCCTTGATGGGACAAGGCGCAGAATGTGGGTGAGAGGTTTAATGGTGTATGCAATTTCAATTATTTGAGATCGACCTCCTGAAGCAAATATAGCGTTTGATAGCCAAACAAGAGTTATACTTCTTAAGATATTTCTTGCTAAAGCATCTTATAAGTATAAGTTGCTGTTATTGTTGCAGCATATTTTCTACAGCAGTGAGCTGCGTTAGCCAATCCAAAATTGATGTCCGCGCGATTCATCGAATTGTTATAACTTTAAACCTCAAAGTTTATCCTCAAACCATATTGAAACCCTTCATTTCGATTTGACTATCCCAATCAGACAGTTCAATAATATTCAGCCGCTTATATCTGCGGTGTGTGTTTTGCATCAATAAACAGTCTTACCGCAAAACCGATGAGATGCTACTGATTTGACGTATGATCTATAAGTAAAAGTAAGTTTTCTGCCATGAAATCATAAAATTATATGACTGTTTTATATCATAAATAGAGTTATACTTTTTAAGATATTTTTTGCCAAAGCATCTTATATGTATACAAGTTTCTGTTATTGTTGCAGCATATTTTCTACAGCGGTGAGCTGCATTAGCCAATCCAAAATTGATGACTGAATCCGCGCGATTCATCGAATTGTAATAACTTCAAACCTCAAAGTTTATCCTCAAATCATATTGAAACCCTTGATGTCGATTTGACTATCCCAATCAGACTGTTCAATAATATTTAGCCACTTATTTCTGGCGGTGTGTGTTTTGCATCAATAAACAGTCTAACCGCAAAACCGATGAGATGCTACTGATTTGACGTAGAATCTATAAGTGAAAGTATGTTTTCTGCCATGAAAACATAAAATTATATGACTGTTTTATATCATAAATAGAATATACACCATTTAGATGACATTCCCGTTGTCCGGACATTGTCCATGAAAGTGTCACGCATGCTCGGATTATTGATTCATCACAACAATACTTCTCTCTGCCATTCACGTTTGTCCAAAGTTCTACTCTCGCTAGATCATATTCTACAACCATAAGGCAAGTTAGATATCACTGATAAATCCAACCTAAATGTGCATGGCGAAAAACTTGGGCGCTAGTGCAAGTAGCCATTTGTCAAAATCGCTCACTGCTGCAAGCATCATTTGAAAATGCGTTGTAATGAAGTTGTTTTGACAATGATAACAATGCGACAATGACCAGCTTATCGCTGTATCGACAGGTAATAATCTGTGGCCATCATGTGCTTGCTTAAGGTTTCGAATCAGTTCCAACTATTGACCATTAGCAAAACAGCATACTTTGACGCCTGCAAACCTGTTTTCCTGCTGTTGAAGAATGGTTCCTCAGTTTAGATTGAAAGTTACTGCTGATTTAACTGGATCAAAGAAGCTGCTGAATGATAAAACATTCTAAGCTATGTGCAATATATCTATTGCCAGTCCACAATATGAACATTATTTGCCACATGCAGTAATACTCAATGCGACATATCAAGTTTATCAACATTATTATTGGATGCAATGCATAATCTGTTGAGAATGCTATTTGATTGCATGTGTTTAATATATTGCTATCGTTGCAATGATTTTTTATTCAGAAAAATGCTATTGCTGAGAATACAGAAATAGGTAAAATGATGTATAGTAGCCTACCGTCAGAAGTTGGCCTAATAAGCTAATTAGAAGGACAGCATGATTGCACTTCATGGGTAGGTAATTACCTGTATATAAACACAAGCAATGAACACACCATTTTCAGTAAGTTGTCTAAGAATTACACTTAGACAGTTGCTTTTATTTCATTTGTCAAAGGTCGACTAACAACGGTTTATTGTGCCATGATCGGACACATTGTCACATTCAGCGCCGCAAAATAATATCATGCCTAGTCATTTCTCGATAATTTACCCATTTTCGCTGACTCCTTCTCCGCGTAACGGTATATATCGTTAGACATTTGTATAATCAACGGCGTGTGCCACATTAGGTAAATAATTTAGAATCCGCAGCTGAAAATTTATGGCAGCAATATTCACGGTTGATTAGCGATTTACTGCCCAAAGTCGTTTTGTCGACGGGCCACCACATTAGCCAACATGTTGTTCATTAATGATTACTTCGTGCAGAGTATGGCAAATGATATGAACTTGCTTCAAATGCATAACCAAAAGAGAAGATGATTGTTTGAATTGGTCGAAGTCTAAGTCCACATAACGACTTCATAATAACAAAATATAATCCTCAAATCCATGATAAACTATGACAAAGGACATTGTGAACGGAATTGAGGACCAATAGTCGAGGAAAGCTAACAAGGAGTTTAAATTAAATAAAAATCGTAAAACAAAAAGTGTTGACACTACTCAATAGCTTTGCGGGTAAATCATATCCCGACTAATGTTTTTTGACACATGCTGATACATATATGAAAGTATTAACATATCTAATTTCATACATATATACATACATATATATATATATATATATATATATATATATATATGTATATATATATATATATATATATATATATATGTATATATATATATACATTTATATATACATATATATATACATATATATATATATATTTATATATATATATATGTACATGAATATATATATATACATATATATACATCTATATATATTTATAAATTTGTATATATATATAAATGTAAATATATATATATATGTTGATCCATCTATATATGTGTATATATATGCATGCATATATATATATATATAATTATATATATATATATATATATATATATATATATGTATATATATAAATATATATATTTGTACACATAAATATATATATACGTATATATATATAAATATATATATATATGTATATATATAAATGTACATATATGCATATATATATACATATATATATATACATAAATATATATTTATATGTATGTAAATATATATATTAATATCTATCTATATATGTGTACATATACATGCATGTATATATGTATAAACATATATATTAATATGTGCATGTTAACATATATATATGTACATATATACATATATATATATACATATGCATATTTAATATGTGTGTATTTCTTACACACCATTTAAACCGTCTTGTAGTGTCTAATTGGCCATACGTCGTTACGAATTCCGGGATCTACTACTCATTGAAAAAGGGCGTGGTACCTTGGAATCTGCTGAAGCGATGCACCTTGAAGTGGACCAACGATATACAATTGTATATAATTTGTTTAATTAAATATTCTGCTGCATATATATATATACATATATATATATATATATATATATATATATATATATATATATATATATATACATAAATATATATATATGTATATATATAATATATCATATAGATATATACATTTATATATATTTGTATGTATATATATAAATATTCATATATATATATAGATATATATATTTATATGAATATATTCACATATATATATATTTCATATATATTGTGCTGTATGATATATCTATATAAAGATATATATATATACCTAGTATATATTGATATATATATATATAATTATATTTATATATGTTTGGACAAATACGCGAGTAAACTGTGGAAACCACAGCACAGAGCACCGCTGCCTTGCAAATATGCACCCATGGCATAATGTCTTTAATTGTGATAGAGGAGTTCAATAAACGGATAACAACTGTTTCGTAGTCCAGAAACGAGTAATGCAAATGAAATATTCACTTCCCAAAGCCAAAACTATGTTCAGGTTCTACATCAAGCGAGTCTTGCTGATTCGCCGCTACATTTGATGTACTTGATAATGGAGATGCCAACAATTCAACAGCTCTCTAGCCATTTTGCACTATATTTTACAAATGATTTGTTGTGTTATATGAATCATGGCCAAATTCTAATATTCTTAATCAATATAAGGTTTATTTCTTACTGGCAACGTCTGGAGAAGTTGCATTCTGTCGTGATTGCCCCAAGATATAACTTTGTCACAAAACCGGGTGACATTATAGCAATATACTGATTACCATTACAATGCAATATATTCATAAATGGAATTATTCAGTCGTCCTTTTTTCGGGCCATCCCATATGATGGATCGGCCTTTGTAGGCAGAGTAACACCTACTTGCTCAGGCGAATTCCTAAAATGGGGTTCGGTCATGTTAATTTGTCATCTATGTGTCCCGTTGTCTTCTCCGTGCCTTATTCATTGCCTGGCATATGTCACTGGCAGTAACAATAAATGAATTGTTAAATAGATGAAGATTTATGCTCTCTCTATTCCATTGCAATAACATCCGGCACCATCACTTAGTATTAGCGTGTGTTGGTTATTATTCTCAACTTATTTTGTCAACCCATTACGGCATATTGGTTTCTTGATAAGTTACTAAATTGTTGATCATTTGTATTTGTCATAAATGCATCCTTAGTATAAATTTGGGAAATTATCTCACTTAACACGCGGGCATTGCTACATAATATGAGAGGAATGTGCTTGCTTAATGAGAGCTGTGGCTTTGATAATTGATATATGCAACACACGCCTTTCAGAACATAGATTGCATCTTGCTTGATATAAACTACATATTCCATTCGTACGCTTCATCAGGACATTTTGGTCAATACCTTCGTCACGTTCATTGCTAGAATTGTTGTGCTCTTGAAAATCAGCAGGACATTTTAACGAGCAATGAAAAATGGCAATGAAACGCACTACACCAGTCAGCGTTGTGTAATAAATGAGGAAGAGTGACGAAAATAATTTACATTGGCTGTATTTGTTGAAAGGAATGCGCCTACTTAGAATGCCTTATCTGAGACGGAGCAGGGTTGCATCCTCGTTGACGTATTTGCTATATTGCCTTGTGAAGAATGAAGCCGCTTTTCGAAGTATCGAATGACCGAATTGAATTAGTGTTTTATTATCCACTTATTATAATCATTGAACATTTTACCATGGCAATAACTACTTCATCTTCTATAAAGAATACAAATGTATAGTCGCGTAGAATTAAAACCCCGATATATATCAACGCTAATGAACATCACAATATTTGAATAAAAGAGCATGGAAAAAAGATATGTGGATCGGCTGTAGCAATCAAATAGAACATTGATTGTTCAACGTGTTCGGCTGCAATCAACAAAGGCAAACCGCTCCCTTAATTCAGAAATTTAACTTCTAGCTGCGGAAATATGTTCATATGTTTGTTAAAAAGGCTACTTAGTGGGAAGGGTTAAAGTAGAGGAAGTCAAACGTCAACAGATATGCTATAAATTGAAGATAAATAATTTCATTGGGAATCAATCAATTCGTCGTTTTTTATTATGTCATTTGCGCACTTAGATATTCGGTATCACAGGTATTCGTAATCCAATCAACGAAAACATGGCACGTTGACAACTGCGCATTTGATATC